>CM045563.1:2642706-3180169 GCA_024721245.1 Mitragyna speciosa | reverse complement strand
TCTTATTTTTGATTGCATTCACAACCATAGAACAAAGAGCCCTGGCATGGTGCTCTCATAAGAACCAACCCTCTTTTGGCACGTTTAAATTTCATTTCGATAATTAATGTCTTCGAGAAAGATGGAAATAGAATTCATAAATTTTCTGCAAATTGCATTTTGTTATAAATACCCAAGGGATCAATCATTGTGAATTTCTTAAAAATCCTAAAAATTTGATTTTTTTCGTCTTGTATATTCTTGAATAAAAATTTTAGTTTTTAAATCCTTAGTTTTTAAATCCTTTTCAAAGTTTACTCATTTTTGTTGTACTTGTCAATTTTACTCGAACTAATTTTTTAGTTAATAACTGCACTCAGATGGTCAAATTTTTGCACAACTTGTATTTACCCTTTTTCAAAAATTAACATGTCGTTTTTGCCGCATCCCCCACCCACCCATCCCACATTACACAAAAAGTGATTTTAGTACATATTTCATTTGACTTTAATAAACTGGCATTTTGACTTGTGTATTTCTTGAAAAAAAAAAATCATCATGACTTTTTCTTTCAACATTGTGTCTCGTAACCTCTTGGAGGTTTAATTTTTCAATCAAATATTTTTGGAATCAATAATTTCTTTTGTACAGTTTATGGTCCATCTTTCTCAAAAAAAAAAAAAAAAAAAATTTTGCATCATTATTAGATAAAAAAAAAAAATCTTTAGGACATTTTCTTAAATTTGACAATTTTGCATATTTTAACTTGTTTTTAATAAACTGGCATCATGCATAAACCCTAGAGGGAATGCCATTTTGGGAATCCCATGATAAGAAAGCCATCCTTTTGTCTTGGGTACTTAACCCTGAAAGACATGCACGTTTATATTTCTAGTAAATCCTGGCGGGTAAGACCCTAGGTAAGGTAATACGAGCAGAATGGAGGCATCTCTTCCCGGCAGATCTGGTGTATCCTCGTTAAAAGGGGGGGTCTCACCCTAAAGGATTGCATTTCATGCTAGGCCTACCCTTGGCACAATAAGGGCTCCCTCCTAGGGCATGCATCCGTTTTTGTTTTCATTTATACTAATTTCAATTATTTTTCATTTTTTACAGGTCCTCTAGGGAGGCAACCAATTGGGAAACACGTCGGATGCATATTTGATTCAAACCTTTTAAATCAAAATTTCACTCTAGTAAAGCGTCATACACTTGACATTTATAATGCCAGCGTTCTTTTCAAACTATAAGAAGGATTGGGGAAATCCAGTTTTTTAGAATTGAGAGTCCTAAGAATTCAGATTGATGAGTTTGACTTGAATAATTAGTGTGATAGATGAAATTGTAATTAGATAATGGTTCATTTTAGATGTAATAAGAATAGTAATAATTTATAGGCTAATAAATTACACTCCTTTTATAAATTTAGGACTGCCTGGTGTTCAAATTTTTCTCAGATAAAGTGTAAATAAGTGGCTTTCTCAAATTTGTTTATGACATTTTATCTTCCCTTCATTTTTTGTATCTGGTTTGTGGAAATGATTTGCTTCAAATCTTTTTGTTATATTGAGTAAATAATTCTTTGATGAGGCCTCAAAATAAATCACATTTTTCTCAAAATCTAATGATGGATTTGTATAATTGTGAGGTTTTCTCTTTTGATGAGTCAATGAGTTCAAAATTGAATAAAAAATATTTCCTTGAATGTTTTGATGGTGAAAATAAATTGTCCATGGTTTTTGGATGATATCTTATTGGAAGCTGATGATTGCATTTTCAATATCCCTCTGGACTCCGAGATAATACAAAAAAAAAGGGGGGGAATTTAAGATTCCATGTTAAGTATGCTGAACGATGAAAAAAAAAAAAAAAAAAAAAAAAAAAAGGGGAACCCATGCTTAACTCAAAAGAGACAGAATGTCAACAGTGGTATTGAGGCAAAATGGCAGATCTATCTCTTAGATTCCCACCTTTGAACATCCAAGTTTTTAAGATAGAGGGTTGCGATAGATTATCAAACAAGTTTCCAAAGCATATTTGGCAGATTCAAGCACGACAAAAGGGACAAACATGTCAGGGATATGACTTCAACTCATTCACCAGGGGAGTTCATTGTTTCACATCCTAACTATTCTCATTTTCATATGGAGTGTATTGTATAAGTCATTTAGGAGGTTAAAATAAAATCGTGTCACATATTTGTGAGTTGTAGTTAGTAATTTTGATTTCGTCTAATTCTCTACTTGTTGAAATTACTTTATGTGGGTCGACAAATGTTTTCTCTAGGCAATAATAAATTATTATTATGTGTTTTGGAATTTTGTTCCTATAGAAAGTATATCTTGTAAAGTGGTTGGAATTATGTCTAAATTTTGTATGTTTGATGAAAATTTCTCTTCTTTACTTAATTTCACATATTAAATGCTGATTATGGTCAATTAGCGCACTCATGTGGTTTAACGCCTATTATGAGGGGTTTTTTATACCAAAAAAAAAAAAAAAAAAAAAAGAAGAAGAAAAGAGGCAAAGAAAGAAAAAGAATAATGTAGCCTTTTCCTACTCCAATGGTTCTTGTGCTTAGTAACCGGGAGTCTTCATCTATAAATGTCGACTTTCGCGTCAAACAGCATTTGAATTATGAGTAATGATGCGTAAATTTGAGTAAGTAAATTGTTGAGTAACCAGGGGTCTTCATTTAACCAATGTCGATTCTTGCGTAAAAAGGCGATTGTACTTCTCAAATACAGTTTTTGCTACTCGCCTAAGGGTTGAGGTGTTGAGTAACCGGGAACCTTCATAACCAATGTCGGTTTTCGCGTCAAAAGACATTCTCGTATCTTGAGTGATTTGTTTACTATAAAAGAAATTCCCCTCAAGTGAAAAATAAAATTGATCATAGACATATGATGCGCTTTGATTGATCATATGATTTATTTGTTTGTGAAATTCAGTAAAACGAATAAATTAAGTTGAGCTAACTTAATTGTGATATAATTCCTTCTCCTTTACTTGATATTATGAGTATTAAAGACAAGACAATAAATTACATAATAATTTTTTACTCGACCTTGAGGAAATGCATTTTAGAACACACATGTGTGATTTCAATGTTTGAATCGTTAGTTGATCTCACATTTTTCAAATCGTTTGAGGTCAAATAATGATTCAAGGGTGGGAGAATTAACAAAGGTCAAAATAATGCATTTTTTGTATGTTTGTTGACTCAAAATTGAGAATTTTCTTTAAAAAAAAAAATGATGATTTTGAGTAGATTGACATACCAGTTTTTGTAATTTTTTGCAGGATAATGACGTTTGATTAAAGTTCAAGTCAGTTGGTGCATGATTGCTCTCATAAAAAAAAAAAAAAAAAAAAAAAAAAGCATTACCCGAGTGAAACTGTATTCCAGCAGCAGTGAATGGTCGGATCTTTTCCCAGATTATTAATTCAGATGCCACAAAAGACTTTCTCTTCTGATTTAGTTCCATCTTTCTTTTCAAAAAAAAAAAAAAAAAAAAAAAAACCTTTTCTTCTCCAGTTTACCCTTAGAGCCTCCAGAATAGGTGATTGTCATTTGACAGCCCACTTGAAGGTCGAACCCCTTCCACACTGAGACAGTTTTGTGATATTTCATCCCATATTAGGTCAATTTTATTTTGACTTGCGTTTCAAAAAAAAAAAAAAAAAAAAGAAGAAAAAAAAAAAAAAAGAGACAAAAAGGAGAACCCCAAAGAAAGTGATAAATTGGGGCAAATGTTCTTTTTAGAAAAGAGAAAGGAAAAGAAAAATCCCAAAAGTCAATGGCAAAATTGGGATATGAAAATTTTGAAAAAAGAAAAAAAAAAAAAAAAAAGAGACAAAAAGGAGAACCCCAAAGAAAGTGATAAATTGGGGCAAATGTTCTTTTTAGAAAAGAGAAAGGAAAAGAAAAATCCCAAAAGTCAATGGCAAAATTGGGATATGAAAATTTTGAAAAAAAAAGAAAGAAAAAAAAGAGAAAAAGGAAAGAAAAGGTGAAAACTGTCAAAACTGGGGCAATTTCCTTTGCAAATACGACCTCAAGTTGTTTAAACCCCTTTATAGTTTCTGCTTTCCAGCCTTAATATTTTCAGCACACTACCCGACCCCATTTCAAAAGCCAAGAAGGTCACCGGCTTCCGTCTATCTTTTGCAATGATTTTGAAAGAAAACTTACAAATCAAAATGGCATATGATGTTAATATATTTATCCCGAATCATCAAGGGAAGATTGTCTTACTGATGCCAAATTTTTTGAATACTATTCTGTTTTAATGATAAGGGGAAGGATTGCCCAGAACTTGAATGTTGTTTGTTCTCATCCTACTCTACAAAGGCGAAAACCCGAAAGGGCGCCTCCAAAAAAAAAAAAAAAAAAAAAAAAAAAAAAAAAAAAAGAGAGAAAAAGGGTGGGGGACACCACAGTGAAAACCCGAAAGGGCGCTGTGGTTGGGAGTTGCAGTTAAAGACTAGCAGGCGAAGAAGTCAGGATACAGGCATTGGATTTGAGTTTGTTGAAAGCTGGTAACTATAGTTACTTGAGATTTTTCTTCGGCATTGATCGTCTGGTGACTTTCAGAGTTCGAACAAGACGACATCTAAAGGATCATAATGGCAGTTGTTTCAGGGCTGTTCCCTGAAAATTCATTTCTCCAACCAAGCGTAACGGTTTCTATTTAGTATCTATTTATTTATTTTCTGTAGTTAAAAAATTTTTTTGCATGTACTTTATTTATAAAATAAAAAAAAAAAAAAAAAAAGTTCGTACATTACTGCATTTGAAATATTTTAACAAATTCATGTTTTGAAATTTTGACGTTTGATTTATGGAATAAAAGACAATGGCAATCCTAAAGTTATCGAAAATCAGAAGTATACACCGATTGAGCAATTATTCGGGGCACTGGAGCTAAGCCGCGAATCAGAATTCATTGAATGCGGAGAACTCGCGGGACATGAAAGCAAGAAGTCGTATCAAAGATTCAAAAGGGCAATACTCATGTTTATATGTACCAGTTGTCTGAAGGGATTGTCAGGTGGTGGCATTGTTTTTTTTGACAATTATATCTGCTTTCTCTATTTTGCAGATGAAGTTACATCACCGTCATTGAGGGTCTTTATTGAAAATTTAAACTGGGGCAAATTTTTTGAGAAAAAATTTGATTTTTCATTGATTATGATGCTTTGAGTTTAAAGCAAAATGTTGCGAAAGATTGATTACACTGGGGCAAATTTTTTTGAGAAAAATTTGATTTTCGAAGTTGATTATGATGTTCGAGTTTAAGACAAAATTAATTTACATTGGGACAAGTTCAAAAGAAGACAATGAATTGATTTCATTTGATTTATATTGAGACAAATTTTTCTAAAAAAAAAAAAAAAAAAAAAAAAAAAAGAGAAAGGATTGATTGCAAGTGGATTTTCACGTTGCACAAGTCTCAAGTTTGAAAGGCATGATTTTGAAATCATTTGATTCCATACACTGGGGCAAAAATTTTTAGAAAAATTTTTGACAATTTTATCAATTTGGACGTTACATTTAAGAATTGTTTTAAGTTTTATTATGTCATTCATCAACCTTGGCAGCCCAAGGTCATGCATCCGTCCAGCAGCCTGGTCGGCATCTTTATTTATGTTTCAAGTCTGGCAGCCCAGACCTTGCATTTATGACTCCTGGCAGCCCAGGATCATTTATTTACTTTCTCAAGTTTGGCAGCCCAAACTTTGCATTCATCAACCTTGGCAGCCCAAGGTCATGCATCCGTCCAGCAGCCTGGTCGGCATCTTTTATTTATGTTTCAAGTCTGGCAGCCCAGACATTGCATTTATGACTCCTGGCAGCCCAGGATCATTTATTTACTTTCTCAAGTTGGCAGCCCAACTTTGCATTCATCAACCTTGGCAGCCCAAGGTCATGCATCCGTCCAGCAGCCTGGTCGGCATCTTTTATTTATGTTTCCAAGTCTGGCAGCCCAGACCTTGCATTTGATGACTCCTGGCAGCCCAGGATCATTTATTTACTTTCTCAAGTTGGCAGCCCAACTTTGCATTCATCAACCTTGGCAGCCCAAGGTCATGCATCCGTCCAGCAGCCTGGTCGGCATCTTTTATTTATGTTTCAAGTCTGGCAGCCCAGACCTTGCATTTATGACTCCTGGCAGCCCAGGATCATTTATTTACTTTCTCAAGTTGGCAGCCCAACTTTGCATTCATCAACCTTGGCAGCCCAAGGTCATGCATCCGTCCAGCAGCCTGGTCGGCATCTTTTATTTATGTTTCAAGTCTGGCAGCCCAGACCTTGCATTTGATGACTCCTGGCAGCCCAGGATCATTTATTTACTTTCTCAAGTTGGCAGCCCAACTTTGCATTCATCAACCTTGGCAGCCCAAGGTCATGCATCCGTCCAGCAGCCTGGTCGGCATCTTTTATTTATGTTTCAAGTCTGGCAGCCCAGACCTTGCATTTGATGACTCCTGGCAGCCCAGGATCATTTATTTACTTTCTCAAGTTGGCAGCCCAACTTTGCATTCATCAACCTTGGCAGCCCAAGGTCATGCATCCGTCCAGCAGCCTGGTCGGCATCTTTTATTTATGTTTCAAGTCTGGCAGCCCAGACATTGCATTTATGACTCCTGGCAGCCCAGGATCATTTATTTACTTTCTCAAGTTGGCAGCCCAACTTTGCATTCATCAACCTTGGCAGCCCAAGGTCATGCATCCGTCCAGCAGCCTGGTCGGCATCTTTTATTTATGTTTCAAGTCTGGCAGCCCAGACCTTGCATTTGATGACTCCTGGCAGCCCAGGATCATTTATTTACTTTCTCAAGTTGGCAGCCCAACTTTGCATTCATCAACCTTGGCAGCCCAAGGTCATGCATCCGTCCAGCAGCCTGGTCGGCATCTTTTATTTATGTTTCAAGTCTGGCAGCCCAGACCTTGCATTTGATGACTCCTGGCAGCCCAGGATCATTTATTTACTTTCTCAAGTTGGCAGCCCAACTTTGCATTCATCAACCTTGGCAGCCCAAGGTCATGCATCCGTCCAGCAGCCTGGTCGGCATCTTTTATTTATGTTTCAAGTCTGGCAGCCCAGACCTTGCATTTATGACTCCTGGCAGCCCAGGATCATTTATTTACTTTCTCAAGTTGGCAGCCCAACTTTGCATTCATCAACCTTGGCAGCCCAAGGTCATGCATCCGTCCAGCAGCCTGGTCGGCATCTTTTATTTATGTTTCAAGTCTGGCAGCCCAGACCTTGCATTTGATGACTCCTGGCAGCCCAGGATCATTTATTTACTTTCTCAAGTTGGCAGCCCAAACTTTGCATTCATCAACCTTGGCAGCCCAAGGTCATGCATCCGTCCAGCAGCCTGGTCGGCATCTTTTATTTATGTTTCCAAGTCTGGCAGCCCAGACCTTGCATTTGATGACTCCTGGCAGCCCAGGATCATTTATTTACTTTCTCAAGTTGGCAGCCCAACTTTGCATTCATCAACCTTGGCAGCCCAAGGTCATGCATCCGTCCAGCAGCCTGGTCGGCATCTTTTATTTATGTTTCAAGTCTGGCAGCCCAGACCTTGCATTTGATGACTCCTGGCAGCCCAGGATCATTATTTCCGTTTCAAGTTTGGCAGCCCAAACTTTGCATTCATCAACCTTGGCAGCCCAAGGTCATGCATCCGTCCAGCAACCTGGTCGGCATCTTTTATTTATAGTTTCGAGTCTGGCAGCCCAGACATTGCATTTATGATTCCTGGCAGCCCAGGATCATTTATTTACTTTCTCAAGTTGGCAGCCCAACTTTGCATTCATCAACCTTGGCAACCCAAGGTCATGCATCCGTCCAGCAGCCTGGTCGGCATCTGTTTACATTTCAAGTCTGATAGTCCAAACATGACATCTAACTCATCAATGTTTATTTTGTCCAGCAGCCTGGACTCTTTTCTTATCTATTAGTTTAGGCATTTTATTACGTCTTGCAGTCTTTATGTTATCCTTATCCAGCAGTTCGAACATGGCGTTTTCTTCTCCATTTGTAAAAAAAAAAAAAAAAAAAAAAAAAAAAAGAGAGAGAGATTTTGAATGCTTGTGTTACCAATTGCAATCATGTTATCATTCCCATCAACAGTTTACCTGCATTCGAACTACGTTTTGACCTGATTCCCTCATGTGGGATACGTAGGCAGCTCCTAGGGAGCCCGGTCATTCTTTTTGCATTTCTTACGTTTATTTTTATGGGAATCAAGGTATTCGTATTTCATTCATAGGTGAGTCAAAATTTGGTTTCGTCTACGTCTTTGTCTGGAACCTCTTTGAGCTTCCGACAAAGAGGGGCAAGCTGTAGACACCAAATTTTGACACACATTTTATAAAATATGCGTATTACTTTATTTAGGGGTTATTATGATTTTTAGGGGCTAATTATAATTTTTGTGTATATTACGTCTAATTTGTCGTGCAGGGGCAAAATGGTAATTTTACCATGTAAATATTAGTTTATTTTATTTTATTTCTTAAATACATTGATTTTACTATTTTTATCATTATTTATGATTTTAATGATTTTTAAGAGCCATTCATCATTTATTTAAAATTTTAGTATTTTTTTTTAATGGCACGTTTCCCAATGCAGTCTCTTTTATGAGAATTTTTAAGTAAAAATTTCATATATGTATTTTGTATGTTCATAAATTTTCTGTAAAAATCTCATAATTTTTAGAGGTCATTTAGTACTCATTTAATTTTTATCCTTTTAAAGGCACGTTTCCCAAGAATGCGTTAATTTTGAAATTTTTGAGTGAAAATTATACTATATGTGCTTTATGTGATAATATATGTTGTGTAAGATTTTTGTGATGTCATTTATTAATTTTCATAAATTTTATAATTTTGCCATATTTAGGTCATGTTTTCCAATGCATTTTTTTTATTTATTTATTTCATTTTTTTCTTCTTCTTATAATATTGTATTTCAGTTTTTTTTTAATATATAATGTACAAAAAAAAAAAAAAGGGTTCAAATAGTTTTATTTCTATTTTATTTTCATTCTTCATTTTTCTTTGTTTTCTTCTTTTTTCAAAAAAAAAAAAAAAAAAAAAAAAAAAAAAGAGGCAGACAGAATGCTTCTGCAAACTCCATACCCCAAACCATGCCTCCTCATCATCACTTTCCAACCCCCCTGCAATTCAGCAGATTTTGAGGGATTTGGAAGGAATTTTTGTTCATTATTTTTTTTCCTCACAATTCCCTCCTCTCTCTTCCCTCTCTGCAGGAACACACACAACCTCACTCCCTCTACACAGAACACACGCACAGGCACACTCCCTCTGCATACATACACACAGCACACCTGCACCTCACTTGACTCCCCCTGCATTTTTCTTCCTCACTCTCACAATTCACACAGACACCAAGCACACACCACACAACCTGCATTTTCTCCCTCACTCTCTCGGCCATAACACACACACATACATTACAGAAACACAACGCACACACCTCACTTCCTTCTCTCGACCCCTCCCCTGCAAAACACACACAACACACACCTGCACTCTCAGCTCTCACATACACAGAACACACACAAGCCTCATAAACTCACGGCACACACCATTCACTCGCACACAGGCACAAACAACACAGACACAGCACACACCTCTCGCCCCCTCAGCTTCAGTTCACTCTCTGCACACAGGCACACTTATATTCACAGGCATCACACACTCACCGTTTTTCCCACTCCCTCTCAGTCTCCATCACCTTCAGCTTTCCCTCACTTCAACTGCACTACACTCACTCCTGATCCCTCTTCTTTGCACTATCTCATCCCACCACACACACGCACTAGCACACACACACCTGCAAATCCCATCACACACAACCGGACCAAGCACCCACTTGCACACAACCTGCAAAGACACACACAACACACACCAGGCACACCACACCTGCAATTGTTCACACACACGACACACAGCAGCACACACATACAATTCACCTCTACAAAACACACGATACACACGACCTGCACACAGATTCAGCAACACACAGTACACACACACCTGCAATTTTTCGAAAAAAAAAAAAAAAAAAAATCAACAGCAACAACAAACAACAACAACAACAGCACGGCAAGGACAACGGCAACATCACCGACGAGCCACCGTCAAACCACCCCTCCCTCGGCCCAGGTATGAATCTCAGCCCTCCCTCAACTTCATTTGCTAGTATAGAATTCCTTTTTTTTTATTTTTATTTTTATTGGCAACAAAATTTGCTTGGAAAGTTGAGGGATTCGAGTTTTGGGTATTGATTGAAAGATTGAATTAGAGATTAGGGATAGAGAGAGACCGGCAAGGAGATAAGGGAGCCGGACCGGAGGGAAACCGAGAGAGATAGAAGAGAGAGAGAGTGAGAGAGAGAGAGAGAGCCGGAGTGAGAGAGAGAGAAGAGAACGGGTGAGACAGAGAGAACTGGACGGAGAAGAGAGAGGGAGAATCGGGGGGAAAGAACAGAACCAGGGGAGGCAGAAGAGAGAAAAAGAAAAGAGGGAAAAGAAAGAAAAGGAAAGAAGAAAAGAGAGAAAAGAAAAGAGAGAAAAGAAAAAGAGAGAGAAAAAGGAAAGAAAAAAATAAAAAAGGAAATCTGGAAAAAAAAAAAAAAAAACCGAAATCAGCCGGAAAAAGAAAAAAAAATGTTTTGGTGAAACTACGTCGTTTTGACGTAGTTTCACTCAAAACTACGTCGTTTTGGTTAGTTAGTTTTTTTATTTATTTTTAATTAATAATAGGTATTTATTTTATAGTCCTTATATTTTCAGTAATGCTACTGTGGCCCTGAAAATGTTTTGATTTGTGCATTTCAATTTCTGTTTATTGTAGATTGACCCCCATAATTTAATTTTCTTTGCAATTAGGTCCCGATTAATTGCATTTAGGTCCCTCAACTTTTAGATAATTATAATTTTGCCCCCTACGTTTTTTAATTTTTCATTTTGACCCCTATATTTGTCGGTAATTACATTTTGACCCCTATAATTTTTCTGGAATTGCAATTTTACCCTCTGATATTTATGGAAATTGCAATTTTACCTCCCAAGCTTGCTGTTATTGTATTTTAGGCTTTAAATGTTGCTGGAATTCTGTTTTAGTCCTTGAATGTAGCTGGAATTTGCAATTTGATCCCTCACATTGCTGGAATTTTTGCATTTTTGTCCTCAAATTTGCTGGAATTTTATTTTTTGGCCCTTGTTGTTGCTGGAATTTATATTTTGGTCCTTTATGTTGCTGGAATTTGTTTTAAAACCTCCATTAATTGTTAGAATTATATTTTAGCCTTTTATTTGTTGCTGGAATTTGTATTTTAATGCTTGTAGTTGCTGGAATTTTTATTTTTGGCCCTTTTATATAGCTGAAAATTATAATTTGACCCTAGACATTGCTGTAAATTAGATATTATTTAATGACTTTGCTGAAATTATATTTTTAGCTTTAAGTATTGCTGGAAATTTTTATTTTTGGGTATTATACTTGCTGAAGATTACATTTTAGCTTTTAAATTTGTTGTAAACTATGTCATTACCTTAATTAGGGTTTAAAATTATAATTTTACCTTTTTGTTCCTCATAAATTACATTTTTTACTTTAGAATATTGCTTAAATTTTCACTTTTAATCCAAATCTTATAATATTTTATTTTTGTAAAAAAAAAAAAAGTATTAATTAAGATTAGTTAAGTCTTCAAAGCTTTAAATTATTTCTTTTTACATTTTCTTTATTTATTTTTATCAAACTTATAATTAATGTTCTAGAATGGGGTCTTGTTAGTCTAATTAATGTTCAAATTAGTCTCTCTATTTCCCTTTTAGTTATTTTAATAATTCTTATTTGAGGTGTTAAAATTTCAATGTATGTATTATTGTATTTTATCCTCTATTATTATTATTAGTATTATTATTAGTTTTATTTTATTTTATCTTTGTTGTTTTGCTTTATTTATTTATTTATTTACTAATTTATTTTTACTTAAACAATTTTCATTTTTCTCCTAAATGATTAATTATTGTTATCATTATTTTTCTTTCTCTTATTTTGTTTATTATTGCTATAATTGTTTGAATTATCATAGCATGTTCATAGTGATCGGTAGAAAATTATTCAATTAGTGATTGATTTATTAAATAGTGATAATTTTGACATGTTTGTTCATTTTAGTAGCCATTTATACCGGGTTTACGAATGAGAGGTACCTCGATTACCCTTCCAATATTTCTTTTTATGTGCTCCTACGTGCTCCTATGTGTTTTTCTACGTGTTTTTGTGCTTATAATTTTTATCCATGTGAGAGTTTTTATTTATTTATGTCATATTATTTATTCGAATTTAATTTTTGATTATTCAAAGAAATGTAATAGATAGGTAATATTCTATTTAGCAAAATTTTGTATTTAGATAGAAAATGTAATAGATAGGCTAGATAGGTTACCTTTTTATTTTTAGATTGTAATTAGGCTTCTTCGGTGTAATAGTTAGGGCTTTTTGTGTGCTATGTGTGTTATGTGCTTGTGTGTTTTATTCGCTTTTCCTAGGAACTTGCATCTAGAATACCATGCTTATGTGCTATGTGCTCCTACTTGCTATTACTTGCTTTTATGTGATTTATTGCTTTAATACATGCTTTATTTATTTACTTGCTTTAATTATATATGTGTATCGTCGCCACACTAGTCCAAAGCTAGTTGTGGTTAATTTCGTTTTCTTCGCTAGTCCAACGCTAGCGGAGAATTTTTAGAAAATAGGCTAGTCCAATGCTAGGCCTTTAGATCATTTTAGTATTAGGATCATTTCTCGCGTGTTCATGATATTTCACACACATTTTTATCTTTTAGGCTTTTTCATTTTTGTATAATTTTTATATACTTTATCATTTATTATCTATTTTTAACATCTACCTAGTGCATGACATTTAGATTCCACTACACATAGAATTTTAGGTCATTTGTGTGATTTGACTAGAAATAGTCAATCTACTCACGTGGGAAGCGATGGCGTACATGTCGTTCCCCCCTCCGTGAGTAGAAACAGTTAGTCACGAGTTTATTAGTTCCCCGTACCCGTTATGTTGCATTCCTACTCTCTTTGATCATTTATTATCTATACTACTATTTTCCTTTCCTTTTGCATTTCATTTTGCATCTACTACTCGTGACTCCATCGAGGTCTAGACTCGAGTTTCGCAATCAATGCGATAACTCCGACCAAACCTCAATGGAACATTTCGTCCCTTATCGACATCATTTTTAAGATTAGATTTGCATTCATATAGTTGCATCCAAATGTGATAGAATCTTAGGGTTATATTAGGAAAATTTAGACTAAACCTCGCAACTAGTTTCGGCTAGGTTGAAAGGGTGCCTTAGGCGCGAGCCTTTGCCTTCCCTTTCTTCAACTGTGACTCCCGAACCTGTTTCTCTTGTTTTCAAAAGACCTGGAGTCGTCTAAAAGGGTTTTTCTTGTTTTTCTTATATTTTTTCCAAAAAAAATCATTTCTTTAAATAAATAATTTCCAAATTTTTTCCTTCCACAAAATATTTTCGGGTGACTTGGTACACCAAAACTCAATACCAAGTGGCGACTCCTTTTTCACTAAAAAACCCTTTTTTAGACTCTATTTTCGGGCCCAAAAATCGTCGCATTTCAAAAGTCCCATTTTAGGCCCTTTTTCTTTTATTTTTTAAGGTAAAGCATTTGTTTTGTCACATTTTTATCGAATCATCTTTTACAAAGCATTTTCAAAAATTAGTTTTTACAAAAATTTACACGTTTTTTTTAAATAACCACAACACTACATTTAATACTTCCTCTTCCCTTTTCCCGACATCTTCTTTACATCTCTCTCTATTTATTTTCGAAAAATGGGGCGCGACAATATCTATTTTCGGTAGGTTTTGAGATAAGATGATGAAGCGGATGATGGTGCGGACATTCGCTTCTTTAAGCGGACGACGAAGCGAACATCCACTTCTTTAAGCAAACGTCCGCTTCATTACTTTTTTTCAAAATTTTTGAACTATTCAAACACTTTCCCAATCACTTTTCAAACCACCATCATGTCACTTTAAAAAAAGTTTCACATTCAAACACTTTTTCACCTTTCCAAAAATGTTAACAAAAAACAATCCAAATAATTTTTTCCAATAATTCTCAAAAAACACTCCAAATAATGCTATCCAAATAGAGCCATTATTTTTTGTATGATGAAGGTAGAGATATAAAGATCCTATAAATGAATGAGTGCTTCATGTTGCTGTTACTGTTATTGTTTGATTAATGAGTGTAGTTGTGAAGAGGGAAAGAGTGTGATTATGAAGAAAGAATGAGGCAAATGAATGTGTTTTGAGTAAAGTACAATGATGTTGTAAAAATCTAGCCTTTGTGTTGAGGCTAGATTTCTTATTCAATCTCCTATTTGTTACTTCTCCTTTTCCTTTTATAATTTTTTATAAGTAAGCATTAGACATCCCTCTTATTTTCATCTTCAAATTTATATTCTTGAAAGTTAGTTAATTACTAATACTTGTCATCATTCCTAAATAATACAATAGTTTCATGCTTACATTATGATTAGGTATCAAAGTCATCAAGCTCACAAAACTTGGAATTTTTAGAATATGTGAATTCACAATATAATTAAGAAAAAGGAATATTCCAAGGTCAATCTCAAGTGTTAAGCCATCCATCTTCATCCAAACAAGTATTTGTATCTGTCTATTGCTCTCCCTCCCCCCCTCTTCCTCCCTCCATTCTCTCTCATATGTTTCTCTATTTTATTCTTTTTCTTACTATCTCAATGCAACAATGATCTTGTTCTTTTAATTATGAATTAACTAACTTAGAATAATGAGACAATGAAGTATATTAAGGTGAATTTTCAATACTAGTGGTTTGAGCTAACTAAGCATTGGAGGATTAGTTTATAACATCTAATTTCTAATGCATGTGCTTTTATGTTATTTTTATATTCTAATGATGTGTTTTAGGTGACAACTTTTGTCTTGCCTCAGACTTGGTCTTAACAATTTCACTAATCAATGCCCAATAACTCCTCTAAGGAGACCTATTTTCTATCACAAAGGTTGTTTGCAACTTTGTCTTAACAAAAGAGTTCACACAGCCATCTGTATCTAGGTTAAAATGGAAATTAGGGAATGATCATGATAAGCTCCTAATATATTTTTAGTTTTTGGCATTCCTCATTCTTATCTAATTTGTGTTAATCACGACTTTTATTTCTAGTTGCCAATTATGGTGTAACATGTTATGAAAAATGGCAAATTCTTGATTTATTTTGATATGGATGGCAGAGATCTACTGTTATTTGTTTCTATTGTTTCATGTTTTTAGTATTTTGCTGCTTTCTATCATAAAAATCATTAGTTTTTATTTTATATTGAGATCTATCCTTAGGTTGTATTTGGTTTTGGCTAACTAAAAATTTAACCCCATGTTTGGTCTGCAAGAATGACTTGAAATGGAAAGGCCTTTCCAACTAATCCATTCCATTTCCATGTTTGTTTTGGGCCTTATAATTCGGAAATCCATTCCCTCCAAGAATGCCATTCCACATTTTTCCCAGAAAGACCATTCCGCACCAAATCCCAAGGACAGGCATTTTCCACTTCATCCTAGAAAAAAAAATACTATATCAAGTTTATCCTCACATATTATCACATTTGTTCACTAAAATAGATTTTTTTTTTGTTCTCTATTTTTTAAAAAAATCCCTCATTGTTCTTTTTACTGCTTAATAAATAATATGTTTGTTTTCTCCATATTACTGGTTATATTGCTAAAATACAAAAAAAAATTAAAATATTTATTTATACAGTAAAGTTAAATAATTAACACAAGTGAATTATTTATTATAAGAATATCAATTATTATTAAATTAAAAATGTTAAGATTTCTTTTACGAACACAAATTGTATATAGCACACAACAATATATACATATACATTTATACACACACACACATATATACATATACACAAATATACATATACATATATGCACATACAAATATACATTTACACATACATACGTACATATATATATTTATTCCATTTTGACTTTAGTTGCCAAACAGTGGAATGAAAAAATTTTTCCAACCTATTCCGAATGGGAAAACATTTTGGGTGGAAAGATTTTCTGTTCCAGACCATTCTTATGTACTAAATGTGGGGTAAGTTAACTGGGTCTATCATTTAATCTTATCCTTTATCACTCTTATTCTTTTTTGTTGAGTGATTTTTTTAGATATTATATTTTTGAGACAAACTAGATTTTGCTTGACAAAAGAAATGATAAATTTTAATCATTCAATTCATGTTAGTGTTTGTCACTTGTGATTTAGTTGTATTTACGCTTGATGTATTCAAAACTTCTTGGTTTCAATTAGATTTGGATTTGGAAATGGATGGAGAGATATTAAAAATCTAACTTCATAACTCAATTAGTATTGTAATTTTTTGATCTTGCTTGAAAATTGTTGTATATTGAAGGCTTTGTCTTTATTTTCAAATTACTTTATGTATGGTCCTTTTAAATATATACATATATATATATATATATATATAAGAATGAAAAGAAATATGATTTTCATATAGGAAAACTTATGGCTAGTAATTTTAGGTATGTTCCAAATAATTGTTTTAAATAGTCTAAATATTATGTTGACAAATAATTTGTGTTGATAAAAATAAAAAATAAAATTTATTGCATTATCAAGATTTTGGGATTATCAGTAATTTGCCAGCAAAATAATACCAACAAAAATTAAAAAGTGCCACAAAAATTGGCAAAGGTATATATGCTAGCCAATTTTTCGACACAAGTATGCCAATAGTTGTTTTCTAGCAATTTTTTTTATCATTGTCGGTAGTTTTTTTTTTTTTTTCTCACAAATGTTGATTTTCCTGTAGTGTCCATATATGTGACTGCCTTATCTTAATGATTTTGATCCACAACAACATTTGGAATACAAAATTTTCTTTCGACGTACATCATCAAAATAAAAATAAAAAAATCCAACCTGTTTTGGCTAGAGATGCATAGTTATGTGTTGGAAGATTAAGAATGCCTAAGCCATTTATCACTTTTAGTACACAAGTTAATTTCTTCAAGTGACATTATGGAGCCTTGTCTTTCATTTTTTGCCACAAAGAAATCTCCAATTACATACTCTCAAGTTCTTGGATAGTCTCTTCTGTAACTTAACTAATTTTCATAGTTTAAAAGAGAATTATTGATGTATCAATTTGAATTCGAACTACCCGTAGCACAAATGAGATATTTTTAACCTTTAAGTTTGATCATTTGCATTAGGCTTTGAAAACAAGATACTAGTATTTTACCCTTTGAAATCTTGCATTGTATCATCGGAACACTCCAATATTTTTGATGTTCTTTGTGAGGGAAAAATTGAGACATTACTCAAATCAAAGGTCACAAATTATAAAGTACTATTTTGATAAAAAAAAATTAGTTTTATTTTAGTGAATTAATCTTACTAAATACAATATAGAGTCACTCCAAAGCTAATTTCACTTTATGAACTTGACATAAAGAACCCTCTTCAAACAATATAACTTCATCATCCAAAAAAAAAGGATGCAAAAATTTTAACGTCAATTGGCTGCCAAATTCCTTGATTTACCAGATTCTGAATATAGCGACCTAGTGTTACACCCTCGAAGGGCAGCATGGCAACCTCGGTGTCCCTACACTCCAGATTGGCTCAAAGATATGTTTCTTTGGCCTTAAGGGAGAGTGGAGTTTTGTCCTAAGCATGGAGAGAATCAAAAGCTTTCTGAATGTTGGCTATAATGCTAACATATAACTATGTCTTGATTGAAGGAAGATTGATCTGCACAGTATATAGACATTTGGGACCATGAAAACATATCAAGTGTGTTGGGAAAGTACACTATGGTTACATTTAGCTAGTTAACACAACCAGATAGCTGAGTTTAGTCTTAGTTGCGTAGAAATTGAGCAACACACGAGCGACCATGAAATATATTGGCTAAGGGACGTAAAGTGCGATCTGTAATTGGATAGCCTCAAGACCTAAAGAAAGTTCTTGACTGAGAAAGTATCTATCAGATAGATGTGTTCAGGTGTGCTGGGAGCCCTAACCTGTCATACAAGATTGGGAAGCCTTGGTACAAGAAACAATCCAAAGACCCAGACTTCGCATGAAACGACATGATGTTATTGCCAGGAATTAGTTTTGGGATGATGATGGTGATGGGTTGGAAGCTTGGCAAATGGTGAAACTGAAAACTATAGCACTGGGCTGGACATTGTTGGGCAAGTGTATGGGTTGTAGACACATGCAAACGAAAGGGTATTGAGAGAAGCAAGACGCTTCAATACTGGCCAACAATGAGTGGGCAAAGGCTAATCGGTATAACACTGTGCAAATGGGATACTAGTTATGGTGTTGTCTATCAAAGCAAAGGTTGGTTGGTATGAGACTATGCAGACCGGTTACTAAGTCATGGAGTTGGTTGGTGGCTCTCTACTATACCTTGAAGAGACAAGGGACATTTAGGAACATGGCATGGGCATGCATAGGAAGTAGCTTGGAAGAATAACAACACGCAAGTCCAAACATGAGTGTGATGGCCCCCCAGAAGCATAGCACCACGTGGGTTCAAGTATGGGCATGGGTTGCTCGAAAGAAGAACACGACGCAGGTTATGTAGTCAAGGCATGCACGAACGCAAACCGAAAGAACGGTGACACGTGAGTTTGCATGATCCCAACATAGGCAAAATGGTCGTTCAAAAGGATAGCACCATAGGGGTCCTATAGCCAATTCCCGAAGAGTGTCCAAATGAGCAAGAACGCGTGGATTCCCAGGATTAGCACACAAGTATGCAACCACGATACAATCTTGTAACTAGGACATAGGAGTGTGACTCGGGATCACACTTGACGGAAACATGTTGCCAGATGGTAACATGTGTTAACTTGTGAAATGAGTTTGTGGGTACACAGAGGCCGGCAACTGGGCATTAATAGCTACACAATTTTATATAAATAATTAGTTAGGTAGGGAAGCTGAAGAGGGAGGACCTCCAAGTAAGTAGAGGCACCTCAGGTAAGAGAACCGGAACCTGAGTCTATAGGGTTTGGATAACCAATCCTTCCATGATCAAGGAGTGATCCGAGGGTAATATTTTGCATGCCACTAACTCTCAAAAGTTTCCTTGTATTTATTGTAGAATCAATGAAATGAAGGGTAGTTGTGTTAGGCTAGAAGCTTGTGTGTGCTTGCATTGCTTTAAAGTTTCTTTGTTCAGAGTGTTGTTTGTCACGGTTCACTTGGTTCATAAGTAGGTCATCTATGTTGTTGGAAACATATAGTGCCTATTTTATGTAGCTCTTAATTGTGAGCTAGTATGGGTCTCCAGTGTTCATGTGTCAATGTTTAGAGCATGACGTGAAGGAACCCACATTGGAAAGGCTAATCTATGTTATAGTGGTAGGGGTGCTAATTAACCCAATGCTGTTTTACGAGTAAAAAACACCTAACTAGGGGTATGCAAGTTGACCTGGTGACCCAAAAATACGGCCGATCCGATTCGGATCAGATCAAAAAAATACAAGTATTTGACCCGCCGGGTTTTAGAGGATACGAGTCATATGCAGGTTACTCTATTAAGCGGGTCAGATACGGATCATAATTTTTAAAACCCGGTGGGTATCCGACCTGACCCGCATATGGCGGTAATAATGTAATTTTATAAGGTTTCTTAATATTAATATGTGATATTATTATGTAATATTACTATGTGATATTATTATTATGTAATATGTTATTAAAAATTATTATGTGAAATTACTATGTAGTATTTGTTATTTTTTATTAATATTAGTATCAATATCTTTTATTCTTATAAAGTTTCCTAATATTAATATGTGATATTATTATGTAATATTACTATGTGATATTATTATTATTATGTAATATGCTATTAGATATTATTATGTGAAATTACTATGTAGTATTTGTTATTTTTTATTAATATTAATAATAATATTTTGTATTCTTATTTTATAATCCTAGGCAGTAAATAGTACCGCATTATCAACATTGAACTGTGAAGAATTGAAGATGCAGTACTATAAACTCCAGTTATGATAGTTGTCTTGTGTGTTTTTTCATTATTTGCCTCAAAAACATGGTTGGTGTTTATGTTATAAGATTTGTGTATACGGTGTTTCTCTGTCTCAAAAAATTGAAATCTTCTTTAGTGCTTGTGATAAATTCATGGTTTGTAACACTTGATTTAATATATGTTATTTAAGTTTATATTTGTTATAAATGATGCTTTAATTATTATTAGATTATTTAGGATTTGAAGCAAATTTAATAATATGCGGGTACGACCAGGAAAATGTGAATATCTGACCCAGAAAATGCAGATATCCGACCCATCGGATATCTCCATATGCGGATACGGATACGGTTTACAACTTTACCTGACCTGCATATAGTGAGTCGGGTCAAAAAATACCCCATGCGAGTCGGATATCAAACCTGTGCACACCCCTACACCTAACCTTTCGATGAAAGCCGAAAAAAAAAAAAAGAATAGAGAGACTCTGTTTTCCTAATGCAATATTCTTGTAAGTAGAAAAGAACTTGATTATGTCCCATTCTATAACACTTGATCTTACATGAAAATACACAATTCATGATAAAGCTTGACCCAATTTTTGTAAAATTTATTTATTTGTGAAGTTGATTTATTTAGATTAGTCAAATAACTAAGTTTTGGTAAACAGAATCCGGTGGAGATTAAAAATTTGGTGTAAGAATATTGTAGACACCAAATTTTAGCACACTGCTCATTTTTCCAACATTGGAGGCACTTTTATATTTTTTGGGTCAAATTCTAATTTTTTCAATAAATGGGAACAAAATCACCATTTTCGGGGGGCAAAATAGTAATTTTTAGCTGTAAATATTTTTTCATTAGTTTTGGAGTTTTAAATTCACGTTTTGTGCTTTCGTATGTATTTTTTAAATTTTTGAAAATTTTCAAATTTAACTAGTATTTTTCTGTATTTCGCCAGCACAGGGACAAAATGATAATTTTGCATCGCGAATACCATTTTCGCCCATTTTTTAGTACCAAATTTATTTTTCTGATTCTTTAAGCATGTTTCTAAATTTTCTTGATTTATTCGGGAACGATTGCTATTTTTTATGTAAATACTGTGTTAAGGGGCAAAATTGTTATTTTACATTTTTAACCCATTTTTTATTAATTTTTGAGCCATAAATGCATTTTTTAAGATTTTAAGCTTACTTTTAATTTTTGATAATTTTTCGAAGCTAACTGATATTTTTTCATACATTTTGACAGTATAAGAGCAAAATAGTCATTCGCCTCCTGAACGTTTTTCGCCATTTTTTTGGTTTTTCGCCACTTTTTTGATTCCCAAATTCACTTTTAGGTTCTTGAGCATGTTTCTAAATTTTTCTAACTTTTTTTCGGGGTGAATTGCTATTAATAAATTTATTATTTATATTTTTCTTAATTTTTTCTATTTTGTGAGAGAAAATAGATTTTAATGTTTCATAAGGATAAAGTTGTAATTTTGGTAGTCAAGGACATTTTGGTCTTTTAGTCATTTCTTAGAAGATAAGTCTTTTGTTGCACTATAAACACCCCCCACTTGGGGATTTAAAAAAAGAGGAGAAAAAATAAAAAAATCTAGAGAGAGTTTTTAGTTTTTTAGTTTTTTTTAGTTTTATTTCTTATACCAAAAACACCAAAAACACATACTTTTTCCTCAAGTTTTCACCAAGAATACCTACTAGCTTTTAGTACATCTTCAAACCTAAACCTAGAACACCTAGAACACATACTAGTGTATCTTCAAACCTACACCTAGAACATTTAGAACACACACTAGTGTATCTTCAAGCCTACACCTAGAACACACACTGGTGTATCTTCAAATCCCTACCTAGAACACCAAGAACACACACTCACATTCTCTCTCACACACTACACACTCCATTTTCACTATTTTACACATTCACTTTCTCTCTCACACACTACACACACTTCTTACATACATAGACACACACATTCATACACGTTCACAAAACACACACAAGACACATTCCCCCACAGATTCAAATACACACGTTCATACACCCACACACAATCACAGATTCTCTTTCATACACACAGATACACACAAAATCATGCACACCCAGACATAACAAACACACAGTCCAAAACATACATCACACACACAACATGCAATCACCATCTTCACCCAAAAATAGCCCCTGCAAACACAGCTCATCAAACCTCCATGCGACCCTCCCCTTTTTCCCTCCTCCAAAATTGCCTTCAATCAAACCACAATCTATCTTCAATCACCCAAAACAACCAACAAAAATTCAGCCACCGTCCAACCATCAATTCACCTCCAAACAACCTGCACAATTCCACCATAACAGCCGATAACCTGCAAAAACAATACACAAACAGAAACCAGGCACCAAATTCACCCCACAAGCCACGATCACACAATCACAAATCCCCACATTCCATCATCAACAATTACCCTCACCACTTGGAACACCGTAGCTCCTCAATTTGCTGCCAAAATTACAATCACAATCAGTTCCAACTGGAATCGGACAACCACAACCACCGACCTCCAGTCATCACCACCTCCACAGTGCCAAGCTAAGCCTCCCCACTGTTGCTTTGCTTCTCGGCCAACCTCAGGTAAATTTCTTAAGCCTTCTTCCATTTATTTCATATAGTGTTTAATTAATAGATTGGTGCTTTGTTGTTGTTTAATTTGGAGAGAAATTAAGAGAGGGACTAGAGAGTCAAATAAAAGAAAGAGGAAAGAGAGAAGGGGGCCACGGAAGAAGAAATCGAAGACAGAAGGGAAATAGAAAGAGCATAGGTGAAGAGAAAAGAAAGTGAAGGGAGAAAGATAAGACCGAGAGGGAGAAGAGGAGAATCGGAGGAAGAAAGAGAGAACTCAAAAGCAAAAACCAGAAGAGAGAGTGAGACTGGGAAATAGAGTAAAGAGGGAAAAGAAGAGATAACAGAAGGGAGAGTAGAGAAATCAAAGTGCAACAGAAATAGAGAAGAGAGAACCTGATTTGAGAGAATTGGGAATTTTGTGAAGAAGAAAAACTGGATTGGGAGGAAATCGAATTTTGTTTTGATTGTTTTGTTCTTTTAATGTGCTTTTGTTTTATTTAATTAGTTTGTGTTGTGTTTTCATTTTACTTATTTAGTTAATTAATTTTGGTCATCTCAAGTTAGTCTAGTTTCCAAGTCAACTAGGCCATTTTCCATTTTTGTTCATTTCTTTCCTAGTTGTTAACCTAAAAAGAATGGTTGCATTTTAGCCCTTAGGTTTTGAATGGCATTGATATGCTTTTAAAGGAATATCGCTTTGTGCATTTTCCATTATGTTTTCAATTCTCGTTCAAATTCAGTTTCTTTAAAAAAAAAAGCTTTTTAAATTGCTAGAATTTACATTTATTTTGTGCCCCTTACTTGCTAGAATTGACATTCTCATCCTCCAACTTGTTTGATTTTATATTTATGTCCCTAAATCGATTGGAATTTGTTGCGCACCGAAATGACACATGGTGGGGTCGTTGACTGTCTCGTCCCGAAGAGACGGTCCGATCCGAGACTTCTTTTCGAAAATAAAGGTTTTTTGAAAAAACCATGCGTGTGTGATAAAAAATTGAGTTTTTAGTAAAAAATATTTTTTTAGGAAAAATGGTATTTTTAAAAGAAAACAAGGTCGGGACAAAAAGTACGACAGTTTTGGCCAACTAATTTTGAAAAAGGGTTTTATTTTTGAAATGGAGTTGCCACTTGGTATTGAGTTAGGGTATATCAAGTCACTCGAAAAATAATTTAACAAAACAAAAATTAAAAATTTTAAAAAATATTTAAAAAACCTTTTTGACTTCGGTCTACGAAAAATAAAAGAAAAAGGTTCGGGAGTCACATTTGAAGAAAGGGAAGGCAAAGGTTCACGTCTAAGGCACCCTTTCTACCTAGCCGAGGCTAGTTGCGAGATTTAATCAAAATTTTCTAAATTAACTCTAAGTTCTATCGCGTTCGGATGTATCTAAATGAATACAAATCTTAAATCTAAATGTGAGTATCGAGAGGGTCGAAATGTCCCGTCGAGGCTTGGTCGAGATTATCGCATTAATTACGAAATCCAAGTCAAGACCTCGAAGGAGTCACGAGTGTCTATGCAAAATGCGATGCAAAAAGGAAAGAAAATAATAATAATATATAGTAAGTGAAGAAAGAAAGTGGGTATGCAACATGACGGATACGAGGGACTAATAACTCGTGACTAAATATTTTTACTCACGGAGGGAGAAACGGCATGTACGCCACCGCTTCCCATGTGAGTAAGCGACTATTTCTAGTCGGATCACACATATGTCCTACAAGTCTAAGTGAGATGCAACTTAGATGTTATGCATTTGAAGATGCGTCAAAATAGATAAATAAATAATAGTAATAATAAAAAAATCATGCAAAAATGGAAAGAAAACTACAAATGTGTGAAGTGTGATGTAAAATGCACACAAGTGCACCTAATACTAAAATGCCCTAAGGGTTTAGCATTGGACTAACCCTTTCTAAGAATTCCCACTAGCGTTGGACTAGTAGGGAAACGATAAAGCCACAACTAGCGCTGGACTAGCGTGGTGAGAGAATGACATAAAACATGAATTAAATGGTAAAACATAAATTAAAAGCAAATTGAACATATAAAGACATATAAAGTCAAGTAGGAGCACGTAACACCTAAACATGATATCTAAATGCAGAACCCTAAGGAAAGCAATAAAACAAGTAAGCACATAAGCACAAAAAAGCAAATAAGCCCTAACTATTACACCGGAGGATTTAGATATAATTTAAAAAAGGGAAAAATAAAGATGACCTATCTATTACATTTATCTATCTAAATACACAATTTTGCTAAAATATAAGAAATGTAGCCTGACTATTACATTGACTAGCTAAATACAAAAATATTACACTTTTTTGTCAAAATAATAAAATTTGAAATTAAATAACATAAAATAAATAAATACGCGAAAAGCATGTAAAAATAAGAAATATGTGAAGAAACATACATAAAAATCACATAAAGGTAGATTGGAGCACATAAAAAGAAATTAATGGAAAATAGAGATACCTCCTTGAAGACCTGGTACAAAGGCTTAAAAATGAACACACACGTTAAGGTATCGTGATATAAATGAGTAAAATGTGAAATATGAAAATATTGACAAATCGGGATAAAATATAAATCCTAGCAAACTAGGGACACAAATTGCAACTTCACACAAATTAGGGGGCAAAATCATAAATTCAAACAAACAAAAGGGTAAAAATTGAAATTCAAGCAAATCCAAGGGCAAATATGCAAATTTAAGAACAAATGGGACTAACTTTGCCACTTTATCAAAGTCAAGGGGTCAAGAATTGTAAATCTCATCTACTTAGGGGCACAAAACATAAATATGAACGAATTTAAAGGACCAAGTTATAAAATTTCAGCAACCATGGGTAAAACTAAAAATTTCAATAAAATGAGGGGCTAGGTATTAAAATTTGACAACTTGAAGGGGCCAAATTCTAAATTACACAAGCATAGGCAAAAATGTAAGCCAATTAGGATGCAATTAAGAGGAAATGAGACCTAAAAAGGTCAAATGGAAATTCATAAAAACTAAATGAAATAATTGCAAAAATAAAAAAATGCCAAACTAGACAAGACTAATCACATTAACTAAAATAGTTTAATTAACTAATTACTTAAACTAATTAACTAAGCCAACTAACTTAATTAACCAATTATCTAACTAAATTAAGGACTAATGAAGAGAAAACATCAATTAACTTAATTAACGAAAAAGAAAGAAGAAGAGAAAAAATAATAAAAATAAAAAAATAAAATAAACATTAACTTTCAATTATCCTCCCAAAACCGTCTTCCTCTCCACTAAAATTCCCAGTCCCTCTCTTAGCTTCTTTCTTTCTTTTCTCTCACCTCGTTTATCTGTTCTTTCTCCCTTGCTTTCTTTTTTTTTTTTTCTTTCTCCTTCGTTTTTCTATTTGCCCACCGTATCTCTCCCTTTCAATTACAGAAACAAAAACCTCCTTTCTTCTCCTAGCCTTCTGTTCTCTCTTTTTCTCTATTTCTCTACCTGATCTCTCTTCTTTTTCTGGCGTTCTCTCTCATTTTTCTTCTTCCAACTCTCTATGTCTCCTCTCTCTCTCTCTCTCTCTCTCTCTCTCTCTCTCTCTCTCTCTCAGCTCTCTCTTTACTCAACTGTTTCTTTCTCGCTCTCTCAAATTGTAAGACGATGACTGGAGAGAGAGGGGGCTACAAGGTCTATGGGCTAGCGTTTGTGATTGTTTGAGTGGTTTGGGATGTGGGTCTTTTGACAGGAATTGTAAGGCAGGATTAGTCTTGTGGATGACCTGGGCTATGGGTGGGGTGAGGCTATGTCATGGGGCAGAGCTTTTCGGTTGTGCTTGCAATGGAATTGTTTTTCTGTGCAGGTGATTAAGACGGCGAAGTTCATGTTGATGATGGAGGGTGGCGTTTTGGAGATTGCAGCGGAGATGGTTAAGTCATTGTGTTGCTGGACTTGTTTTAGACTGTTTTGTTTTTATTTCTCTGCAGGTTACAACGACGAATTGTGAGTGTGGTTGTGATGTTGATTTGGTTTGGTTTCCTGTTATTTATGGAATTTTGGGGTAACTGGGACAGGGGTTTATGGCTATGGGCTATGAAATTGTATGTTGGTTTTGTTCTTTTTGTAAGTAGTGGTGAATTTTGGATGTTTTGATGGCATTTGCAGAAACAGTTTAGAATGAGATTGGAATCGGCAATGGGTTTGTGGGGCTGATTAGTTGCTTTTAGACGTTTGTGGTGGGTGAGAATGACCGTGACAGAAGGATGTTGGTGTTGAGCTACTGGAATTGTGTGTGTGTGTGAGAGAGATTGCGAAGGTAAGAGTTGGGGGTTGTACTTGGGTCGTTCGGAACTGATTTTTTGCAGTTGGTCTTGGGGAGATGAAGATGGTGATTATATTTTTTTTTGTGGCATAGATTTCTGGTATTATCGACTGCGGTTTTGGTGGTATGATTGGGGCTTATGGAAGGGATGGTAAAACGGAGACAAAGGCAATGATTTCAGGGTGTTGGAGAGGGCTGGATTTTGGAGATGTTGATTTATTTTTTTGGTTTTGGTTTGTTATTGGTGATTGTTGGGATGATTTGGGCTGAGAAGGGGCTGTAGTTGTGGTGGTGATGGAGGTTCAGTGGTGGAGGGATTGGAGATTGGAGATGAATGGAGGAATTTGGTTTAGTTGTTGACGGCGGAGACAGAGGAGTTTGTGGTTAGGGATGAAGAAACGGGAGGAGAGAAACCATTCAAACCTAGATAATGTCCCCAGAAAGATAACATCAAAAAATAAAAGAAAAACTCATAAAATTAATATAACAAAAACACAAAAAAATTCATATCAGATCACATTTAAAAAGAAAAACTATAAATCGAAAATTAAATTCTAGAGCATTACCTCTTTAATCCTATTGTTTTGAGGACGAACAGTAGACTTTGTTCAATGGCTGATGAACGGTGATGAACAGTGGATGATGATAAGACAGACAGCTGTAGTGTGTGTGTTTGTGGGGTTTTTCTATGTGTTTTGATCTTTAATGAATGAAAGCAAATGTATTTTTAGGGTTTTTTTCCTTTTTTCTTTATTTTTCTGATTTAAGGGGGGTGTTTATAGGGTTAGTTGTCTTGGTCACCAAAAATACTACAAAATAACAAAAATGTCAGCGGTAGTAAAAAATTCTAATTTTATTTAAGAAAAATATTTTTAACACAAAAAATTAAAAATTAACGCAAAGAAATGACAGTAAATTTCAAAATTTGCCAAAACATTGAAAGTAGATTTCAAATTGAAGGTTAGAGCTTAAAACTGATCAAAACGCGTTTGGGGTGTGAAATTACGATTTTGCCCTTGAATAATGAAAATTCACAGAAAAATAGTTTTTGACCTTAAAAAATTAACAAAAAATAAAAATAAGCTTAAAACCCTAAGAAATGCATTCATGACTTAAAAACTGACAAAAAATGAACTTAAACTGTAAAATAACGATTTTGCCCTTGGACAATGAAAATTCACAGAAAAATAGCTATTGACCTCAAAAAATTATCAAAAATTAAAACTAAGCTTAAAACCCCAAAAAATGCATTTATGACTCAAAAATTAATAAAAAATAAATTTAAACCGTAAAATGACGATTTTTCTCTTGAATGCAGTATTTACAGAAGAAATAGCAATCGTCTCTAAAAAATAAAAAAAATTTAGAAACATGCTTAAAATAAATTAGGAACCTAAAATGAGCTAAAATTGTGTTCGTGAGGCAAAATTACCATTGTGCCCCTGTGCTGTAAAAATATAAAAAATACTAATTAAATCTAAAAAATTCATAAAAAAATTAACAAATTCGTATGAAAGTAAAAATATGAATTTAAAACCCCCAAAGCTATTGAAAAAAAATATTTATAGATAAAAATTAATATTTTGCCCCCCAAATTATTGAAAAATTAAAATTTACCCTAAAAAATATAAACATGCCTCTCAATGTTTGAAAATAAATGGTGTGTCAAAATTTGGTGTCTACAGAATTTATATTTTCCCACTTGACAAAATTTACATTGTTGCCCTCCATTTTGTTGAATTTACTTTGTCATATTTCATATCTTGTAGTTTATTACTTAAATAGTGGTGCCTTTAATGCGTGTATTCATTTTGTTAGCATCTGGTACCGGATTTTCAAAGAGATAGCCCTATTACTTGTTATTTATTTTTTTTGTGTTCCAATGTGCTCCAATGTGATATTTATTATGCATTGTTTTTATTATCATTATTTGTTTCTTCTTTACCTACTTTTTGCGTATTTACGTATTTAAGTTATTTAATTTTGAATTTTATTATTTTGGCAAAAAGTATAATATTTTTTAGCTAGTCAATGTAATAGTTAGGCTACATAATTTATATTTTTCAAATATTTGTGTATTTAGATAGCAAGTGTAATAGATAGGTTGTTTTTATTTTCCCCCTAAAATTGTAGCTAAATTCCCCAGTGTAATAATTAGGGTTTATTTACTTTTGTGTGCTTGTGTGTTTGTATGTTTTACCGCATTCCTTAAGATTTTGTATCTAGATATCATGATTATATGTTACGTGCTCCTATGTGATCTTATATGTCTTTTTATGTTTATTTACTTTCGATTTATGTTTTACTATTTTAATTCATATTTTATCAGTTTTGTTATTCTGTCACTACACTAGTCCAACGCTAGCTGTGGCTTTATCATTTCCCTGCTAGTCTAACGTTGGCGGGAATCCCTAGAAAGGGCTAATCAAATGCTAGACCCTTAGGACATTTTAGTATTAGGTAAACTTGTGTGCTTTTTACATCCCATTTCACACATTTTTAGTTTTCTTTCCATTCTGCATGATTTTTATTATTATTATTAATATTATTTATTTATTTATTTTGACGCATCTTCAAATGCATGACTTCTAGCTTACATCTTACTTAAAATTTAGGACATTTTGTGTGATCTGACTAGAAATAGTCGCCTACTCACGTGGGAAGCGGTGGCGTACATGTCGTTCCCTCCTCTGTGGGTAGAAATATTCAGTCACGAGATATTAGTCCCCCGTACCCGTTATATTGCATACCCACTTTCTTGGACACTTACTATTCTATTTTCCTTTTTTCTTTTTACATTTTATTTTGCATATACACTCGTGACCCCCTCGAGCCCTCAACTTGGGTTTCGCAATTAATGCGATAATCCGAACTAAGTCTCAACGGAACATGCTGACCCTCTCGATACTCACATTTAGACTTAGGATTTGCATTTATTTAGATACATCCGAACACGATAGAACTTAGAGTTAATTTAGAAAATTTTGGTTAAACCTCGCAACTAGCCTTGGTTAGGTAGAAAGGGTGCCTTAGGCGCCTCCTCTTTCTTCAAATGTGACTTTCGGACCTTTTTCTCTCATTTTTCATAGACCGGAGTCTGAAAATAATTTTAAATGATTTTTCTAAAATTTTATTTTTGTTTTGTAAAACGATTTTCGAGTGATTTGGTACACCCTAACTCATTATCAAGTGGCGACTCCATTTTTTTTAAAAATAAAACCCTTTTTTCAAAAATCAGTTGACCAAAACTATCGCACTTTTAGTCCCGATCTCACTTTCCTTTAAAATATCATTTTTTCTAAATAATATTTTTTAATAAAGATCCGATTTTTCACACACGCGCACATTTTTTCAAATAGTTTTTCTTTTTAAAAAGGGTCATCGAACCGAACTATCTTTTTGGGATGTCGCGCCACGAAATGACACACGGTTGGGTCGTTGACTGTCGCGTCTCAAAGAGACGGTCCGGTCTGGTCCGAGACCCCTTTTCAAAAATAAAAGTTTTTTGAAAAAACCGTGCATGTGTGATAAAAATTGAGTTTTTAGTAAAAAAAAAAAAGTGTCTTTTAGGAAAAATAGTATTTTAAAAGAAAACAAGGTTAGGACAAAAAGTGCGACAATTTTGGCCAACTAATTTTGAAAAAGGATTTTATTTTTGAAATAGAGTCGCCATTTGGTATTGAGTTAAGGTGTACCAAGTCACCCGAAAAATAATTTAGCAAAACAAAAAATAAAATTTTAAAAAATATTTAAAAACCCTTTTTCGACTCCAGTCTACGAAAAAAAGGAGAAAAAAATGTCTGGGAGTTACATTTGAAGAAAGGGAAGGTAAAAGCTCGCGCTTAAGGCACCCTTTCCACTTAGCCGAGGCTAGTTGTGAGGTTTAATCAAAATTTTTTAAATTAACCCTAAGTTCTATCGCATTCGGACGTATCTAAATGAATGCAAATCTTAAATCTAAATGTGAGTATCAAGAGGATCGAAATGTCTCGTCGAGACTTGGTCGAGATTATCACATCAATTGCAAAACCCGAGTTGAGACCCTAAGGAAGTCACGAGTGCGAATGCAAAAAGAAAAGAAAAATAATAATATAGATAATAAGTGGTCGAAGAAAGTGGAGATGCAACATAACGGGTACGGGGGACTAATGGCTCGTGACTGAATGTTTCTACTCACTGAGAGGGGAACGGCATGTACGCCACCGCTTTTCACATGAGTAGGCGACTATTTCTAGTCGGATCACACAAAAATGATCTAAATTCTAAGTGAAATACATCCTATATGTCATGCATTTGAAAATGCGTTAAAATAGATAAATAATAGTAATAACAATAAAAATCATGCAAAATGGAAAGAAAAACTAAAATGTGTTAAGTGGGATGCAAAATGCACCCAAGTGCGCCTAACACTAAAATGTCTTAAGGGTCTAGCGTTGGATTAGCCCTTTCTAAGGATTCCCACTAGCTTTGGACTAGCGGGGAAACGATAAATCACAACTAGCGTTGGACTAGTGTGGTGACGGAATAACATAAAACATGAATTAAATAGTAAAGCGTGAATTAAAAGCAAATTAAACATATAAAGACATATAAAGTCAAGTAGGAGCACATAACATATATGCATAATATCTAGATGCAAAACCCTAAAGAAAGCGGTAAAACAAATAAGCACGTAAGCACGCAAAAGCAAAATAAACCCTAACTATTACACCGGGAGCTTAATTTACAATTTAAAAAGGGGAAATTAAAAATATTCTATCTATTACACTTTCTATCTAATTACACAATTTTTGCTAAAATATGAGAAAAAATAATCTAACTATTATATTAACTAGCTAAATACAAAATATTATATTTTTCAAAAATAATAAAAATTTAAAATTAAATAAATTATATACGTAAATGCACAAAAAGTATATAAAATAAGAAATAAACAAATAATAATAAAAATAATGTATAAAATCACATTAGAGCATATTGGAGCACATAAAGAGGAAAATAGCAAGAAGTCAGGATATCTCTTTGGAAACCCAGTACCAAAGCTTAAAAAAACGAACACACAAGTCAAGGTATCTCGATATAAATCAATAAAGGCTAGAATATGAAATCCTACAAAAATTAGGATAAAAAATAAATTCTATGAACCTAAGGGGATTACAAATAAATTTCTATAAAACTCAAGGGGTAAATTGAAAATTCATGTAATATAAGGTGACAAAATTTGCATGAACATGAAATCTTTAAGGGCATATCAAAAATAGTAAAGGGAGATAGACCGAAAATAGTAAAGGAAGTAGACACTTATATAAATTCTCTATGATAAAACAATAATATGGCAAAGCAAATTAAGACCGAATAGAATATCCAAATTATTACAATTGATTAAATAAAAACTAGACCATAAATTAAATTAATCTAATTCACTAAGCCACTTAACTAAAATTCAAACTAGAACCCCAAAACACAAAATAAAATAAAAACCAGATTAAAAACTAAATCAATTTAGTGGGTTTAATTATGCAACTAGATTAACATCTAAATGAACACAAAATAATAATTAACTAATTAGTGAAAACTAGTAAAAATCTCCAACTCACCCCTTTTTTCACCCAAATCCACTTTCAGGTTCTCCAATTACCCATACCCAAAACCCGATTCCTCCCCAAGTTGGATTCTCTCTCTCTCTCTCTCTCTCTCTCTCTCTCTCTCGTTATTTTCTCTTTTCTCTTTTTGCTCACTATTTCTTCTTTCTTTTTCTATCTTCTCTGTACGCTTTCCCTCTGTTTCTCTCCATTATCCTTATTTTCCTTCTCTGATTGCTTATCTCTTTCTTTATCTCTTTTCTTTCTTCCCTCAACTCTCTCAATTTTGTTTTCTTTCTGCTGCAGCTTTCTATCACTCTCATCTTCTCTATCTCTCTCAGCTCTCTCATCTTTGTCTCTGTCTCTGCTCTAGATTCTTCTACTTCTCTCACTCCTATCGCCTCTCTTTCTTTTCTCTCTAGTCACTTCGCCTCTCTTCTTCTCCCCAGCTCTCCCTATTCTCTCTCGATTCTATCTCCTTATTTCTTCTCTCTCTCTCTCTCTCTCTCTCTCTCTAAACAAGCAAAATTGCCTTTCCCAAATTGGTTTCCCTTTCGAAGCAGAGGTGGAAGCATGTTTCAATTCAATGGTTGTGAAGGTAGAGGGTGGTGTTTGCCGGCGATTTGGGACTGTGAAGGTGGAAGTGGGACTGTTTTAAGTCGATTGGGGTTATTTGTGGGCTGAAATGGAGGAAGTGATCTCTGGTTGATTGCAATTGATTGGTTCTTGGTTGCTTGTGATTGTGATTGGGTCAATTTTTTTTGCAGGTTGAGAAGGTACGATTTGGTGTGTATGTGATTGCAGTTTGGTGGTTTATGGAATGCTTCGATGGTCTAATTTGGTGGAGAAGCTTGATGTTGGCATCTGTTTGCTATGGGCAGTGAGTTCAGAATGGTTTTGGGGCTTCAATGGTTGTTTGGATATTTTGTTTGTTATTTGATTTTGCAAGTATTGAGTTGTGGAGAAGGATTATGAGGACTGTGACGGTGGAGGAGGAAACAGGGACGGTGGGGCTGTTGTGGTTGATTGAAATTTGCTAGTGTTTTGCGAGGATGCGTGTGGCTTTGGAGATTTATGTAGACACCAAATTTTAACACACCATTTATTTTCAAACACTAGGGGGCATGTTTGCACTTTTTAGAACAAATTTTAAATTTTTAATAATCTCGGGGGTAAAATAGTAATTTTTATCTATAAATATTTTTTCATTAGTTTTGGGGGTTTTAAATTCACATTTCATTTTCATAAGTATTTTTTTTAATTTTCTGTGATTTTTCTATATTTAATTGGTATTCTTTATATTTTTTACCAGCAGAAGGGCAAAATGGTAATTTCACCTTACGAATACCATTTTAGCTCATTTTTAGTTCCAAATTTATTTTTCTAATTCTTTAAGCATGTTTCTAAATTTTCTTGATTGTTTCAGAGACGATTACTATTTTTTCTATGAATTTTCATTGCCCAAGGGTAAAATCGTTATTTTATAAATTAAATTTATTTTTCACCAATTTTGAGTCAAAAATCCATTTTCTAGTGTTTTAAGCTTATTTTTAATTTTCGATAATTTTTTGAGGTCAATAGCTATTTTTTTGTAAATTTTCATTGTCTAGGGCAAAATCGTTATTTTACAGCTTAAATTCATTTTTTGTCAAATTTTGAGTCAAAAAGGTATTTTCTAATGTTTTAAGCTTATTTTTAATTTTTTGATAGTTTTTTGAGGCTAATATCTATTTTTTTGTGTATTTTCATTGCTCGGGGGCAAAATCGTTATTTTACACCCCGAGCGCGTTTTTATTAGTTTTGAACTCTAGTTTTTATTTTGAAATTTACTGTGAATTTTTTTAAAAATTTAGAGATTGTTGTCAGATTCTTTGTATTAATTTTTTAAATTTTGGGGTTTAAAAAAATATTTTTTAATAAAATTAGCATTTTTAATGTCGGGGGCGTTTTCGTCATTTTATACCATTCTTGGCCAACAAGACAAGGGGCCTATAAATACCCCTTTTAATCAGCAGAAAAAAGAGAGAAAAATAGAAACCCTAAAAACACTTTGGTTTTTGTGCTTTAGGAGATCAACACACCTACTTATTCACTAAAAAACACACACTCCATTTTTTTCGGTTACTGTTCATCTATTTCGGTTACTTTTCATCTAGCAAGCTTCAAAACTATCAGTTGTCTCCAATCCATCCGTAGGATAAAAAAGGTGGGTTCTTATTTGATTATTCATTTAGTTGATTCACTTTTATTCCATTTTCTTCATGTAAATATGATTTTTGTGTCTAGTTGTTTGAGATTTTGTTTTAATTTACCGGATTGCTCTTTTTGTTTTCATTATTATCATTTATGGGCTCCGTTCCCCTTTCTTCTCTACAATCACCAAAACTATTATCAGTTATTCTTCTATCACCTCCATCTCCACCAAGCATTCAAGCCCTGCCAAACCACCACTCAATTGTTTGTTCCTCCCTTAATGCCCCTTTCCTCCACCTTCAAAACCCTCGCCTAAAATCATAGCCCTGTCCCAAAACCACCAATCCCTCTACCACCAGAACTCCCCTGTCCTTTGTCCCTTCATCACCAAAAAACCACAAATCACCACCAATTACAGAACAATCGAAGCCATTCACCAATGTTTACCTCTGTTCAACCACCAGTTTCATAAAACTGTTGAATTCAAACAACAAATCACCAATTTCACCACCACCTGCTCAGACTCTCCCCTGCCATCATCACCACGCAAACAACAACCAAACAAGCAACCTCAAATGACCTGCAGAAACTTCAATCACCACCCATCACCAGTATAACCAGAAGCAAACCACCATCAGTCAGACCAATAACTCCAAATAAGTCCAGAACGTGCATAGAAAGCAACCCAAACAGCCACAATTCATTCAATTTCATCACACACGGCTTCTCATAAACACACACACAATAAATCAGACATACACAATCAATCACACACGCACAATTGGTCACACACAGGCACATACACAATCAGTAACACAAGCACAACCAAATAGCACACAAATTCCAGTTACTGGCATCACCATCTCCAACCCCCAGTTTCCTTTCTCACAATCACCACCCACAACCAAATAGCACGCAAATTCCAGTCACTTACATCACCATCTCCGACCCTCAATTTCCTTTCTCACAATCACCACCCACCACCAATTAGTACATTGCCGCACCAAAACCACCACATATAACTTCCGGTCACCATCAATTCGAGTGAAAATGGGCTCTGCCAACCTCCAAAACGAGAGTGAGAGAGAGAGAGAGATGGTAAGAGCCAGAGAAATCTAGAGAGGGAGAGATCGGCAAAATGGAAACTAAAGAAAAAGGAGAGAAACAGAGAATGAAACTGGGAAAGAAAAAGGGCCAGAAAGAAAAGAGAAATTGAGGGAAACAAAATAATCTGATAAGGGCAATTTTTAGGAAGGAAAAGAGAAAGAATCAGAAAGAGAGAGCAACGCAAGAGATTGGGGAGAGAGAACAGCGAGGGAGAGAGGGAGAACGAGTGAGAGGAGCAGAGAAGGAAGGGGAAAACAAGAGAAGCAAAGAGAGAATAGAAACAGAGATAGATTTGGGTGAGAGCCAAAGAGAAGTAGATACAGAGAAAGGAAGAGAAAGAGAAATAGGAAAAAAAAAAAGAAGAAAAAGATCAGAGAGAGAGAATAGAGAGAAGGGGCTGGAGAAATTAAAAAAAGAGAGAGAAAGAAAGAGAAAGAAGAAAGACGGAGGAAAAGAAAAATAGAAGGAGAGAGGTTTATAAAGAAACAGAGAAAAGACATTGGGAGAGAAGTGCAGGGAGAAGAAAAGAATTAGAGAGTGGGAGAGGAGAGCTGAAAGACTAATTTGGGGGAAAGGCTATTTTTGTTTAACCGAAGAGAAGAAAAGAAAAAAAGAAAGAAAAGAGAGAGAGAGAGGGGCCGAAGAGGAGATGCTGAAGAGGATAGACCGAAGAGGGAGGCCGAAGAGAGAACGGAGTAAGAAAAACTTAAGTGAGAAGAAACCAAAGTGAGGGAGGCCAAAGAGAGAAGCCGAAGAGAGGAGAAACTGAAGTGAGGAGAAACCGACAAGAAGAGTTCGAAGAGAGACCGAACAAATATGAGACCGAAGAGATGAGAAACCAAAGAGAAAGAAAGAAAAGAGGAAGACCGAAGAGAGGAGAGGCCAAAGAGAAGATGCCGAAGAGAAACCGAAGAGAGGAGAGGCCGAAGAGAGAGAGGCCGAAGAGAGGAGATAATTAAAATTCCTATTTTGTTACATATTTTAAATTGGCCTCGAAATTGTTATATGGCATGCAATTAGGTCCTCATAATTTTTTATTGACCCCCCTTACTTTTAGTTTCTTCCAATTAAGTCTTGACTAATTATAATTAAGTTCTAGTGGCTACCAGAAATTATATTTTGTCCCCCTGAAGTTACTTAAATTTGTGCAATTGTACCCTTTAGACTTACGCAAATTTTAGTTTTATCCCTTCAAGTTTTATAGAGTTTTATTTTAGCCCTTTAGTTGCTAGAATTTATTTTTGTCTCAAATTGTCAATAGTTTTATATTTTAGGTTTTGTTTGTTTATATCGAAGGTGCCTTGACTTTGTTTGTTCATTTTGATTAGTATTAGTACTGGGTCTTCAAAGAGGTATCTCGATCTCTCATTATTTTTTCTTTATGTGCTCCAACGTGTTCTAATGTGATATTTTATGCATTTTTTTATGCGTTTCTTATCTTATGCATCTTTTGCGTATTTATTTATTTTGTGTTATTTAATTTTAATATTTTATTATTTTATTGACGAAAAATGTAATATTCTTGTATTTAGCTAGTCAATGTAATAGTTAGATTATTTTTCTTATATTTTAGCAAAAATTTGTGTAATTAGATAGAAAGGGCATTTTAATTTTCCCCTTAAATTGTAAATCAAGTCCCCCAGTGTAATAGTTAGGATTTATTTGCTTTTACGTGCTTATGTGTTTATTTTTTTAGTGCTTTCCTTAGGATTTTTGCATATAGAATATTATGCTTATGTGATATGTGCTCATATGTGATCTTATGTGTTTTTATATGTTTAATTTGCTTTTAATTCATGCTTTATTATTTAATTCATGACTTATGGTATTCCGTCACCACACTAATCCAATGCTAGTTGTGGTTTCTTTCTTTTCCCGCTAGTCCAATGCTAACGGGATTTTTAGAACGGGCTAGTCCAACGGCTAGACCTTTAGGACATTTCAATATTAGGCGCATTCATGTGCATTTCACATTTCACACACTTCTAGTTTTATTTTCATTTGGCATATTTTTTTATTCCTATTATTATTATTATTATTATTATTATTATTATTATTATTATTATTATTATTATTTTGACACGTTTTTAAAAATGCATGACATCTAGATTGCATTTCACTTAAACTTTAGGACATTTGTGTGATTCCAATTAAAAATAGTCACCTACTCACGTGAGAAGTAGTGGCGTACATGCCGTTCTCCCCTCCGTGAGTAGAAATATTGAGTCACGAGTTATTAGTCCCCCGTACCCGTCATGTTGCATACCCACTTTCTTCAATCACTTATTATCTTATTATTATTTTCTTTTCTTTTTGCATCACATTTTGCATAAAACTCGTGACTCCCTCGAGGTCTCGACTTGGGTTTCGCAATTAATGCGATAATTCCGACCAATGTTTGACGGGACATTCCGACCCTCCTGATATTCACATTTAGAATTAAGATTTGCATTCATTTAGATACATTCGAACGCGATAGAATCTATGGTTAATTTAGGAAATTTGATTGGACCTCACAACTAGCCTCGGCTAGGTTGAAAGGGTGCTTTAGGACGTGAGCCTTTGCCTTCCCTTTCTTCAAATGTGACTCTTGGACCTTTTTCTCTTGTTTTTTTCGTAGACCGGAGTCAGAAAAGGGTTTTAAATGATTTTTCCAAAATTTTGTATTTTTGTTTTTGTTTTTGTTAAACAAATTTTTGGGTGACTTGGTACACCCTAACTCAACACCAAGTGGCGATTCCATTTTTCAAAATAAAACCCTTTTTCAAAAATTATTTGGCCAAATATGTCGAACTTTTAGTCCCGGCCTTGTTTTCTTTTAAAATACCATTTTTCTTAAAATATAATTTCTTACTAAAATTTGATTTTTTCTCACACACGCACGATTTTTTCAAAAACCTTTATTTTTGAAAGGGTCACCGAGACTAGAAAGTCTTTTTCGGGATGCGACAGTCACGACCCCACTGGCATCCTTTTACTTACGATTTTTTCGGACGCAACAATTTAGGCAGGAGAGGGCTGGAGATGGGTTATTGAACTGATAGTGAGGTTAATTTAGGTTTGGTTGAATCCGTTCCAGGGCTTGTGATTTGGATTGTAACTGACTCTTATGTGGTTTTTACTAATCGTTTGTGTGGCTGTGATACTGTTTGTATCACGCCCCGTACCCGGGACATGACACTGCCGTGACTAGACTAAGCTGAGTCACAAGGCTCAAAGGTCCAAGCATCTAACATGAATGCCCCAAATATTACAAATACAAAGCCATTAACAATATCCCAAGTAGAATAATAACATTAGGTACAAGTACATTGTCATCCAATACCATAGTATTTAAATGTTTCAGATACACAATTTTAGATGTCGAATACAATCACTAGAGTCCTCAACCTTACTTAATATAGTACCAGCATAGTCTAAATAATATAAATAACATAACTACCAAACCTCACTAGCATACTATTATCTAATCACCTTGAATACCCCGAATGCTAGTACAACCCTTCTCTACAATTCACCTGTCACTGCACAACAAAATGAGAGGGGTGAGTGACAAAATCACTCAGTAAGTGGCAAAAGTATCACCTTGTGGCTTGAAGGTGTCATACATATAACTACAGTTCAAAACACTTAATTAATCGTTTATATAAGTACGAAGGAACTTGAAAATGCACAATTAGTCACAAATCCAAATCAATTATCAAAAGCGAGCAATGCACTTAAACAGAGTCTCATCGCATTCAAACAAAGGGTCAATTCATTCAAACAAAAGCCCTGGATATCCAGTCATTCACTATAACCCGGATTGCCTCGGTCATACTGACTTTTACCCTGGTCAGTTCGGTCAGACTGACTTTAACCCGGTCAGCTCGGTCATACTGACTTTTACCCGGCTAGTCCGGTCCTACTGACTATTACCCGGTCAGTTCAGGTCAAACATACAACATCATTCATACATTACTTCATTGTACAAACAATTCATTATTCGATCATTCATTTGTATCACATACATTATTAAGTCATAGAATATGAGAACATAATCACAATCAAGCCATTTGATATAGCAAATAGGATTTCAAGCAATTATACTTGGCAATAACTCATTTTCAAAATCCAAGGGATACAAGTCCCACTTACCTCAATTCGAGTGAACTCAATAACTCAGTGAAAGTTGATTGTGTTCTTCGCCTAATACACACAATCAAACATTCAATTATACACTAATTCTATCAAAGAAATGTAACCAACTTAATTCTCAACTCAAAATGACAGAAGAAATAACCTCTCAGGAAACAAAACAATCTGCGGGTGGGATCCCTTGATCCGCGCCAGTGGATCGATGCGCATTCACCCGCGGCTCCCTTCAGAAGGCAAGCCGCGGGTGAACAGGACCGCGGCTTGATCCGCAGCACGAATCGGCTCAGAAACTGAGCCCAATCATCCGCGGTTCCATCCGCGGATGGGGCCGCGAATGGCACCAGAAACAACCAAAAAATGACCTGCAACTGTCCAAACACACACCCAACACTATTCATCTTCTTTTCACTCTACCCAAGCAACAAGACAACTTCAAAATGGCATATTAAGTTCAGAAAATAGCATATAAACACCATATACTCCACAAAACATGAATCACACCCATGAATCTCACATAATCTCTCAAAGTTCTTCACCAAAAATTCATCATGAAATCAACCATAAACTCACACATATTCACCCATACCAACATAAACACATTTTTAGTAAGCATAAGGACCATAAAACTTCCCTAATCAACCATCTAATCACACTACTCCTACTATAACAAAAACCCATGAAATGTGAAGTTAGGTTTGAAAATTTACCTTGGGTAGAAGGATCAAAGTCTCCTCTTCTTATTTGCCCTTGGAAATTCAAGTCTCCACTACCTTCCTTCAAGCAAGAGTAGAGAGATTTTAGAGAGAGAGAAAGAGAGAGCAAGAGAGAGAGAGGGGGCGTTCTAGAAAAGAAGAGAGAAATGAAAGAAGAAAGAAAGAAAGTCTGTCCATTTGGGGTAAAGAAAACAAGTTATCAAATTTGCAATTGAGTCCCTCTTGGTTTTCAGTTTACATCTTTACCCCAAACTATCCCAAAATTACAAGAATATCCCCGAAGGTCATTAGTATTACAGTTTGAAGTGATGGAAAAACTGATTTTGGATATCTCTATAGGTTGGAATGTGGTAGTAATGGATATGTAATTTGGCTGTGGGTAGTGTTCACAGATGGCTCTGTGATACTTGGTGTTTGTATTGGGTTGTTGCAGGGGCCAGGTAGCAAGATTTTGGGGAGTGATTTGGTAGTGGTGAGCTGGGGAGGAAGGTAGCAGCTAAAATATTGATGGATGGCTGTTTGGTGAAGTGCTGTGATTGGCAGAGGTTTTCAGGGAGGAGATGAATGGAGGTGGGAGAAATAGGGAGGAAGGAGAGATGGTGGAGAGGAATGTCAGCAGAAAACCAAAACCCAACTCAGGAAAGGGAAAACACGCCCAGAAGAAAAAAAAGAAGAAATCAAACCCAGAAAGATTCAAAGACCAACATACAAGAACAAAACTCAGAAATTAATCAGAAAGAAAAACCCAAAACAACTAAAATTCAGAAAAACTAGAATAGAAAGAGAATCTAATGACTTGAATAAAATCCCTAGCAAATATACTTAATTAATCAGATTTGCCTAAAAAAAAGTGAAAGAAAAGTGAATAAAACAAAAAGAAATATTTACCTTTTGAATCTTCAAAATGATCTGATGATGCTCTAGATTGCAGCTGATGATGGAACTGTAGCCTGATGAACAGTAGATCAGCGATTGAAGATGGCGGCCTTAGTGTATGTTTTTAGGTGTTTTGCTATGTGTTTTAATCTTTTTTGGATAAAATCAAATGAGTTTTTAGGGTTTCTAATTTTTCTCTCTAGTTTTTTGTTGATTAAGGGCATATTTATAGGCCACTTGTCTTGGTCACCAAGAATGCTATAAAATAACAGAAACGCCACCAGTAATAAAAATACTAATTTTATTTAAAAAAATATTTTTTAAACCCAAAAATTAAAAATTAATACAAAGAAATGACAACAATCTCTAAAATTTTCAAAAAGAATTCAAAGTAGATTTCAAAAATAAAAGCTAGAGCTTAAAGCTGATAAAAACGCGCTCGGGGTGTGAAATGACGATTTTGCCCCTGGATAACGAAAATACACAAAAAATGGCTATTAGCCTCAAAAAATTACCAAAAATTAAAAATAAGCTTAAAACACTAGAAAATGCCTTTATGACTCAAAATTTGACAAAAAATGAATTTAAACTGTAAAATAACGAATTTTGCCCTTGGACAATGAAAATTCACAGAAAAATAGCTATTCGTCTCAAAAAATTACCAAAAATTACAAATAAGCTTAAAACACTAGAAAATGCATTTATGACTCAAAATTGACAAAAAATGAATTTAAATCTGTAAAATAACGATTTTGCCCTTGGATAATGAAAATTCACAGAAAAATAGCTATTGACCTCGAAAAATTACCAAAAATTAAAAATAAGCTTAAAACACTAGAAAATGCATTTATGACTCAAAAATTGATGAAAAATGAATTTAAATCTGTAAAATAACGATTTTACCCTTGAACGCAGTATTTACATAAAAAAAATAGCAGTCGTCTCCCAAAAAAAAGAAGAAAATTTAGAAACATGCTTAAAGAATTAGAAAAATTAATTTGGAACCTAAAATGAGCTAAAATGGTGTTCGCGAGGTGAAATTACCATTTTGCCCTTATTCTGGTAAAAATATAAAAGAATACTAATTAAATCTAGAAAAATCATAAAAAATTAACAAATTCACATGAAAGTAAAAATATGAATTTTAAAAACCCCAAAAGCAGATAAAAAAATATTTACAGATAAAATTACTAATTTGTCCCCTGATTATTGAAAAATTAAAATTTAATCCAAAAAATGCAATTATGTCCCCCAATGTTTGAAAATAAATAATGTGTCAAAATTTGGTGTCTACACGGGACGCGATAGTCAACGACCCCACCGTGTGTCATTTCGAGGCGCGACAAATATGAGTCATTTTGATGTTTTTTATGACTAATTAATTAATTTTTAAGGTTTACTTTTTCTTTTTTAAAAGTAATTAAGGATGTAGGGTATTTGGTTGGTACTTCTAGGTTACATTATCAAAGTGGGTTTTCTTGTTAACAAAAATATAAACATAGGTATGTAATTGTAATTTTCAAAATTTGAGGAAAGGTAAGTGTAATTATGACAAATCTCTAAAGAGATATGTGAAATTATCCCTTCTCTAAAAATAGAAGGAATTTTTTTTTTCATTTTATAACCCCAAAAAAAAAAAAAAAAATTGAAGTTACCAAACCGCCCTTAGAAACCACACGGCTATATCGGGCGGTTGTACACGGCCACTATTACTCTCCCGCACTGCTCACTGCTCCCTACCCTCATAGAAATCCCTCTTTCGTTAATCCTTGGTCCGCAATTCTTATTGGCAATTTCACAAACATCTGGAGTATATACGTGATGATTTGCCTCTTTTGAGAAAACAAGCTCACTTCTTACAGGTACTTCTCTCCCCGCATTTTCTTGCTCTCGTGGAATGTTGTTCTTGTCTACTGTTCAGGAAATAGTACCGGATTGAATAATCGATAAATTGATGTTTATTTTTGATCTCTTCCTTTCCTTTGTTTATTTGAATATTTGGTAAAATATAGCATTGAATCAGTAGTTGTTGTTATTTGGGCTCGTTAACATGTAATGCATTATTAATTTAGTGAATATCTTGGTTATCACGAATTCGATTGAAAAAACTGGAAGAATTGATCATATTTTTTTGGGTTCGTGGTTTTCTTGGACTAAATTGGAAGACAGATTGTTCAGTGTAGTATTTGGGATATTGCACAGTTTGAGATTTCTTACAAAAAGCTAAGCAGAAGTACAATTCTCCTCTTTTTTTTTTTTTTTCGAAAAAATTATTTTTTTAGTTTGTTACTTAGATTGAAAATAAAAAAGTAAAAAGATTCTGGGTTTTTTATTTTGAATTTAAAAAAAGGGGGTTATATTGTGATGAGCTAATAATGGTATAAAGGAATGAGCAAACAAGTGCTAGAGGTTCCACTTTCTGTTGTTAAAATGCTTCAGTTATCTTAAGATCATCTGCTAAGGGTGCTAATGGTAAATTATTTTTTAATAACTTGCATGGTTGATTAGACAACCTAGAGAGAGAGGACCATTTGATGGACTCATTTGCATGATCAATATAGAGAGGTGTGCTCCGCTTTCTTTTAATGTGTACCAAATCTTCAGTTCATGCAGCTATTCATATTCTATGATGTTTTTGTGCACATTTTGCCCTCATTATATTTCCCTCGTTGGATGCTTTTAGTTTAGTGATATTCTGAGCTATTCATTATTTAACACACCCTTGTGATTCATCATTTATTTTGCAGAGTAATTGGTGCAAGTGTTTTTAAAAAGCAATATGGGTACAAAAGTTGAGCAATCAATGAATCTTGCTCAAACCACTGGGACAGGAACTTCGTCTGTCACAACGCCAAGTGGCTCAAAAATCTCCAAGTTTGCAACGAAATCTGGGTTCTTAATACCGAAGAATAAGCTATCTGGTTCATTGGTTCCCATCATCCGAGGGGGTAAAAAGGGTGGCAGTGATGCATCAAATGAAGAAAATAATAAACTGGGGCAAAGAAAAACCAAATGGGGCCCTGATTTGACTCAGGATACGGCTGTTAGAAAAGGAAGAGCCTTGGCATATCAGGTAGCTGGATATTTGTTGATAATTGTGTCCTGTTTTCATATTTCAGTCTTCGTTCATGTTTTTGTAACATTGTCCCCCCTTACCCTGAGCCACCTTTCTTTTCTTTCTTTATTTTGGCTTCTTCAGTGGTGTATGATTATACGTGTTTGCTTTTGGTATTTTGCTTTTAAAATAATTCAGCTCTTCAAAGTCCAAATTTTAAAAAATTGGGTTGAGGCATTTATAGCCCCACTTTTTTGAGGATATTCTGTTGCCTGGTGACAGTTGAAAATTTCTGTTTGCTGGTTTGGTGCCAAATATCATTCTATTCTGTGTGAATGACTTGCATCCACCTCCCATGCCAAGTGTAACTAAGTGAAATTGCTTCCTGTCTGGTGATACAATTTTTGGGCAGACTAGGGTAGATCAAATAACACAGCAGCTAAGATTAGGAAAGTTGGAGACTGAAGACAATCAAGATTCTTCATCACCATCTCAAATTCAGGATCTTAAATCTTCAGATCATCAGCTTAAAACTCAGGTAAACTTTGAAGTACAGTATGTGACATGAGTGGCTTGGATTGCACTTACACCACAATGTTTATTTTTAGGAATTGGAATTATTGGAGCTTGAAAGGCGCGAAGCTATTGGTACAATCAACATAAATTTTGTGGATAATTCATTTGGTTTCTTAACCATGTAGCTATGTTCACAGTGTATTGATGGTTTTTAGGTGAAATACTGAAGTTAAATCCAAGCTACAAAGCCCCAGCTGATTATACTCCCTTGCTGAAAGAGGCAAAAGTTCCAATCCCTGTAAGTCATTTGAGTTTATTGCTCCAATATTTTCAGTCTTTGTTGCTTGTTTATGTCGTTATAGCTAGAACACACACTGTCCTTTTGGGGAGAGAAAAAGTAAACAAGAAATAAACTTTGAGAAAGTTAACAATGACGGGAAGAAGTCAAATGATCTGTGTCTACTGCCTCTTCGACCATAGCTTTCTACAGCTTTCGATCAAAGTGTCCAACTATATATTGGCCCTCCATGGCATCAACTAATGCTGCCAGATTGACGACTATTTAAATGTGTAAGACTAAGCAACATGGTGTGCAAAAGCAATTCAAAGTTTGAACCAGTGAAGTGATAATTAAGCATGAAAATAGTCCAGATTGAAGTCTTATTGAATGATGAAAAATTAAATTAGAGCAAGTCATGTTGGAGGCTCCATATTTTGGTGGTATGGTATTCTTTTATCGAATTAATTTTCACTTTACAGTGCCTCTTTTTTCTTTTTTCTTTCTTTCTCCCCATGTAGGTGGTTGCCCCCCCTTCCCCGGTGCCTGGGGCGCTGCGGGGCGATGCGCAACACCAAAAAAAAAAAAAAAAAAAAAAAGCTCTTGATAGTTGGTTTGGCCTCTATTAATGCGTACACTTAACAAGCTCCTCTTATTCCCTTAGGCTACAGATTTGGTTATTTTTTTCAAGATTAGAGGCACTTCACAGTAATTGGTCTTTTTTATTCCTTCCATTACCTCTTCATTCTTCCCTTTTACTTGACAAGCTTTATTGCAGTTTTGTATTTTTGAGAAGATATGACCCGTATATCATTTTTGCATGTAGTCAGTGAAGATGACAATCACGTTTGTATTTCTTGCATGATGGCAAGATTGGAAGTCATGTATAATAATTTTTTTTTTTAACTGTCTGAGAGCAGTTGGATTTTGTCCTTATTACATTCTCTTTAGTTATATGGAGTAAAGTTGGAATAGGGCTTAAGCAACAAAAAACATATATTCTGCCTTGAAGTATTGTCAATTGAGAATGTTGCTCATTAACAGTCCAAGGAAATGGAGTGAATAGAAGGTAATAGAAGTGAAATTAGGACCTTTTCCTTTGTTTTAGAGTTTTAATTGGGGAGAGAAGAAAATAAATGGAGAGAAATAGGAGGATAAAACTTACGAAAACTTTCCTTCCAAAAGTCCAAGAGAAATGGAAGGAAAGTGAAAATGGACCATTTATAATCTTGAATGGTTTACATTTGCCCATTAAAAAAATCACCACCAGTTTAAATTTGAGGACCAACGTGCAACATATACTTGTTGATGATCTCTCCTCTTCGTTTCTCTTCAACTTCTCCCAAACTACATAGAAGATATTTATTATCCTTTCTCTCTTCTTCCCCCCCCCCCCCCCCCCCCCAACCTAACTTTTTTTTTTTAAGTTCCCCCTCCCCCTCCCTAACTTAAGCTTTATTTTCTTTTCTTTTATATTCTAAATTTCCAAACTAGGCCTAAATTCCTGCTTGAGTTGTTTTCTCTATGCGATCTTAGACATTTGCCTATTAGGGCTGTGTAAACTGAGAAGGAGAGGAACATTGTATATTGTATTATGATTACAAAGTCCTATATTTATAGGCTATACAAAATGAACTTAGGCATTATGTATCCATGAATCTAGACAATTATTATACAAAATTATTCTAAAGATCCTAATTATGCTCCTAGCATCACTAATTGAGACATGTACAATCTTCTAATTAATGCTATTTGATACAATATCTTATTCTATATCTGTAACATTAATGCTAATTGATACGATATTCTATCCTATATTTGTAACAGTCCCCCTCGAGCTGAAGCATATATATTACTTATGTTTAGCTTGTTACATAAATAATCAACCCGAACCCTGCCTTTGCAAAGAGATCTCCCAGTTATTCTCTGGGTTTCACAAATCTTGTGGAAATCAAACCTTGTTGTATTTTCTCATAAACAAAATGACAATCTATTTCGATGTGCTTTGTTCACTCATGGAGTGCGGGATTTGATGCAATATGAAGAGCAGCTTGGTTATCACACCACAATTTTGCAGGCATTGAAGTTTTGAGACCTACTTCAATCAGAAGCTGATATATCCACATTATTTCACATACCGATTGTGCCATGACTCTATATTCTGACTCTAGCACTCGATCGTGAGACAACATTTTGCTTCTTACTTTTCCATGAGACTAGTTTCCCCCAACAAAGACATAATATCCTGAAGTGGATCTTCGATCTTCCTAGATCCTGCCCAATCAGCATCTGAAAAGCACTCAATCCTAGTGTGACCATAATTTTTATACAAAATACCACATTCCAGGAGCTCCTTTTAAATAGCACAAAATTTGTTCTACAGCTGCCTAGTGATCAACAGTTGGAGCTGACATGTATTGACTCACAGTACTAACCGAATATGCAATATCTGGATCGAGTTACTGTAAGATAATTCAATTTCCCAACTAATCTTCTATACCTCTCAAGATCTTCAAACAATTCACCTTCTTTTGTGAGCTGCAAGTTAGGAACCATTGGAGTACTAGATGGTTTAGCCTCCAGTTTTCCCATTTCAGATAATAAGTCAAGAACATATTTCCTTTGAGAGAGGAATATCCCTTCTTACTCCTTGCTACCTCAATACCTAAAAAATACTTCAACATTCCCAAATCTTTTGTATGAAACTAGACTATGAAGAAAGACTTTAAGAGATGAAATACCTGCAGTATCATTCCCGGTGATAACAATATCGTCCACATATACTGCTAACAAGATAATACCAGCTTCAGTCTGTTTGTAGAAAACAGAATGATCAGACTTGCTTTTCTACATTCCAAACCTTTCAACTGCTTGACTAAATTTTCCAAACCAAGCCAAGGACTTTGTTTCAACCCGTACAAAGATTTTCGAAGATGACAAACTTTCCCAAACTCCCCTTGAGCAACAAACCCAGGAGGTTGCTCCATATAAACTTCCTCCTGAAGATCTCCATGAAGAAAAGCATTCTTGATATCTAGTTGATGCAAAGGCCAATTATGAGTAGCTGCCATAGAAATGAATAACCTGACAGATGTTAACTTAGCAACAGGAGAAAAAAGTATCAGAATAATCCACTCCATAAGTTTGAGCATATCCCTTAGCAACAAGACGAGCTTTCAACCGAGCAACTGATCCATCAGGATTTAATTTAACTGCAAAGACCCATTTACAACCAATAGCTCTTTTACCTGCTGGTAGATGGACCAACTCCCAAGTACCATTATTGTCTAGAGCCATCATTTCTTCCTCCATAGCTAGCCCGCCAACCAGGATGTGCCAAAGCCTCAGATAGGTGCTTAGGAACAGATACTGAATCTAAAGAAGTAATAAAACAACGCAAAGAAGGGGACAAATGTTCGTATGAAGCAAATGAAGAAACTTGGGTAAGTACACTAGTCTTTTACCTTTTCTAAGAGCAATGGGCAGATCAAGATTGGGATCTGTAGACGGAGGAACCGGTAGAGGATGCGAGTCTATGTGTTGAGGACGACGAGAATACACTTGAGTGATAGGTGGTCTTGTAGGAACAGATATAATAATTAACATTAATAATTTAATATATTCTAGTAATACAATTAAGTCATAACTAATAGACTAATAGTTAGTTATTAAACTTAAACCACAAAAAATAACAAATAGTCAAATAAACTTATTCATGTCTTTAGTTAAGTTTGGATCTTTAAATGAGTATAGTATTGGGCTTTGTTTGTTTATAAAATTGTTAAATGGGCTTTCTTTGTGTATTGGGCTTTGTCGAGTTGTTAAATGAATTCGGAATTTCCGAATTCGGTTCCGATTTTCCGATTTCGATTGAAATCGAATTCGGATCGGACAAGGGTGAATTTGCATTCGAAATCAGTCGGACAGAGCCTTTCCAATTTTCCGAATTATCTGATTTCAGGTTTCTGAATTTCTGAATTCGAATTTGTTGCACACCCTATCCTTTACCATTGGGAGGGCTTTGTGACTTCTAATAGGTGCCTATTCTTCCTTTTAGCAACACTATTTTGTGTGGTGTATCAGGACATGAAGACTGGTGAAGAATTCCATTTTCTGACATATATGAATCAAAAGGCTTAGAGAAGTATTCTTTTGCATTATCACTTCGCAAAATGCGTACTGACACATTGAATTGTGTTTTTATTTCGGCGCAAAAAGAACAGAAGACATTGAATAAATCTGAACGACTTTTCATTAAATATAACCAAGTAACACGAGAATAGTCGTCAACGAAGGTGACAAAGTACTTAAAACCAGACTTAGATGCTATTGGACAAGGGCCCCAAATATCAGAGTGCACTAATTCAAAAGGAGACGCAGCCCGTTTATTGATTCCTAGGCAAATAAGGTAAACGATGATGTTTGGCAAACTGACACGACTCACAATCTAAATGAGATAAAACCTGAAATTTTGGAAACAACTTCTTCAAAGTAGGTAGAGATGGATGACCCAAACGACAGTGAACTTCAAGAGGTGTCAAGGTGGACAGACATGCAACTGGTTTGGGTACTTTCATTGAAGCAGTTTCAAGTATATAATGGCCGCCAGACTCACATCCTCTACCAATAATCTTCCCCATGTCATAAGATCCTGAAAAATACAATATTCAGGGAAGAAGGAAACAGAACAATTAAGAGCTTTTGTAATTTTACTAACAGAGAGTAGATTAAAAGAAAGATTAGGCAAACATAAAACTGAAGATAAAGAGATAGATGATGTAGGAATGGCTACACCAGAACCCACAACTGAAGTACTTGACCCATCTGCTAAAGTAACGCTTGGAAGATTTTTGTTTGAATTAAAAGAGGATAGGATACCTTTATCACCGGTCATATGATCTGTTGCACCGGAATCAATGACCCATGTATTAGAGGATGACACAAGACATGTACTATATTTACCTGAAGGAGCAATAGAAGAAGGAATAGCAGATTTTTGTGAGACTTGGTACTTAGTAAAGCAGGCAAACTCGTCAGCAGAGACAAGTATGGATTTGTCAGAAGACGAAGACACATAGTTGCTCTCTTGGGTTGCAGAATTCACAACTGGGAATTCTGTTGAGTTTTGCCATGAAGGAACCAAGATGTAAGGATGGTGTGGCCCAGTTTTTTGCGGTGATAACAGGCCCGTTGATTTGGTCATGTTGTCGATTACTAGCAATCCCACTATCTTAAAAGCCACGTTCAATTTTACCGCCATTACCACTATTACCACTACTATTTTCTCGACCAGCTCTACCTTGGCTCACAAGGGCACTAGTAATATTAGAAGGTTGAGATCCCTCGGCCATTATAACTTACCAAAGAAATTCTAATTTAACAAACACGACGAGGACCTAGAAGTGACTCAACTGAGTCGCGTCAAAAGAGAATTTGATAACAGAATGTAGAGCTCTAATACCATATAAATTAAGGAGAGGAAAATTGTATATTGTGTTATGATTACAAAGGCCTATATTTATAGGCTTTACAAAATGAACCCAAACACTATACATTAGTGAATTTGGACAATTATTATACAAGATAATTAATCCTAAAGATCCTAATTAGGCTTCCTAAATATCACTAATTGAGATATGTACAATCTTCTAATTAATGCTAACTGATACAATATCCTATCCTATATTTGTAACAGGCTGAATAGCCTGATCAACTAGTTATATATATTAACTAGACGCACATATCAATTTATTAGAGATTTAGAATGTGATTATGCGCAAGTTAGAAGTCCAATGAAGCTAGTATGCAAATGATATATCTGTTGAGAGATGAGGATTTTATATCATATCGAAAGATGATCTATTTGATATCAAAATTGTTGAGTTCCTGGCTTTGTTGAGGGTTGCAAAGAATGTTTAAAATTAGTATATCGTTTCACCCCTAGCAATTTCTTTTTTTATTGAGTTTCTTTAATATATTAACTAGTAGGAACAAAGCTCAAATTTTGTTTGCAGTAGGAGGACCAAGGACCTTCTTGTGGATCATATATTTATAGTCTGTCTGCCAAATCCATAATACCTCTTCTTGATTTGGATAAATTTTTATTGATGAAAGGAACAAAAATGTGCGCTATTCTCTCCTCCATCCCCAGCAGTGCTTGAGAAACCACAGGGAGGGAGAGAGTGGCCATACTGTTGTAATGTCAGCACCGTTCTACTTTCTTTCATGCAGAATGATATCAAATACATTTGAGATTTGCTGGTGGTTTTCCTCTTATTGTTTTTTCTCTGTCTATATGCAGATCAAAGAGTATCCTGCATACAGTGTTCTTAATTTAATTTTTGGGCAAGCAAATGACACTCAAAAGCGACTGGAAAAGGTTTAGATCCCTCTTATGCCATCTATACCAATATTATACTACTGCTATGCTTATTGATATTTAAAAGTACACACGTATGATGCCATTGTGAAGAATTCACTGTTCCTTTACTTTGACATCAGGAAACTGGAGCTAAAGTACGGGTTTATGGTACTAAAGCAGATACAGGAGAAATGGTAATTTGGCTGCCGAGTTCGTTTTGCTATGTCATATCCATGTCTCTCGTCTGTTCCTGCATGTTTTCTCCCATTTTTAGTAACTACCTATAACTTTGTTTTGGGTATTGATTTCACTCTTTTGTTTACTCTGGTCCATGTAATGAGCTGCATGAGGGTATGCATGGGCCTCTCTTTTTGTTTTTTTACTTACGTTACTCATATCAATCTCTAGGTTGAAGTTACTACTTCTGATGGAAACAAGACATGTGGTGGTTATGATGAGTTACATGTTTGTGTTTTAGCTGACACATATGAAAAGATTGATGCTGCTGTGGCTCTTATTGAACTGCTAGTCACACCAGTTTCGGTGAGTCTCCTGAACTTTAAGATTGTAGAGTAATGTTGTTTCATATTTTTTGTTAAATCTTATTTATGGCGATCTACTTTTTAATACGAATTAACTTATTAATTATTACAATGTACAGGGGAATCCTGCTTCTGTTACTACAACATCAACTGCAATTTCTGATGACAATATGAATGGTGTTGCTCTTAGTCAAGGTACATCTAGTACTAATTTGCCTGCTGTTGGGGTAAGTGGAGTGGCTCAACTAATTGTTGGATCTGGACCAGCACCCTCATTGCATCACTTCCATCAGCACGCAGGGCCTTCGTTTCCTACAGGTGCAACTCGGATGCCAGTTTTTCCATCATCAGGTTTTGCTGAACCTGTAAATCATTCTGGATCACTAATTAGTAATCCATCACAGTTCAATCCCTCAACTATGCCGTCAATATTTGGTCCTCGGCCAGTTGTGACAGCAGGATTTAGTCCAGTTCCCCAGAACCCTTCTCTTATTCCCTCTGGGCCACAGCTGCCACAAGTTCTGCAGAGGCCATACATTCCTCATCCAGCGCCCCTAGGTCATACTGGGGCTCCCAGAAATCTGTTTCTGCCAGTTTCACAGCCTACATCTATTCAATCAAATGTTATACCTCCACCACAATTATCTGGTAACCAGTCCACAACAATTGGGCCTACCCAGTTTGGTAGACCTATTATGTCATTGCCTCAGTCTTCTCTCCCAGCTGCTTTTTCTGAGCAGCCATCTTCTTCTGTTGGATGGTCTAAAGTACCATTGAACACTCCAACATCTATTGGTGCAGGAAATATGATTCCTGCAGCCCCTACAGTAACTGGACTGCAGAGCCACCCCTCCGTGACCTCTCATCCTGCACGGCCAAATATTTCTCCAGTTTCCCAACAGTCTGTCTTGCAGCCAGCTGGTGCCACAGTTGACCGTCCCATGAATGTCCCATTCTTTAGCTCTAGTTCACATTCTCAAGAACAGGGGCTTTCTTCCTCTCTTCGACCTTCAGCAGCAGGAGTACCTGGCCCATTACAGCCTGTTGTGCCACAAGTGCTGATGTCCAATTCATCTCCTAATGTGGTTCCAGGATCCACCCCTCTTATTTCACCTGCAACACCTTTATCAACACTACTACCTCCGCAATCAGGAAATTCTGCTTCTGGTTCTGCTGGTGGTGCAAGTTTTAATGCCATAAACCCTCCAATTATGGCTGCTCCCAGACCACTGCGACCCAGTTCAAATGATTTCACTTTTCAGCCTCACCGGCCACAGAATCCAGCCTCTGAAGTTGCTTACAGACCAAACACTCGACCTATAATTTTACATCCGAATCAATCAGTACACCCACATCAGGGATCTCAGACTCCATCTATTCAGCCACCAATGCACATTTTGAATCCTTCATCTACTATTAAAGGGTTTTCTGGACCCAATGTTGGCAATCAGATGATGCAGTCTAGCACTCAAACAGCTGTTAACTTTGCCAGTAGTCCAAAAGCCCATCCAGGTCCACCTAGGCATGCACCATTTCCGGGTGTGACTGGTGTCCCTCTGATGCAGCCAAGGAACTTCAATTCAGCTCCTCCATTTGTCAATGCTGATGGAATTCCTCGACCAGGGGGTCCAATGCAAATTCAGCAGAACTACCCTGCTTCGGCAACCAGGCCACAGAGTTTTCTTGCTCCAAATCAACATTTCAACAGAAATATTTCCCTTCAACCTGCTGCTAGGCCATCTTCTAGTTCTTCTGGAGTACAGCAAGTGTATGATCCCTTCTCGCCATCTGTTTCTTTTAATTCTCAGTTAAGCAACAATAGAGGAAACACGCAGAAACAGGAGAGTGATCCAGAATATGAGGACTTGATGGCTTCAGTTGGTGTAAAGTAATGTATCAGGTGGTTTTTGTTTTTAGATCTCAAGGGCTTTGATCAAAATATAGACAAAAGGAAATAGTGATGCGGATCAATTTGTCTCACTTGGATTGTGATGTATGAGATTATGCATTGCCAGTTGTAACTCTTCTTATTCTTAATGGGATTACCAACAATTAGAGTAGAAAGAACTCTTCAATCATGTCTAGGTGTTGCAGATGGATGGTCTTGTGTCACTAATGGCATATCGATTAATTGTACTGTCCTTTCAAAGTTTTTGTGGAAAATGCTTTTTGGCATAAATATTGCAAATTATGTTGGGCAGTTGTATGGATGGTGAAAGGTATCTGATGTTTTGATAGATTATGTCCTTCAATTAAATGTTATTTGAGTATATTAACTATGGTGCTGTAGCTGAGTATCTGATTGTTTTCTCAAATTGTTTATTTTTTTTTTTGGGTAGGACAACTGGCCAATTTTATGTTCATAAGCAAAGTAGACTATTTACCATTAGTTAAAACCTGCTGGTGTATATTTTTTTCGTGGTTTGAAAAAGTTCTGAAAAGACTCTAAAATTAATGCATTTAAGGTTTCATATGAGGCTTGATTGTTGAAGTGATTATGATGTTGTTAAATTGGTTTTGTTCGAGGACGTTGAGAGAGGATCCTACAATTAAAGTATGGTTCTTCAACCCAGCCCAGATAATGGTTCACCTATTGGGTCATTAAAATAGTATTTTGAAATAAATATAACATTCTAGTTATCCTAATCATTAATAGATAAATATTAATAGTAATAATTTTAAAAATTCTAATAGACTAACTGATAAATTACAAAATAAATAAATGATAACAATTATGATTAAAGTACTTTACATATTTACTATTTTATATAATGATGTAAAGTTTTAATTTGAACTATTTTGTACTTATAATTGAATGGCATATAATTAACATAACAAATTTATGCATTAATAAAAGACTTAATTTCATTTTATCGCACTATACAAATATATAGCTTTCATATCGTAGAAGACAAAATAATTATTTTATTTTAGTAACACAAGAAGTTTTAATTAAATTGCAATTTCTGTAAAATATACTTTTATATAAAGATTAAATCATTGTTAAGAAGTTGTCCTATTGTCTTATCATCATATCATCTTTATTTCAAGAGTGGAATATTGAAGTACTTGTACATTAAATGAACATGTTTAATGTGACACCTCGACAATGAGGGAAGATTTAGTCTAGTAGTTTCCTCTCTTGTATGTTGAGAGGGAAGTCTATTATAGCATTGCTAAATGCATATATTTTGGTTCGTATTAAAAATTCTGGATTTAGTAAACCCGTCCAGATTCTTGATTTGACTAATCCAACCGGTGTGCTAATTGGGTTGGTGCACAATCGGACAATAATTGATTTATCGGGACTAAATGGTAGATGAAGAAATATGAAAGTCTTCGTGGGCCAGAATATGTGAAATGGACTTCCACATTGGGCTAAATTCAGAGTTGTTAGTTTGGTCAGTAGTTTGAGCTTAAGAGCTTAATTAGCCCAAGCTCCTGAACATCAACCAGATGCTTAAGAGATTCGAAGCAATGCATCAACCTCCTGGGGAGCATCTGATGGATGAGCTGGAAGAAAGAGAAACAGAAGAATCAATTGGTTTGCTGTGCATGTGAGGCTAACGGTTTTTTGCCTCTTCCCCAAGAAAGATAGAGATAGGATAGAATTAGATAGGATATATTTGTACACTTGTCAATTTATTATTCATTAAGCATTTTGTATATAAACACAGCTGATGTATTATTTTCGGTTGAGTTGAATGAAAAAGTGATTCTTCTCTCCAATTTTATTTTGTTCAGTAGAGATACCGGATTAGATAAGGATTAATAATTACAATTTGGAGAGAGAGTGCTAAAATCCAAACTGTGATATGGAGGGAAAATTATCCATATATAACCATGAGGCTAAAACCATTTGGATTTCCTAATTTGATTGTTCCAACCTTCACGTCAATCGAGTCTGTCCGTATTAGATGCACAAATATTTAATAACAAACTTAACTTGGCTTATGGCCGATTCACTGGTTTAAACGATTAAACCGTTAGGTCCGATCGGGTTTAATAACTATGCTTTAGAGGAAAAGTTCCTTGCATAGAATATTTATACTCAAAAAGGTCAGAGAGAGTGGCAAGCCCAATCGTATCATGCAAGAGATGAGTCAGATTTGGCCATTACAACAAAAAAGAAAAATGTCTAAATAACGTCCCAAAATGGGACTAATTGGCCGGCACAGCAACCATATCATGTAATGAATTGGTCAGATTTAGCCATTACAACTGAAAAAAAAAATGTTTGGCCCCAATATAATACCAAAATAGAGTAAAAGGCAGCAATGGTACCCAAACTTGTCACATTGATACCTTAACTTTTATTTGTGTCAATTAGGTGTCCAAATTATATAATTTGCGTCGAATTGATGTCACACTTGGTTTTTCAGTGAAGTTCATGCCACGTGTCCTCTCCTATCGCAAGGCATGTGTCCTCTTCCTGTGAGAACTTCCACCGAAAAATCTATTGTGATACCAATTTGACGAAAATTATATAGTTTAAGTATCTAGTTGACACAATTAAAAGTTTAAGTACCAATATGACATTCAGTGATAAGTTTATGTACCATTAGTGCCTTTTACTCTAACAAGTTATAAAATGGGACTAATTGACAAGTATACAAAGTAATATAAGTTGATTATGATGTGATGTGTTGCATCCTTCTTACAACATTTTTATGACACAGCCACCATTAGTTGACAAATGTACAGGCTTCAAACTGCTGAAGCATTGTAAATTGTTGTTTGAGACCCGGTTTTCTAATTTACGTGTTTAGTTGTTTACTAGAAATGCGCAAAAGTATAACTACATATAGTTTCTTTAAAATAACTTGTGTTTGAGATCTTTAATAAAATTTTTTAAAGCAACCGAAATATTGAGATATAAAGAAAAAGATCCGCATGTGTCAATAAGAGATCATGTTCAGAAAAGTTGAATCTTATTATGCTTTTACAAACTTTTTATGTAAAAACATGTTTGTTTGCAAAGCATATGGAAACAAGTAAGCAAATTTTTCTTATTTTTGAACTACCTAAACATGTATATGAAAACGCTCTATTATTACTGTTTTTCACTTTGCAAAACAAACGTGTTTCTACATACTTTCTTTCTCTTGACCAAAATTGTCACACCTCGTGCCCGGAGTTTAACACCCGTCGTGCCAAGACTAAGTTATGACATAAGGCTAGCAAAATAAGAACTTAAACTGTCCAAAATAACCGTTCCATTGAATTTAACCCAATTACAAAGTCATGTGATACATTACAAAGATATTTCTAAACAAAATGGAGAGTTCCTCTTATACACTTCCATTAAGATCACAAAAATACTTCTAAGTGGAAGGATCTATACAAAATCAATAGCATAAAATCTTTGCTATGTATCACATCTCTATCTCCCAAAAGCTAGTACCATGAGTTAATCCAATCCTCTTCAACAAAAGCATCATCCTCTGCATATGACAAATAAGAGGGTGAGCGAAACAAATCACTCATAAAGTAGTAAAAGTACTCCCTGTGGCTTAAGAGTATTACACTACTACATACATTTCATAAACAAAATCATTATCGAATATGGATACAAAATAATATGGCCAAAAGCATACTTTAACCAAGAACATACATTCCACTAAACGAACAAATGAGTTCTATCAAAGGGTTCTATGTGACACTGGATATCTAGTTGTTAACTATTACCGGTTAACACGGTTCCAAACCAACTTTAACCAGTTGGCGCGGCCTCAAAACTAACTTTAACCAGTTAGTACGGTCCCAAAGACATCAGTCATACGATTAAGGAACTAGTCCCGTCAAAAAATTACCACAATCTAGAACTCATTTAATTCATTCATCAAATCAAACATTCATATATGCCACATTATCACTTTCACAAGGAAAAGCAATTAACCACACTTAAGCCATGCAATTTATATAGCAAAATAACATTTTAAAACATTTAACATTTCTTGAATCTCATTTTCAAAAAGTCAAGTAGTACAATTCTCACTTATCTCGATCCAAGCAAACTAAGATAATCCAAGAACGAGCGGTCGACGCCTTCGCCTTAAATACAAAACAAACAGTCAATCAATCGCTAATTCTATCAAGAAGTCAAAACTAAGGCTTACATGTAACTTAACACGTAAAACAGAGCAAAAGGGGAAAAACTGTTGTGACCCACGACTTCAGCCACGACGCGGCTCACGTCACGAATCACCAACAGTGACCAGCCGTGGTCCCAGCCGTGACGCGGTTGGTACCGCGGCTTAAGCAGAGACTGGAGGCATCCCATCCGCAGTGTCATCCACGGCACGACATCTCTAGAGAGATAACCCCAACAAATCGAAGCCTCATCTGCGGCGCGGGTGACACCACAGATGAGCCCAGAAAAATGCGATCTGTAATCCTGCAACAATCCAAAACCGAATCTAACCTTCCCAACTCTATCCAACACAAATCAATTACCAAAACAACTTTAAAATGGCACAAGAAGCCAAAGAAACATCACATTACTACCATCTAAACATAGATTCCTCCGATGACTCATAAAGTATCAATCATTAAAGCACAACCCTCCAACACTTACACATTCACATACCATAATCACCATCTAATACACAATCCTTAAGACATAATAACACTAAATCCTCCTATCTAAGGACTTAAGGCATACCTACCAATCCTAATCAAAGATACAAGAGAGGAAACGGATAACTACCTTGAATTGGAGGTTGAGCAACACCTTCTACTTCTCCACCACTTGCTTGTTCCTTGCAAGTCCAACTCTCCTCCTTCTTCTTCAAGGAAATAGGATCAATTAGAAAGGTGAAAAGGGTGGAAATTGGAATAGAGAGGGAGGTTTGAAAATGAGTGTAAAAAGAAAGAAAGTAAAAGCCCTAATTCAACTAGGTTACTTTACTTTCAAATTGCATATAAGTCCCTCATCCTTCTACTAATCACTACTCTTCCCTCTTGCTATAACAAATTACAAAAATGCCTCCCAAGGAGGGACTTGGTGTTACAAAAATAAACGGAAACGTACTTATGCGGACAAAGGATTAGTGCATAACTTAAATACCTTCCCATGACATGAGCAAACTTGTTGAAATATTTCAACTTATCTGAAAAAGGAGTTTCCCTACTTGGTGACACACAGGACAAAACCCCAAAAAGTAAAAAAAAAAAAAAGTAGACACATTAGTAAAACTGTAAAATTACTATTACCCCTAAATTGTAGATTCTTTTTACAAAAAAATAAAAAAGTGACATAGGGTCTATATTTTATACTCTCATCTCTCAAATTGTGATTTTTTTTTAAAGAATTACTTTCTAACCGATAAAGAGAGGTCATACTGTTTGCTTATTTTCTTACCTCACATGACATTCTACTAATAAAAATTGTGCTTTTACGAAAAAGTAACATCAGGTTCTTTTATTTTGTGCCATTAAGGTATATAATAGATAGACCATTGAAAAATAATACTAGCAAACAAACAAATAACAAGACTACTAGATTTACCAACCCAAATAGTCTTATCCAGTTTCAACTCATCAAAATATTGACTAGTTAATTATATTGAATTTAGATTTTATCCATACAACGTTAATAGGAAATATTTCTCATGAGAAATTGCGAGGATAAACTCCGTAAGCTTGAATGGATGGCAAGTCAAAAATAATTTGGAAGCCGAATTCTAATGGAGAATTCACTCTAGGCTTGCATGTACTCTTGGTGGCTAGGTACTTTTACTTCAACTATAGGAGTTTTGATCAAACTTATTCTTTCTATAGTTGGTTGGAAAATTTGGAAAGGCAAGGAATAAGGCACTCTTTGAAGGAATAAGGATTAGAATTGAAGAGGTAATTGTGGGAATACTTTCTTTGCTTGGTACCATTTATATTTTATTTCTGTTTGCACAAGCCAATGAGGCAGGTATTTTTAACTTGAAGATGGCTTCATCACTAAACTTTTACAGCCTAAGTTTCCAAAAGATTTAATCCCTCTATAGCATTCTCTTCCGGTTGTAGATTTTACATTGAATTTAGATGGTATCTGTAGAAAAATTTTGGATTTTGTGGGAGGCATCTAGAGGTTTAATTGTTGCTTATTCATGTTATTAGTATGGAAATCAAACAAATTTGCAAGTGGAAGCTTTGGCACTTCAGGAGAGCATTTGATTTTGTACTCAAACAACATATGCAATTTTCATATGGAGCTATGTGAATGTTATGAGGGCTCCATCGATAATCCTCGGAGAATAGATCAAGAATTTCAGCTAATTAACTAGCTGAATAATAGTAGATGTTTTTAGTTGCATAATATTTATAGGGGTATTTATGGGGAGTGTAATCATGATTTGACAGATGAAGAATGCTATTAAAATCCAATAGCACTTCTGATTTTCTTTGATTGCCAAAGCCGAAAACAGACGTGTAGATTGGATCGGATGGGGATGTGCTTAGTTTCCAAATTTTCATATGATGTAAAACAATTTTGTATACTTAGCTACATATATGGATCTATCTAACAACCACCATCACCGGGTGTTTGGCTTTTACTTTTCCTTTTTATTTAATTAAAAAAAAGAGCTCCCTAAGCTTCTCATACTATAGCTAGATATGTTTAAGGATTAACAGACAGCAGTTTTCTCTTTAAAAGAAAGCTTCGACGTGGATGTTTTGCAAATGGAAAATATAAGGCGAAAAAAGCAATAAAGATTGTTAACTAATTTTGTTATTTACTTGCGGAATGATGCAGTCAATGGCTTTTCTTCCACTGGAAAAAAAAAATTGATGAAAGGATTCTGGCTCTATCAATGTGTTTTAGCTTAACGAATGAATCCTAACATGCAACCCCTAAGGGCAAAGATTGAGAGTGGGAAGTGTACTCACAAGTTACAAAAAGATCAGAGACAAAATATTAGAACCATGTCATTACTATTTACAGTATCAGATAAACAGAGGAAATGCTCAATGGCCATTGGCCTACTGGCATTTTGCCCGGATTTAAGTAACCCAACTCTGCAAATTTAGTATCTCACCATAAAGAACCATCCCAGAAACTAATATATCAACTACCTTTAGAAGTTAAACATACCAATAGAGACGGATGTGATGGTTCTGTACCTTTCAGAAAGGAAAAAGCACAAGATAGAATATATAATCAAGCAGACGGACCAGATCTCAGAATCCTCTCTAATTTCTCAGCTTTTAAATAATCATTTTCATTGAGAGGGCCAGCAGGAAAAGGTGTAATTTCCACAACCAAATGTGGGGTAGGAAGCTCATCAAATAAAGCCCTCACGTTGTTGCAGCACACACTTTCTCCATGAGCATTCTGCCTTCTAATTTGACAACCCTAGGAAAATCATTTGAAGCTTGAATTACAAGACTGACGCTCAAATCATCACCAATATTCAAAACAAAAAATTGTGATGAAGATGGAAAAATAGAAGAAAACAATTATGCAGCAAGTTGAGTTACCTTGTGAGAAGTGGCATCTCTAAAGTGATCATCATCTGACAACAAAGAAGCAATGGCTTTCAGAAGACGGCGCCCTTCAGTTTTTGATGGGATCCTGTAGTTGCGCTTAAGGGTACCCTTTGTTGTTGGATGCCATTTGCTAACTAGTTTCCTTCTATCAGTTGCTTCCTTATCTGTTTGAAGAAGACAATTTCTGCTGTTTACAACCATGAAAAATCAAACCAAACAGAGGGGGATCCTGGTGTTTAAAACAAAGAGCAAATAAGGCACCACAAGCTCACATATGAAGCATGTTCAGTTCAAAGGAGACAATGGAGAAGTTAATCACCTATCGAAGGGGCTTAATTTTGTAATCTTGGCATTAAGGAGGAAGGGACAGGCAGGGAAAGAGGTGAATAATAAAATATTTTAAGTGAAAAAGTCACTTCTTCTACCTTCTCCATTCTAGCATCTCAAGCATCCTTTCCCATTGCATCTTGAGATCAAGCTTTTAATGAGGAGGAGGAGAAAGACAATCAACTTGAATTCCGGACCGCTATTCAACAACAATAATGAAAACAACAACAACAACAATGATCATGATAATGACGACGCATCTTAATGCCAAGTTCCTAATATCTCTTAACCCCTTCAATCATGAAGCTAGTAAAAACTTAACCAAGGGTATTTGATTTTCTTAGATATGCACTTCCAACCCTTCTCCATTCCTCATTACCAATGGAGAGTGATCAATCTCTATACCTATACTACTACTGGCAACGCTAATGCTACTTACATCAATCTTACAACTTGGTGATTTAGACTATCAATACTTCTAAAACCAGGAAATCAATACTAAACAACTTAATTAGCACAGGCTCCAATGGTCTTTCTTGCAGATGGTCGAATTACCAGTAGGTCTGTGCTAACCTTAAATTGTTTTCCCTGTTCTTTTTATTTCACTTTTTTGTCCCTTTATCAACAATGGCCATTTTTTTTTTTCTTTTTTCAGTTGCATTTTGTCACATGAAACTTTTTCTAACCAGCTGCTTATTGCCCCTTACTAATAAAGATTGATTCACAAGGAAAGAGAGGTTTTTTGGTTGACAGCTGGGATTTATCCTCTGATTATGATGTTCTAGTCAGGAATACTTAGCAGCAACATTCAGAGGTTAGCATGCTCTTAATTTCGTTCATCATATGGCTACGCTGGATAAAAAAATGTCAATGTTATAGAGCAATCTAAGTAAAACCTAAATAGCTGTCTTCCCTGTTAATCAGGTTCAAAAGGCTGTATCTGATGGTACAAAATCCATGTAATTAAACTTCTAAATTACTAAAACAATAATGCCCAAGTGTTGGAATGAATTCTTAAGGCTCAAAGTGTGAAATCTCAACAAAAAGGGCAAATCACTCACATCAGAGCATTCTATGCCCAAAGCAAAAAAAGATCCACTTTTCTCCTCAACTTTAAACTTCTCATAGTGATTAGGTTTATGATCCATTATAATGCCTAAAAAAAAATAGCATGTCTCAGATGTTTTTACTTCTTCTGACCTTGTGGAGGAAAAAAGATGAGAAAGGAAAAGCCAAGAGAAAAAGTTAGCAATGCTATCCAAAATTTATTCCAAACGTTTACATGGAACATTCACAGGAGATCCTTGGCCTACAAGTTAGGCAACATGCTAAGCCATGTCACCAAGTTCCAAGTTAGGTAACTTCTTGACTAAGTTTTAGTACTTACATTACCAAGATAATCCAGATCTGACATTTCATCAAGTAGGATTATTTACTAATCAGTCAATACATGAGACCAAAAAAATAAAATAAAATCATCCCATCTTGTTATTTAAACAAAAAAGGAGTGAGGAGGGGGTTGGGGAGGGGGAGGATGTTAATCCATCCTACAAAATACCAATTATTCTTTGTGTTACGAAAGGAATTGACATATCAGAATATCCAAAATAACTCTTTAATCCTGAAACAAAAGATTGGAATAACTCTGAGATCTACCCAGCAGACTATTTCCAAATTATGGAAGACAACATAAGGAATTTCTAGGATTATGATATTCCAATCTACTGGACACATCTTGATCAATATGCATTCTTGATCAATATGCATACTCAGGCTACAGTTCTGAAAGCTTTTAATTATTAAGAACTATGTGTCCTTCTTGACAAAGGATTCATATGATTTTAATAAATCAATAAGCCTCATGTAATGAATGATGTCAGAAGCAGTCAAGTTCGAATGAATGTTGTAAATGGTATGACGTCACTTGCTAATATCAAACGAAAATACTTAATCAAGAAGTTGCCTGACTTCAAGCTTGTCAATTTTGTCATCTAGCTCCAAGGATATCCTACGAATACACCTTAGGTGTAATCCTTAGGAATAACACTGGAAGATTGTAAATGCTATTTTTTTTAGTTGTTCCCCTTCCTCTTAGCTTTACCTTTTTCATTATTCTTCATCCAATTTCATATCGCATGATCAGGCAAAGGAAGTCTTTCAATGCACATTACTACCAAATCCAAAATAACTCAAGCAGATGTTCACATGGGTTCTCTTAACTGGCAAATCCCTGTGTCTAAATAGCCCTGAACTCAATAAATTCTTTCTCGAGTCCCTTTCAAAGGTTGGTACTTTGGCTTTAGAAGTAGACTTCCCTAAGTCTAGGACTACATAGATCTAGTGATACAACGCAGGGTCTTCCAAAAATAGAAGAGGTATTAAAGGTACAATCCGATTAGTTCTCCGGATGAAAAATGTTAAGACATTCCACCTTTGGAAACCAACACTTTTGATGTTATTTGACGTACAATAATTTCTATATGCTTGAGAAAAGTCCTCCCCCCCCCCCCCCCCTCCCCTTCTCTCTCCCAAAACAAAACACACACTCCAAAAAACAAAAAATTCATTCTTTACATAATATAAACACTGTTCAGAACCTTCCAAAGTTTCGAAAGATGCAGCCTTTTCAGTTAGCGTAGCTTATTTAGGAATACTTATAGCATCCTTTCTATATAAACCCTACATGAAATTTTATGGAACAATTGAGTTGCTTGGCGTACATGGATTTCCCTGATGATTCACTCTGCTCATATGCAATGTGCAAAATTGAACATCCTATTTAGGCCAATTTCAACCAAAAACAGGGAAAAAAAGAGGTTTTTTTTAGAACAATTCATACACAATGTATAACTGATCAAGGTAATCCACTCTATCCTTATCCTTACATTCTCTGTCTTGATGATTTCCTTCACATAGCTCTCTCAATACAAGGAAAGAAAATTAGCACCACTTTGGATTTCAAGTAAAGGCCCCCAATACCCACCTCAAATTGCTGATGACACCATTATCCTTCAAATTCATTCACTACTAGCACACAAGTGGGAATCTCTGCTGAGAAATTGGATCATCAAGCTAAAAACGTGCATGTTGTGGCACAAAAATCAGCAAGAATAGAAGGCATTTACATGATCAATCATTATGCAACGGTGTAAAGTTTGAGATTCCCACAACAAAGAGTGCTACTTTTCTCACTCCACAGTTAAACTTGTAACTAGTTTAATTGCAATAACTCATCCCCTAGCATAACTTCCATAACCCAGTATCAGAAACTATCAAACTCATATATTTATAACTCAACACATACAAAATAAAAAACAAAACTTTCAAGAAAATTCACATACCTGGATTGCCTTGAAACTTCTCAAACCACTTAGAGAACCCCAAATCATCACCACCACTTTCCAAATCTATCAAGAAACATTACCAGCATTCAGACAAATACTTAATTCTCAACCCAAGACAAAAAACATACAACCTTTATTTCGCTTAAAAATCAGCTGATTTTTACACGATTAAATAAAAAAAAATTCATAGTAGAATATGTGCAGACCCGAAGCGAGAAGAGGATTAGCAGGAGATCCAGCTAAGCCAGCCTTCAAGAGGGCATAAAAGATGCAAACTCTACCAGCCCACAAGACGGGGGTCTCAAGCAAACTAGCATATGCTGTTCTTGTTTGAATGGAATTAGCTCCGTTTCCATTTCCACCGGTAAAAAATGAACCCCTTTTGGTTTTATCACTCAAATGGTAATAAAACTTAGAATCAAAACTTGGGAGAAAGAGAGTCTTGGGCAACAAAGATGAAGTCTTTTGGCTCTGATTCTTGAAACAAGAACAACAATAGCAGAAGGAAAGCGAGTTGTTCAGATTTAAAGGGCTAGTGGTTGTGATCGTTTGGAGAAGCATATTGCTTTGAAACTCTCAAGAAAGCTAAAAAGGTATCGAAATCTACCAAAAGCTACTAAGAAAAAGGTACTACAATCAAGAATCCTATATAGGTAGCACTAGGAAGATACTTATGATGGAGATGATGATCATGTATCTAAACGATATCGTTTGTTTTGGCTCCTTTGGATATGGCTGATCGAGATGCTGAATGGGATGGGTTAATAGTGTGACTGAAATGCGAACTTGATAATCATGTCAGGACTCAGGAGACGCGATAAATAACATAAATTATCCAACCAAAAAGAATTTTTTTATTAATCATTGTTGTATTATAATATTTGTTAATCTTTCACACAATTAGAGTGATGCTACTAATAATATGTTAGGTGAAACTCTATACACAACTAAAAATATAGCTTCTTAAAATCTACCTACCCCTCTCTGAAAGTTCAAATTTCTAATTGTCGGTAGAATTTGATCCTAAGACCTGCGTTAGAAAGATCTTGTTGGCTAAAAAAAAAAGCTAAAAAATACAAAATATGAGAGCTTGCTATGAATTTAGAAAAGGAAATGAGAAAGACTCCCTAAAAAAAAATAAAAGTATAATACATTTCCAATTTTACTTTCATGATTATTATGTTATTTTCCAAATCATTTTATTAGGGTGAGAATGACGTTTTGGATTTTTGACGGGAAAAGAGGGGGGGAAAATCATTTCTTGCAAAATAGAATTAATGCAAAATATTTGGTTGGCCAAATTACACCTTTAGACTGCTTAATCAATTTGGCATGATGCGAAATGAGAATTAACAGCTTTTGCTCCAAAATTGTATGCACGGAATCGTGATAAAACAGCTTGGGGAATTTAATTTTTATGCTACAATTCTTTCCTTCTACTTTTGTTTTCCATAATTCCTGGGAACCTAATTTCGATGCTAGGCTGTTTCTCTTCTCCTAGCAGATACATGTTCGTATTATCTGTAAGGAATCCTTTGGGGGTTTTTACAAGATTAAGTATTCGTGTATTAGCTTAGTTTTTCTTTGACAATTGAAAAAAAGAACAAAATGCTAATTGAGTAATAGAAGTAAAAAGACTTGTGAGTGAAAAAAGTCCTATACTTAAAGAAATGAGTGAGCTAATAGTCCATCTTAAGTGACGTGACTTCCTTCCCTAGTCAACAGTTACCTAAGTGTTTAGAGTTCTGTAAATAAATCTACGTAGGTTGAGTAAAATCTTACTCATTAATTCCTGTGAGGTTAATAAATTCGTTTATTAGTGCTCTTGTACTAGGTTAGTCTACCACCTATAACGTAATTTTTTTAAAAATTATTTATTTATTTATTTATTTATTTCGAAAGTCTATACGGAAAGATTAATAGCTTGACAATTGAAAAAAAGTATATTAGGTTAGTCTACCACCTTTAAGGTAAGGTTAACAGCTTTGAGTGCTTTCGTAAAGTTAACAGCTTGTGTACAAGAGAGAGAGAGAGAGAGAGAAAAAAAAAAGTCATGGTGCCTACAAATGCATGTCTAAAATAGGACCCCCCCCCCCCCCCCCCCCCCGGACCATTTCTTTGTCTGTGGTCTTGTTTCCATCTGTAATCTTGGTCCCTCAACCTTATGGAAGCCAGATATTTTTCGAAGTGGTAGACTAGCGGACGGGATATATAGCATTGTTTGCATCAAAACGGAACCTTATCCACTCACTAAAAATATCAACAGGGAGGCACGGTTTGAGTGAATACGGTTGATGGAGGCTCCTTCGCCAAGAGCACAATGTTTTTTAAGATTTGATAGCAACGAAACTTTACCGATACCCATGACTCCACCCAAAACCACTCTCATCTTCAAAGGATAATGCTGATTTCAAAAGTCTCACATATTGCAGTCCACATCAAAGGAGTCGGGTTGGGACATCGGGACAAATGATACGGCACACAGAAACGTTTCCAATGGGACTATCTACAAACTGATTTTGACATAATAAAGTTAACTGGTCTAAATTCTTACTCAGTATTTAAAACTGATCTGACACTAATATTGTCTCTCGGTATTGAATTCTAAATTTAATACGCCTGTAGGTCTTGTGCCAAAAAAATTAAAAAAAAATTCTAAATTCTTACTCGGTATCCATTCTTTTTCTTCTTCTTGTTTTTTCCTTTTTTTTTTTAAATTGGCTATTTTTTATTTTGTTTTTGTTTTGAGTGGGGGGCCGGGAAATTGGGGGAAGAGAGAATTTAATAGGCCATCCTTCTTTCCCCTTCAAATAAAAGCTGGAAAATTTAAAGATAATTAGTAACAATAGTTCCTGCAGTCTAAATCATTTCTTTATGGTTCAATAGTTTCAACTTAAAACTGAATTCTAAATTAGACGTCTAGAGTATTTTCCTTCAAATCTTTACAAATTTAACATCACTTTGCCCAAATGCAGTTCCACAAGCTGGACACTTGCGATGGCGGATCTCTAGATTTCTTTGGATGCATGGGTTGCAAAATAGATGATAGCACTTGGCAATTAGAACCTGCAGCAAACAAGAAGTACTTGTGTTATTCATCCGATATCAAACATCCAGTGCTACCATAGACAGAACTTCCCTACCCAAAATTACCAGATTGTCAGGAAAAGGACTAGAAAAGAAAAAGCAAATAGCTGGAGGGGCTGGAAGAGAAATAAAGAGAAATGATAGAGTTAGTTAAAAGTTAGTTAGCTAAAGCAGTTACAAGCTCAATTCAGTTGAGCAGCTGTAGTATAACAAGTAGAGGAACGTGGAGAAGGCAAGGAAATTTCTGAATGTATTTCTCATTTCTCTCTCTAATTCTACCTTTCATCTCTCTTATCTTCATTCCTTCTCTATTCTAATTCCCTAATTCACCATTTTTCCTGCTTGCTTTACTAAATTGTTATTCCTTCTTCCAATTTGCTCACTACAATTAGTTGAAGGCGTGACACAGAACAGCATATTAACTGCAGTTTGGCTACAATGTAGTTACCCATTTCCCAAAAAAAAAAAAAAAAGATCTGGTGAACTAACAAAAATATTACAAACGAAAAATACAATAGAAACGACCAAAAAGTAGCACAATTATATGTGCTTGATCCAATAATGTCATGTGCACAAACCTCCTTAGGACGATCAAAACACACCCCGCATTTGAGAATAGCTTTGCACTCCTTGATTTCATCTTGAAGTCTCTGAATTTCTGCATCCTCGTTTTCAGAAGTCATCTCATCTATAGTTTTGTTCCATGTTGTAATCTCTTCCTGAATCTTCTTCCTTGCTTCTCTGCTCTTGAAAGGTGTTTGTCAGTTATATTATAAGTATTAATGCCTAAAGAAACTTCTACACAGATGCATCATCAAAGAGTACCTCATCATTCACAGAACCAATTGCAAGAGCACAAGATTCTAAAAGCATGAAAGACTGAACATTAAATAGATTGTTATCTTAATCCCAGAAAAAAATCAGCTTGTTGCAGGATGGTCTCTCTTCATTAACAGGACCAAATCAAGGCAGCAACATTATTAAAAGTATGCCGGCGAAAATAGTCATTGTATGGGATGTAACGAAGCAGCTATAAGTCAAGTTTGGACAAGCATATAACATGTTTTATAAGCAGGGTAAAAAGAATTCTCTATCCAATTTATTGTCCGCCTAGCTAGGACCAACCAAATGTGTGACCAAAACTCATGAAAAGCATCCTACATTTTCACAATGCTGTATTCAAGGTAAATATTAATCAGACACCAGAAGATATTTGTTGACTATCATTGATAAATAAAAATATATAATCCAATTTGTAGCATGTATACTATGCAGTTCTATTCATGTCACCCAATGCTCATAATACAAGTCCATGTCTATGAGAGCTATGTTACTCAGACTCTCCTCTCACCCCCACCACACCCATGTCGTCTCGTGTTGACATGGTTGGGGTGTGGGTATAGGATATGGCATATTTTAACTTTATTCTTCGCTTTGCATTGCCGTACCTGTGTCGGATTCTTCATTCGTACCTCTGTCCATAGACTCCTGAATCCGAGTCTGAGTAACATAGCTGTAGTGTCCTAAGGTGTGTCAAATTTCTCCCATTCAGGAGCCATGGGGTTTTTTGTGGTATTGGAGGCATAAGCTCGGGTGTATGAAACACACAGGAAAAAACTAAACTTAAGATCACCTTTCACTCTCCAGTTCCGCTAGAAGTTCTGCCTTCTTTCGTTCAATCTGCTCATTTTCCTTTTCAGCTGAAGCAATAGCAGATTTCAGCCACTTAACTTCCTTTTCAGCATCCACTAATTCTTGTTTCGAAGTTTCTAGGTCTGCTGCGATCTGTCTATCTTCTTCTACATACCTTGAAGCTTCAGAAAGATAAATTTTCACCTGCAAATTTCCATCTCTATAAAAGAACATTTTTTGATTGAACTAAACTACTCAAAAGATATCCCACCTGCTCCTCACATTGAGCAATTCTCGCTTTTATAGAATCCAGTGTTGTATTAGCTCGTTGAAGTTGCTTGCTTAATGCCTGCTTCTCAGAGAGTAACATGCTGTGTGCCTGCTTTGCCTTCACACTCTCAGACACCAGCTACAAAACAAAAACCCCAAACAGACCAGCTACTTCACTTAAATGGGCCAACAAGACGCATAACACAGTGCAAATCAAAGAAGATATTTACAGACAGACCTTGATATTGTAATCATCCCTTTCAGTCACCTGCTGTAACAGACGCTGATTTTGCATCTGCATATCTTCATATGCTTGACCAATAGTCTAGACATACAAGTAATAAAAAAATTGGTCAAACAAAATCTAAACTAGACATAGTTAAGCAGATCACCCGAAATCTCTCTCAAGGGGTCCAAGGGTAAAAAATTACCTCAATTTCAGAAATATATGCTTCAGCCTCAATTTCTTTAATTTTGATAGCCTCTTGAAGCTTTAAAACATCCCTGCACTATTATAAAGCCGTTATAGTCAACCTGTGCAACTGAGTTTGTTGATACAACTATATCTACACAGTAGATTTCCTTAGAAATATTATTGATACCACCAGAGATTGGTATGGGGAATAACCAGAAATTGAGGAAAACTATATGAATGTGGAAAATATGTGAAATATACATCTTTCAACATTCCTATATGCTCCACAAACATGCCATAAAAAAGATTTAAGATTCCACAGCTCTGCATGTGACGTGTCCCAATTTTTAAAACTACTGTTCCTACCTTGCTTACATCTTAGAAATTGGTTTTCCAAATTATAAAATCAGTTTTGATCTTTTTGGCTAGATGAGAAGACTGCTCATAAGAAGGGGCAGATCCTCTCTATCCACCAACTTCACTACTTAGAAGAACTTTTTGATACATACAATAAAGTAACAGAATCCCTTACAGGCCAAAGCCATACAAATGGTATCAATAACAAAAATTAGATACTTTAGTAAATTCTTCAACAGGGATTAAATATGGCAATGAACATGGCCACATTATTGCAGTATCAAGAGTTACCAAGCCATCCCATTTATTGTATACTTACTTTAAAACTTATCTCTACCACTGTGCCAAAGTAAGAAAAATGACCTGTCACAAGCATCAACTTCAGCCCTTAAATTAACTTTCTCAGCTTCAGCAGCAGCAAGCCTCTCCTCACAAGCTGCCTCAGCTTCCTTAGCCGCTTTTATTCTCAATTCCAAGCTATGTTCATCTAAAGCATTTCTCAGAACTTCGGCTTGAGCATGAGCTCTTTGCTCTGAATCTCTAATTTCCTTCATATCTCTGCCACAAAGAAATTGATTTTGGTGATGTCAAAGTAACATATACATGCACGTCTTAAAAATCAGAAATCTTGTAAATGGAACAAGAAGCATCATATTTGAATTAAGAACTGATACAGTACTACCGAAATAAACAACCATAGGAACAACTGCAACCTTCAAAAAGAACAGGAGCAGGTGAAAGTAAGAATGACTGCACTGATTGGAAGACTATTAGTTTCCTTTGAGGGTAAACCAACTAAACTGCATATATCTGCAGCAATTTGAAGTTCTCAAATATAATTATATTTATTTGGACAAATCATAGTTACATTTATTTGGACAAATCCGGAGTCCATGTCTTTCAAAACCTTCCAGACTTTTGCCTTACACAATTAACACTTCAAAGTGTTCAAAGTGGAAGGTGACCTGAAACTAAAATGATCGCGGAGATAAATTGATGCAAAACATCATTCAAGCCCTTCAAAGTAGAAGGTGACCCGAAACTAAAATGATCGCGGAGATAAATTGATGTAAAACATCATTCAAGCCCTTATACCTTTTTTTCTGAAACTGGATTTTGTATAGTTTATGGTTCCACCCCCCGTCCCAATACAAGCAGCCAACATTTCCAAGCTCTGTCTACTTATTGAAATTGCTTCTTCAGTAAATCAGAGGATCATCCTCACTGCCACTTACAGAAATGCCTCTCTCTTTTTTGCCTACTTTTAGTGCAAAGGTGGGGACGCCATTCAGAATTGAGCAGCACATTTCATGAACAAGGCAAATCCAGACTTCAAGAATACTTAGTGCTATCATTGACACATACAACCACAAAAACCAGAAAGAAGACAGCAGCAAGAACATGAATTCTGGCCTAGCTCAATAATGTGAGGTCACTTCCAAACTTATAATCCTTCAACTGGTAAGTTAGACAATCTCAACCTCACACAGATCATGGAGAAAGGGAAGTTAAATTCAATTGAGCACAATTTTCCCCTTACACACTGCTCTTTTGATAGTTGTTCCATCGCATTCAATTTTGCTGATGAGGACAACATGGATCACAAGGTAATGACAACTGTCTCTCTCCCCCCCTTCCAGAAACTTTAAGCTGCAGATTGTCAGATAAAACATAGTATAGGTAAAATAATTTACATGGAAATTTGAAAATACCCTCATGAAATATAAAACCCATCTCCTTCTTTCCATCCACCATACCCTATAGCCATGTTGCTCAGTCCATTGCTTTCTGTTTTGACTTCTCTATTTCTCTTCATCCAACCCGTCTTGAATTCCCCCAAAGTAACCTTGCCCAGAGCATCCCAGTCAGCACACTAACACTTGAAAGCCCTTCCACCTCAGCCCCTTGGGAAACCTAAAGCAAAACAACAGTCCCTCCCCTCAATCAAACTAAGCAGTCAGAACTTCCCGGAAAACCTCAACCTCTTATCTCTTTTGACAAACAAACCACAACTGAACCATTATTCTTGGTAAGTCCATAACATAGTTGCAAAGACCGAGCAGAATATCATAAATAAAGGACAAACAAATAGTAATAAATGAATCACTCATATTCGAAGAAAGAGAGTTGATGTAAGTACATTTGATTGTTGCTAGAGCACAGACAAAGGAGGCTAACTAATTGATTGCTCGGGGTTGCAATGGAGGGGGAACTAGAAACGATTGTTTGCATTTTTTTTCTTTTTTTTTTTTTTTGGGCGGGGGGGTTGCTGAGGGGGGTGGTTGGTGGTGGTTTGGGAAGATAGGAAGTGGGGAGAAACTAACCTTCTAGTGAAGAAGTTGGGGACAAGATGGTAGTGTACGTGTAGATTTTGGGTGGAGCGGGTTGTTGAGGGGGTAGATGCTATGGAAGAAAAGGAGTAGAAGGGCTGGACTCTGGAGTTGTTTGCTTGGTGAAAGGGACTTTTGCCCTTTCATTTTTTCTTTTTATTTTACCGTTTCAGGTCATCAGTCAACTTGCATATATTTTTGAGCTACTATAAATGTCGAGGAAGGCAAGTGTAATTATTCGGATCTGATGGGAGAAAGGTGTAACTTTAAGATACCTTAGAGGAGTTCTGTGAAACTATCCCCAATGAAAAGCTTGCCATCCCTCAAAGAAAAGTTTTCTCCCCTAAATCCCCGCCTACCAATAATCAGCTCAACACGTTATATGACTTCCAAGATCCTATAATACGCGAAAACTTCTTTGCATGAAAACTTTTTAAAATGTCGGGGAAAAGGGAAACAGAATACCATTCCTTCCTAATTTTCAGTAGAAACCAAGAGGTCAAAATGCAACTGCAAGAAACAAGTAAAAATCAGTTCATACTTCCACACATACTCTTGCAATACATTATTGCAATTATCAGTTATCAAGCTCAATATACAATAAATCAGACTGCATTCGAGACATCCACATATTCAAGACTAAGCCTTGGGAGGTGGTTCATCTAATTTGTATGTACCTATATATGATTAAGGTGCTTATCCAACCAAATGCATAAAAACACGATATGATGGTTTACCTATTGTCATGTATTTTCTGACCAAGCATGTCCACAAAAATTTGTAGCTCTTCTTTCTCCTTCTGCATCTTCTCAATCTGCAAAAATTGCACTTTTCATGTATCAATATATAATAAAATCAACTTTCCCCATATACTTTCAGCATCTGGATATCACATAGATTGATATACGTACAGAACACTTAAACATCAAAAAGAACATGATTAATGACAAGATAAAAGTAACCATGCTAAAGAGACTTACATATGCCTTCAAAGATTTGATCATTTCCATCTGTTGTGCACATTTATCAGCCAAGACTTTTTCTTCGGTAGTCTGCACAGTAACTGAATGTAGATTAACAAGAACTTCCAAAATATTCACAACCAAAAAGCAAAACAGATGTGCACCAGAAAAGCAACACTCCCTGTGATAAAAATGTTATACTCCCGGCGTCCCATTTTATTTGTCAGGGTCAAAATTGCACACAGTTTAACGAAATTGAACTTTGACTATGACAAGTTAGCGGACACAAATGAGTTCCCCATATGCCCTTAATTCAAATTTATATAATATTTATTACTCCAGTGCTCTTTTCTTGAAAACTGTACAAGAGGGATAAAATTGGGAAATTTGCTTATTTGATTGTCTTTTCAAATGACGACACTCATTTTGGAACAAACAAAAATAAGAAGCATGACACAATGGGACAGAGGGCTTATCTTAATATCATGTCCCATAAAAGGATCTCAACCAAGTAAAGGTAGCATCCTTTAATTATTAGGCCTTAACAAGAGAAGAAATAGTGTTACAAACTAAAACATGCAAGATAAACTCACAAACAAAATGATGGCACTAATGCAAGTTAAACTAAGAAATAAATTGAGGGCTCTAAAACTATATTTAGGGGGTGTTTGGTTTAGGGGAATCAATGAGGGGAATGGGTATCACAAGTAATGATACCCATTAGTTGATGTTTGTTAAACAACTATCACTATCATTCAATAGGAATGATAGTGATTAATTGAAGTGTTAATGATTCCCCCCAAAATACTAGTCTATCAAACCCATTAACCCTTATTATTAAGGGCAAAAACACACCCATTAAAAAATATATATCTTTTGAGTTACCCATTCTCAATACTCTCTCTCTCTCTCTCTCTCTCTCTCGTCTTTTGATTTTGAATATTTTTTATTAGTACTTTATAAATTTTTTTACAAAAATTCTTTTTAATAATTTTTTTATAAAAATTCTTTTTAATAATTTTTTTACATTCAATAATTTTATAAAAAATTGTATTGAAAATCAAAGATATATAATAATCTCTGTTAATATAATAAAAATGACTTTTTTTTAAGATTATCATTTCCATAAAACTCAAATTAGAGCATGAATATATTTAAAATTGAAGAAATCTGTTTAAATTTTTTTCAAATATACAAAATAAGAAATCTAAAAAATATGTATATCATAAATAAAAATTTTAAAATTTACTTGAAAGTCATTTCAATATACCAAACAAATATTCTTATAATGATACCCATTCCTATTATTAAACCAAACATGTTGGGGGGAATCATCAAAACCCATACTCATAGTAGGGTTAATGATACTCATAGTGATAGTGATTGAGGAATTTGAACCAAACGCCTCCTTAGTATTAAAAAGCTAAAAAGCAAAAAATAAAAAGCATCAGTCACACCACTAATAAGATAAGTTCAGAATGCAGAATGGCGTCACTCAAGAACTTTCCATGTGAGAAAAAAAAAAAAAAAAAAAAAAAGGAACTCTATATACCAAGAACAAAGGAATTTCACTTTGTGCTATGAATTTGAGCATACCGATGTCAATTTTACCAGTTCAGTGAGATGGACATAACCTGAAATGTTCAGCACCAGGCATGTCCACAATCTTAGGTGGGTAGCTCTAGGAAATTGATAAGATAGGTATACCATGCATTTTCAATTCTTTCGTATAGCACAAAATTGAAAAGCCTAACCACATATATTTGGTTACTAAAATAAAAAATTTCTCCAAAATTGCACTTTTTCAGAATGCAAGAGAATTTATCATGCAAATTCAATTCCTTCATATAACACCAAATTGAAAAGCCTAACCGCGTATATTTGGTTACTAAAATAAAAAATTTCCTCAAACATTGCACTTTTTCAGAATGCAAAAGAATTATTATTTTGGCAACACTAAAATGGAAAGTCTAGTTTGAGAAAACCATCATCTAAAAAAGTTAAACCTTGCCATCCACCACAGCTTTCAGCGATTTGACTTCTTCATGCAATGAAAGGGACTCTTCAGCCGTCTCCTTCCACCTATTCAACTGAGCTTCCATCATTCCCATTTCCTTTGACAGTGCGGAAGCCATAATCTGAAACTCTGTTTTAACATCTTTTCTATCTGAAGAAGTTGAGAGTATTGTGAATATGACATAAAACCACTGGCAAAATGAAACTAATAAATGTCACAACTGATTTAACCTGCATCCTGTAAAGCTTCTTCTACTTTCACCTCCAGCTCATTTTTCTCAATAATTGACTTTTGGAGTTGATTCTCTAAATCTTCAATCTTGGCTTCTGAGTTCTCAATCACCTTTCTTGCAGCCTCCGCAGATTCTGCTTTTACAGTAAGTTCTTTCTCCCTTCGAGTGATGAGAGACCTCTCAGCCTGCTAATAAATTGCAGAATTAACACAAGAAGTTCGATAGGAACCATGGTAAGTGCGAGTATGAATAAAGATAGCACAACCTGCAACGAATCTGCCAGCACTTTGTATCTATCTGCTTCAGCATTCAAGTGCTGGAGCTGATCATTCAGTGAGTTGTAAGGACGAGATGAATATACATATTTGTCATCCTTCAGTTCATTCTGCACAAAGAGAAAAGGAATTTCAAATTGCATAAACTAATTTCAGCTACTTAAGATCAAACTAGATTTGAAATTTCTTAAACAGCAACACTTGAAAATATTCAATGGTATACACTTAATTACTATCCACAACAGTAGGGAATTGAGATCTAGAACCTGAAGGTCCTGCAGCTGCTTTAACAGAATAAGATTGTCCTCCTGCATGTCTTGAACTTCAGAAAGACGGTCCGCAGCCAGTACCTACATGACATTATATTTAATAGTACAAGCTCAACTGAGATATAGAGACAAGAGACGGAAAAACAGGCACATGTGCACAAAGAGACGAGAAACACCTTTGTCTCCTCGATGGAATCTTTCAGTTCCCGCAAACGTTTGGTTCTGTCTGCAGGTTTTTCAGGAGACACAGTTCCATTTGGCACAACTGGTACCGGGGTGTGTACTGCAGATGGTCCATCTTTCTGCATTTTCAGATTCACAAGCTTTCTTCTACTTTCTTCCAGTTCTGCCATGCTTTCTTCCAGCTCACCTGCAAAGGTGAAAACCACATTACTGCAACTACAAATATCACAGTCGTACTCATCCAGAAGGCACCTGACACTACCTGTCTTAAACAGGGTTCACAAGCTTGAACATTTTGATGTCATCCACATTTATCATTTTATTTATCAGAACATGAAATAATCAATATTGTATAATATGGCAGAAAAATGGACAAAAAATGTTAACATCCAATCATAAATGAGTAACGCATCAGCTGGAAATACATCTGTTTCTGCAATTTTTGATGCAAATGTACCCAATACTACATACAATCTCCTGTAATTTCAGGTACACACACATATAATACCATCTAGATGTAGCAGTTGAGAAACAGAAGCAAACCAAAGGAACTGTGTGACCCACCAACAAGTCTTTTTATCTCTGATTGATCCACTGAATTGTTCTCAATACAGGTCTGGATCTCATCAGCGTATTGCTTATGCTTCAAATGAAGGATGTCCATCACCTTGTGCAAATTATGAACCTCCTCTTTCATTAAACCATCAATCTTGCCAAGTATAAGGACAGAATCTAATAATTTGTAATATTAGCCAATCACCAACAAAAAGGAAGATATGATGAGCAATATATCATATAAAGAATGAAATGTTAACCCATTGGGCACCTTCTGCAGATGATTTTCCATGCAAAGACTGAGATATATTCTCTATTTTAGCTCTCTGAGATTCAATAGCATCTTCCAAGAATTTCATCAATTCCCTTGTAGAACCATGACGCCGAGCAAGACCTTCTTTGATATATTCAGCAGATCCATCACTTCCCATGCTTTTGATCGAATCTGTTTGTAGTAGCCTGCAAAGAAAAATATCTTCCGCAGCACAGGATGGAATTGAACCTAGTAAGGGAATCAGGGTTCAGAAATGTATCATACAAGAGCTTTATCCCAGTTCAATGAAACTAAAATGAACTTCCAAATTTTGTATAAAATTTGTTTTATGTTATACTTTATATTGAAAAAGCAACCTCGTAATCGATCTATTTGATCAGAACTCTGAAGAGCAGTTTCGCCTGCCCCAGCTCGTACTCCAAGAAGGATTAATTCATCATCTAACTACATAAAGAGAGCATTAAAAAAACCATTACTCATGCATATCACAATAGAGAAGAGAGGCATATGATACACATGAGAGCCTGTGGAAAAGTTACCTGATTCCAGAGTTGATTTACTCTAATCAACATAGAATCATAAGAAGCTTGTTTATCTCTCAGTTCTTTCATTTTGGCTTCTAGATCAAGCAACTCATGCTTCTGTACATCTAACTGCTGAACAAATCTCTGATTCTGGTACTGAAGAAGTGCAGCATCAATCTGACAAGCAACAGATCCTTATAATATTTATTATCCTCTTACTCTTTCCCCACCAACATCGTTTTTTTCCCCCGGGTGCGGGGGGGAATGGTTCTCAACAAAAAAGATGTCTAAGCCAATCACTGAAACTTTCTCCCACAAAAATTCAGATAACTAAATCCCCCAAATTAGTTCATTAAAAAAGTCAATGTGACCAAAATACCAGACAAAAGGTATACACAACACAAGAAGTTTGAGAAAAAGGATATGCAGTCACAGAGAGATGAAAAAATAAGAAAAAGAAAACTAATTGCTCTCAAAGTTTCTATTTGCAAGTGAAAAGCTGCCTCCTACTTCATTATTTGTCACTCCCATCAAATTAAATTTGTAGGACCCACAATAAATCTATCAAAGGCGTCCAGAGACAAAGAAAGAATACCATATCCAACTCATTCCACAAGTGACAATTAATGAGGTACAACTCTAGTAGAACAAAAATGGCATACAAATTAAATAAATAACATATGCATAAACCACCACAAATGATGCAGGTTGGTTGTGTTTGAGCCAGAGAATAACTATGGAATATATAGTCATGACTCAGAAAGCCAGTAGATATACAGAACCAACTTCAACATCCACCACAAATGATGAAGGTTGGTTGTGTTTGAGCCAGAGAATAACCATGGAATATATAGTCATGACTCAGAAAGCCAGTAGTTATACAGAACCAACTTCAACCTCCTTACCTTATTCATATTTCTCTTTTCTCTCCCTCCAGTTTAGATTTCTCTAGTTTGCACATTGTGTCACCCGATTTCCTTTCTATTTCAATAAAAGCTTACACTAGGAAATCCCGTTGAGATTAAGGGACTTCCAGTAAGAAAAACAATTAATGTTTACAGTTATCTATAGAATGGACAATCAAAGGAGGAATTAATATCTTGTGTCCCCAAAAACTAAATAAATAAATAAATAAAAACTAAAAACTAAAAAAAAAAAAATTCAAATTGAACATGCTTAAGAAAATCTTCATCCTTTTATTTGCGTCTACTGGTGATCGACTCTCATACAGAAAAAATAACAATAGTATTAGGGGTGAGCAATTGCTTCCCAGAATTATAGGACATTTATGTAAGAAACAAGTATGGAAACACATTCTTCATTAACTCTTCTGACTTTTCATAGGCCTCACTATCACTATTGCTATCTTAATCAGAAACCACACCTAATAACATGGGCACAACTCTCTTTACACTACTAAACTGCATTGCACTTTTCCAAATTCAGGATTAAGTTCAAAGATACCAGTTTTGTTTTCCAATTATTAATTACTTTACGCTAACAACATGAAAGAACGACCAGGCAGAAATATTTCACTTCCAAAGAATTCAGTCCTTTCACTTCCTCAAAATATTCTGTAGTGTCATAATCTGTAGCATTTTTGGCACCTCATAAAAAAAACCTCAGCATTTGTTTTTCTTCAGAAACCCAACAAGTAAGGAAAAGAAGGGAGGCAATTTGATCATATCAGAGCACGTTCATATCATCCCACATTACAAGGATGAAATTAACCTAACCAAAGCTAACACCTACACAAAAACTAAAAGCCCCTCGGCCCTCTTTCCTCCACCCTTTTAAGTTTACAACAGGGCCCCCTCCTGTATTATATTTCCTTTTTTCGTCCTTCCAAAAGAATCAGATTTTATTGGAAAAAGTAATGGTGCTGCAACTGATAAGGACAGACCCTCCCCTCTCTACACTCCTCTCAAAATGTTCCGTCAGCAATTTTGTAGTTGCATCCATCACTACCACCCTCCATCGATACCTATCAAATTAGTACCTCAGAACCCATGATATTAATCAAGTATTATCTGAAAACAACACAAAATCAAGCAGAAAAACACATGATATTAGTTAAACACGTCCCAAACAATTGCATTGCTATCTAAAAGCAATTTCCACCACTAATTTAATGCATTTATGAAATAAAGGGTTTGCTAATTGTTATTAGTCTCCAGTACCCTGTCAAACCCTAATTCTACAGAAACGAGATCAAGTGCCCTCTGACAACAAAACTGATATAATTATAACTAAAACCAAAATAAATTGCGTACTATCTGGTACTATATTTATATATATCACAAAAGCACTAAATCCATCAGCTTATTACCGGTTTGGTTTTATCATTATCGGAACGCGGCCGCTTCCTCAGAAGTTCTTCCGGCTCCTTGTCGTCCATTTCTCACCGGTTTTTCTGAAGCAATTAAGAGTTTCCGAAAGCTGAAAATTTTGCTGGGAGGATCGAATTTACGCGTCTTTGGAGAGGAGGAGGAAAAAGAGGAAAGGGCGAGTTTGAAAATAAATTCTCTTATATAAGGTTGGGGGGAAGGAAGGCTGAATTTACAGTTTTGGGTGTAACATGCCACTCTGGGTCCCTTTCAATAAAAAAATACATATGTACACATACACATACAGATACATATGCATATACTTTGGCTAAAATTATCAATTTTTAAAATTTTTAATTTTTAATCATTAAATAATTTATACTTAATTTTTATCCCAAAGTTAAAATGCAACAAAATCATTGGCATATTAACTTTAAAATTTGAGAAAAAATTAAGTATATATTATTTAATAAACTCCGGATGAAAGAACTTTGTGGAGTCAAAACATGGCCGCTTAGTTGTTGCAATGGTTGGCTCCTATTTCCAACCGTGTGATTAGACGAGGCACCTAAGAGTTATATAAGATTTGTGTTTGGCTAAGGTTTGGACAAATTATCTTGTTCTAGGTTTTAGCTAAAGGCTAATGAATTTCATCGATTATCATGGTTTGAAATTATCTCAATAAAGCTACGAGTAAGTTTTACTGATAAGTACATAAACTCTACATCAAATCTCATCTTTCACCTATGGACACTTTGTATCTTGAAGTATTGTCTTTTCTCACCTTGAACTCTTTAATATATTCGACTTTATATCCTAAATTCTCTAACGCATTCTATTTTTACCCTTAAGTTTGTAACTCGTCCCATTTTAGTTCAATTATGATTTTTATTTGCAATATTGAAGATTCACTCTTAAGCCCACTCCCACCTTGCTGAACTTTATTAAATTAATGGTGATCTAATTGTTGAGTTATCAAATAACAGTGGTGGTGGATAGTGCAGAGAGGAAGAGAGAAGAAGAACCATTGATTTTGTCACTATTATCAACAAAGGAACCAAAGATAGAATGGAATAAAAAGTTGAATGAACAAAGTGTCCTAAATTGAAGTTTGGGATGAAAAGTCAAAATTAATAGAAAATCCAAAGTGTAAAATAGAATTTACCATAAAATTAGTGTATAATAATAACGTATTATATGGAGTTCCATTTGAATTTTTTGGAGAGAGATAAGTTTATTTTTTATTATTAAATGCTTATTCTAAATTATGTTAGTAGCCATCAAGCACTCCTTACATTGCTTTTCTTTTTTCCAAATTTTTAAAATTAACCTCTTAAACTTAGATGACATCAATCCATAAGTTTAAGAGATTGCACAAATGATATTGATTCTAGTTGACGACAATGAATTTATATATTATCTTATGAAAAATGTAATTACAAAGTACACCCTCAAAAAATTATATAATTCTCACTTTGCCCCTCTCATTCAATCGGATCGATCCGCCTTCATACATATTAATTTTTTTTCACTGTGAGGTGGTAATATGAAGACATTTTCAAGAAGCCTATTGGATTACCTTCAATAAGAAGTCATGATCACACGATACACTTGAAGGAAGGAAGCCAACTAGTCAATGTAAACCATATAGATATCCTGTTTTTCAAAAAGATGATATGGAGAGATTAGTCAAATAGGTGCTAGAAGAAGAAGTGATCAGACCAAGTCATAGGTCTTTCTCCTATCCTGTAGTCTTGGTAAAGAAAAAGATGACAACTAGAGGTTGTGCATTTACTACAGAGAACTGAATTCCAACACCATCAAAGACAAGTTTCTTATTCCTTTGATTAAGGAGTTATTGGATGAGCTAGTTGGAGCCCTGTACTTCACCAGGGTTGACTTAAGGTCAGGCTATCATCAAATAAGAATGTATCATCAGGATGTTCACAAGACAGCTTTTAGAACTCATGATGAAGTTTATAAATTTGTAGTAATACCATTTGTGTTGACCAATGCGCCACCAACCTTTCAGACCCTCATGAATAACTTATTCAGGTCACACTCGAGAAAGTCCCTATCAGTATTTTTTGATGACATTCTTACGTATGGTAGAAGTTGAGAGGAACACTTATAGTGTCTCAAAGTAATTTTTGAGGTTATTGGATCACATCAACTAAAAATTAAAAAAAAAAGTAAATGTGCTTTTGCTTCCCAAAAGATTGAATATTTGGGACATATCATCACACCTACTGGGGTAAATGTGGATCCTTCAAACATAGAAGCAATCTAGCAAGCAATCCAGCAATAGCTTGTACTTAAAAACATCATAGATGTGGGAGATTTTTTAGGTCTTACAGGTTAGTATAGGAAATTCATAAAGAATTATGGGTGTATAGCCAAGCCATTGACTAACTTGTTGAAGAAGAACCCATTTTCATGGGATGAAGAGGCAATAGATGCCTTTAATCATCTCAAAATTGTGATGACTATTTCTCTTTTATTGGTTCTGCCTAACTTTACCAAAGAGTTTGTGTTGGAAATTGATGTTTCAGGACTAGGAATAAGGGCTATACTACTGTAGAATGACAACCATTTAGCTCAGCTCCTGGCCAAGCCCAAGACAGAAGGAATAAGTTGCGGGAAAAATTATTAAAAGAAAGTTAGTTATAACAGATAGTAGTGACACTTATGGATTTAGAATAAAGAGAGGTGTAGTGAGAAAAGGGTGGGTGTTATGTCATTCATGTATTCTGATTTCATTTTTATTCCTCTTTGCTTTTGTAACTCATAACGTGTCATCGACTTTTCAAGCCTCATGTTCAATATCTCAGTTAAAGTTGAATTTTCTATGAAGGTAAAGAGGAGTATAGGTGACATTTCCCATAAACTCAAAATTTTCATTAGAGATCACTCCCTTATTTGGATGCGAGCACCCCTTCAAAATAACCTTCGAACTCTCTCTCTCTCTCTCTCTGTGAAGTACACATCAGAAAGCTTGCACTGAATCTTGTTTTTTGTAAACTCAATAGGAGCCCAAAAATAGTATAATTGTTTCCAAATAAATTATCGAGCCAAGTTCAAATAGTATGGCGATAAACTTTTGGGCCCCTACAACTCTATTTGGGTCAAAGTACTTGTCTACAGACCTATTAATTATAGAAGCTCAATAACCAAAGAAATAGTGACCCAATCTACATGTACATGACCATTAAACAACAAAATTACTCAAATAGGGACATTAGCTTATTAACTAGCTCTCAAGCACGACATTTATCCATCCTATGTTAATAAAATCTCCTTGAAGGGGAAAAAAAGAAATAGCACAATAATAAGTGAACAGTGTGTATTAAATACTAATTCTTAGTTTATTAGTTTGCTCAAATAATTTTTTGCTTATAATTTTTTGCATTGTCTCAATCAAGACTAAATCAAAATAACGCTTTTCTCTAGCACCTATTTTTATCAGGACTCAGAATATTTTTGCCCATTAATTTATGAATGCAGGTTGGGGTACTTTTTTTAAAAAAAATTTTGACTCTTAGAGTTGTTGATTCGATCAAAAACTTTAGGAAGAAATAAATGGAATAAATATGAGATAAGGTTGCAATTTAAGGGGACAATTCGCGTTTAGTAAAAAAGAATAATTGCTCCATAGTTTATGAATTTAAATGCGAGTAGTTGAAAATAAATCATGTAGTCTCATTAACGGGCCACTTTCTCTTCCCAATCCCCAACACCTATCTGTGGCTGGGGTAGATGGCATTGTTTGTCACGGTTTCAGTTAGTGCCATCTTTTCTGGCGGCTACTTTAGTCCTGCTCTCATGTTTGGTGCCTTTGTTGGCGGTAACATTATCCTTCTACGTGGTATCCCATATTAAATTGCTCAATTGCTTGGCTCTATTATTTCTTGCTTGCTTCTCAAGTTTACCACAGCCTTCTTGGTGAGTTGGCCTATTACACTACAAAAAATTCTTACATAAAACTGGTCTGCGTGAAATCACAAACTAAATTAGGTATCGTTTTACAAATTAGTACAAGTTTTGATTCATCTAATACTAACTAATTAGAATTTGTAACTCAAGTGAACTAGGTCATGTAAGTCCTTAAATTTTTTTTCTTTTTTTCTGGGTAACTGCTGCTTTTTCTAATAAACCTCTTGCAAGAGAACCTAATTTACACTTAAAAGACATAAAAACAATAATTAGAAAAAAACAATAAGAATCTTAGTTCAGCATGTAATGGAGTTATTAATCAGGCCATTTCTAATAAACTGAAATTCAATTTTATCCAAGTTTTGAATTTAGCTAGTTAAAACGGATGAATTTAGTCTCTGCTTTAGCTCCCGTGCCAAGGTCTTGGTTATACTTCAAGTGGAAATGTGAACAGATCTTGCAGGAGAAGTGATGAAACAAAAGAATTGGAGGTACTTCTACTTCTACTTTATAAATAAAGAACGTATGAAGAGTGGTCGCACTACTATAGAAAACCCTTTTTTTGGGATGCTTTGAAGTGTCCCAATAGGTAGTTTAATAGGGCACGCATAATGTAGCGTTACAATATCTAAATAAAATACAAAAAAGCGTCTTAATAATAATCAATTAATGTCACATTATGATAGTGTCACATTAAGTGGTATCGTCATTGAGATGTGAAGTCACTTCTAAGTGTTTTAATAACTTTGCTAGTGTTGGTATAAATAATCCCAATAAATTTAGTTGTAAATGTGTAGGGCCACTAAAAAGTGTCATATTTGAAATTTAGATGTCGCTATTTAGTGTTGTATCATGTTAAATATCAACAAAAGAAAAATATAAAAGCATAATCTTAAAATGCGTGGAAGTGCCTCAATCGACTTTATTTTTTCTCGACAAATTCTGGCTCACCTTTAATAGCAATAGTTTATGTTGTCCAAAATATTGAAACACCTCATATTATAGCTAATTCCAAATTAAATCAAATACATCCGTAACATAACAAACACAACTCAAAAAAGTGAAAAACCCGCAATTCAAAAATATTATGAGCACGTGAAACTATATTGAAGTAAAAAATTTCAATTGTCCAAATCTTCAATATACCCAAATAAAAAGGATCCTTAAATATCAACAAGGCATGAAACTTAATAATTGTCCTAAAATAACAAATCTTGTCCAACAACATAACAATAAAGAGCAGTTTGCCATCATCGTCACTCCAAGTAGCATCCAATAAGTATGTCAATAGAATCATGGCTCCAGTAGCATCAGATTAATCTTGATCTTCAACATATGTAACGTAATTTGAAAGATGAACAACCATTGTTAATATATGATGACATATTATTGCAACAACCAATAAATGAAAGAAAAGAAGTTTCACATGTATTATTAATTCACTTTTACTAACCATCTAAAAAAGCAATCATTCTAGCAATATACCAAATCATACTAGATTAATAGCTAAAGCATTACCAAATCTTTTGGCAAGTGACTACTAGAATATGCAAAAATAATTCCCAAGACAATACAACAAGCCATTGAACATTTGATCTTTAACAACGAGTAAGAACATAGGAACATGCTTAAAAGAATTGACTAGACATACAAAACAAGGTATTTTCTACTTGCAAAGAGCCATTTTTAATAGATGGGGCCTTTTAAGCTATCAGTTGATATAAATAATATTTTTCAATTTCTTTTGGACAAATAGTGCTTATGGAAGATTACTTATTACCTAATTCTTGCACATTCAATTATGCCTTTCCTATCAAGTGTTCAAGTTAACTATTCTAGAAACCTTGCCTTAGGCAGATGACTCCATGCAAGTATTAGACCGAATATCCATTATACTACAAATTAGAAAATGCATTATAACTTTCTTCTATGTGTATCACACATTTACACATGTATTAATTGAAAAAAACAACGAAGTTCAGACGACACAAGTTAATGACAATAAAGTTTCAGTTAATAATATAGTATTTAATAACTAGATGAGAACACTGATTTAAGAATGAAAGATTGAGTAGTTTGTTTTGTTTTAAAATCAACAGGAATGGTTTTATTATGTTCACCCTACCATTTTACTCATACTTTTGATACAGATTTGACATAGGAACCGGCTCACAGGATCACAATTTGTTAATTAAGTATCTGACACACAAACATGCATGACTTCCCTATTTATCACCACAATCTATTAACTTAATATATGCCACATAAACATGCATAATTTTTCACTGTTTATCATTGTAATTTGGGTTTTCCAGTCTTCAAGCACTTCCCCAAGTTCTACAGTAGTCTAAAGCTAAAATAGCTAACACTGAAAATAATGGTTCATATGCCCCGAAAAAAAAAAAAACTAAAAAACTAAATAATGCCCTTTGAAAACATTACACCAGATTTACCAACACCACACAAAATCATTTCTTAACACAAGCACATAACAAATTCAACGATTATATTTAGTGACAATAGATTAGGTTCAAAAGGCCCTAGAAATCTCATTTGGCAATCAAATACCGAGTTTACATTTCTCACACTAAGGCTAAATTATGATACGAGAAACTAAAAATAAGATCACTAAAATATATTAAACACTTTGTTTGTTTTTTGTGCCTTTCGTAAGGTCAAAATTAGAGTCATGGGCTAAAAAATAACCTCATTCATAATTTCTATTTTCCACAAATTCACATTCCTAATCCCGAATCACCCACGCTTCCCATCATAATCCATCAGTTATTGTTCAGTTATCATATCCATCCAGTTATACCATTCATTGCAGAAGATAAGAGAAATACAAGAATAATCAAATTCATCTTATTGCAGCAATTATATCCATATGCCATGGCAAGTTAACACCTTAGAAAAGATAAAGTGATATGGCCAAGAGAAGTGGTGATATACTTTCTAGATCTTATTTGCATAGTTTAATGTTATTTAAAAGGTTTTCACAAAATCAATCTACTTCTTTAACACGCGCAAACGGTGATAGAAAGACGGTAACCGCTATCTGTCTTTTTTAATTCCCAATTTGGCAGCTGTTAAAAAATTCCAAATACTAGCCTATCCAATCTCCAATAATAGTACAATAAAATCATAAAAAGGAAATTCAATTGTTAAACATAAACTTAAAAACCCACAACTTTACAGTATCATATCAATCAGATTCATTCCAATCTCAACAAAACTAATATCATTCCTTGTCCCCACATTCAAATATACAATCATCGATCAAGAATAGAGATGGGAGTAGAGGATTGACACGTAAGTTATAGCTTAATGTATCACGTTGTGTGATCATCCTAATGACATTGCCCTATCGAAAACATCAAGATTTTGACTGGGGATGATTTCTACACTTCAGTTAGAATATTATATTCATGAGGTATAAAACTTCAATTTTTAATAACAAAAATAATAAACAAAAATAATCAGGATTTTTTGGTCTAAAATAACACATATACTGTATCTGTATATGTCCATTTACAAACTTTTACGCTGATATCTAGTTTGGCTTGTCAACCAATTCTAGGCAAATAAATTTGAAATCACACCCAAAATGAAGGAATAAGAAGTTGTCATCAATACAATCTTGATTATCCATTATGCAATGTTCGAAGGAGGAGATTTTCAAGAAGTTTCTCCATATATTAGCCATGATTCCAGTTATATAGCCAAAAACAATGTTTACAAAATAATAAAAGAAAGGAACTTGGGACGAGGTTCAGATTCTCCAATAGTGAAATGAACACACTTTTGAGATCCCTAGTGGTGAAATTTCCTTCTTTCTTTTTGGTAAGCTAGTATAGTGGTTTGCTAGGTGATTTGTAACACCGTCTTTTTTATAAAAAATATTAATAACAAATAATAAAACTATTTTGTTATTAATTAATGATAATGTTAGTATAATAAAATTTTAAACTAATTGGATTTACTTTAAATTTTCAAGATCCCTTTCCCTACCCTTGTCTCCAAAAGACCGATCCTAATAAACTCCAAGTAATAGAGTTGGGAATGAGATAAAATTCCCTTTCAAAATTATTATTAGCTTCTTACCTTACGTTTATATTCAATTTGTTAGATAACCAACGCTTAGGAAAAGTGAGTGAAGGAGAAACTCAAGAAGGAGACAAGGGGACTTTGGACAAGGATCCAGCGCCTTGCAAGTTTGGCCACTACCATTGAAGACAATTTCGAATGTACGTAAAAGGTCAGTTAAAATGTGTAACTTTGTTAAATCATGGTATAATTTTATTGAAATGTGATATAACCACTTTTCATTCTAAAAAAATGTCATTTTTTCATTCTAAATTTAATCTGACTGGCTCAATCTCATATCTCTATTTTTACCTCCTTAAATCAATGGGATTAACTTGTCCCAAATAGAGCTTGTGATGCCCTATTGCCTTTGAACAATGTCTCTCTACATAAGATGCCGTTCAGGGGTAAGCCTAAATCCCTTGGTTTAAAATTTGCTTTATTTTACATTTTTGTAGTAAATCATGTAACCTACGATTAGGTTAGAATTACGTTTTTTCATCAGCAATATGTGTCTGGATGTTCCCAATTTCTGTGAGTCCTAACTTTAGCTGGTCTTTCACAGTTGTGTGGATATACATTGAATACAACACAAATTTTCTAGTTGGGTTGAGTACAAGGAACTATTATTTGTTACATCTCCCCTTGTGTGGCTGAATCACCACTTAGTTCATGATTAGATAACACTAGAACAGATGTTTTGATATATCAAGGAGCAAATAATTTTGTTGACTAAAGTTAGAAGAAAATTCATTGAGAATCTTTATAATCTCCTTTGGTCATTTGTCGTTCGGTTTTTTTTTTTGGCCTTCTTTACTTCGTCTGCGGACGTGATTGATCAACATTGTACTCCATCGATTGCTTTTCCGATCTAGTGAATCAAATTAATTAGTTATAAGAAGCGAATAATTAAATATAAAACGGGGGGGACTTCTGGTTCATATTCTTGCTTTTATTTGTGACCAAGCTGGTCTTGTGTTTGTAAGAGCACTCTGCACCTAATTAAGCATGTCGATTTAGTATCACTTTATATTACTCCAAATTTCATTGAAGATATAAAAAATCTTTGGAAAGCAAGAATCGAATTGGCAACGGTTACCATTCAATTCCAAGAAAGCACTAACCGGATTCTACTATTCACTTAAGCTTTCACCTAGGCTAGTTTCCCAGACAGACCGAGTAAAAGAAAAAACTTCTAATTCAACTTCAATTAACAAGCTAACAACAACAACAACAACAAGATAGTCAAATTCAAATTGCATTACTGGTTACTTATTGAGATGATGGCTTGGTTACGCTACTTTATCTGATCTTCTGAAGTGGAAGACTACAAGTACTGCATTATTAATATAAACCAGCTGTAACATGTTGACATTATCTATCATACGAAAGTGGCTTGTAAGCCAAATTGATGTCCTTTTCTCCGTGCATGTAACTTATGTTTCTTCTTGATATCTGTGTTTTCAGACTCGGACCGGACCGGCCGGTCCGACCGGTCCAACCGAAAACCGGCCAAACGTCCGGTCCGAGTCATATAAAAAAACCGGATGTTAAAAGACTCGGTCAAAACGGGGTTTGACCGGGAATCGTTTGAACTGTGTAAAATCGGGTTTTTTTAAAACTTGGCTTTTGTCCTTTTAATTAGCTATATTGACTGGCAAGAAAGGGGAAAAATAAAACAAATGAAGGGTTGAACAACTGAGCCCTAAAAACTGAAACTTCAATTCCTTGTGGCGATCGATTAAGTACTAATCTGAAGTTTGAGCTTCTCCCCCGTCGCTGCTCATCTTCTTCGTCAACGAAGGCCTCAAATAGCTGGTTTTCTCCTTCCGCTACTGCTCATCTTCTTCACTAATATCTGGTTGGTTTTGTATATTTTTCTTTGATTTTTCTCTAGTTGGCAAAGATTTGTACACATGAGATAAATTTTGATTCAAACCTTTACTTGTTTTGTACACATCAATGTTTTAAAAGGTGGAGATGGTATGTTTGGCCAATGCCTGGAGGTGAGAAAAAGTCGTGAATTTTTAGTAATTAAGAAGATATTGGAAGGTTAAATATATAAGAAGATATTATCTGATTAAAAGCTTAAAGATAACATGAAGAAAGAGAAATTATGGGCGGACAAAATTTGTGAGAATTCAAGTCGTCTTTTTTCCTTCTCTAGTCTCGCCCAACTACCGCTGGTGCTACTGTTCTCTGCATTTTCTTCGGTGATTCTGGTTGTTTTGTTTTCTTCATTTATGAGTTTTAAGAATTTGCCTAGCACGTAGACTAATTATTAAGTGTTTGTGTCTTCCTAAGCTTTATACCAATTGGGGTGAATGCTTAGCAGTGTAGTTTCTGTTACACCTGCATGGGTATGTGCCTAATCAAATTATTGCTTTCAATACAAATAGTCCCTGTTTCCCCATCTCTCTTGCTTGAGAACCGTTACAATAAAATAAAGCAAAAAAGTAAAAAGTTATTTGAGGGCTCCTGGAAAAAATCATCATCAAATTTCTGGACTTGTTTTTCTAATTTAAGTGTATTGTTTTTCACTTTCACAAAGTGGTGGCTTGGTTTCAATGTTAGTAGACGAGATAATTATATAAGCTAATTCCTATATGTAGTACTATTTATTCGGTCATACTTCCAATCTATTCCAAGTCCAATTTTATAATGTGCAATGTCTTGATTAAGGATGATTATTTGTTGCTGCTAGAGCTCTATTTCTTTTCACAGACATTTTGTTGTATACAAAGTGTCCATTGAATAACGATACCTGCTAGTTATATCCATTGTTTGTTCTTACCTTGTTGCTCCCCGAGGTTTAATGACAAAAGAAATTCATATTGCACTTTATCTCTTTCAAAGACAATTTGTAGATAATTGTTTGATTGCACGAAAAAATAATTATGTGTGTGTCTATATATATATATGACGTATTTATGACGTCATCCGGTTTGACCCGGGTTGACCCCCGGTCGAACCCATTAACCCCTGACCCCTGAGTTTGGCCGAGTCGATATCCGGTCTGAGTCTGAAAACATAGCTTGATATTATAATATGTACGCGCACATATACATATACATATATACTTGCATGCAGTGGCGGAGCCAAGACCCCAAGGTAAATGGGGTCATATTTTAATATAATAGAATTTTTACAAAATAAAAACTATGAGATAAAATAGACAAGAAAATGCAAAGTCTTGGATATGAGGGAACATCGGCTAAATTAATTGGAGCTTTTAATTTTTTTAAAATAGTTTGCAAACAACTGGCAAATTAATCTTTTATGGTTTCCTTTTAAGAAAATTTTCCATAACCTTTTATAAATAAAAATCATAAAATAACCTAATTTCGTGTTATTAAAATGAATTTTAGTGTTTGATAACATATTAAAGTTTAGCACAAATATATAACCCATTTAAAAAAAGAAGGAAAATAAAAAGACAAAAAAGTATGATCATATAATAATAATAATGGTCCAAGGTCCAAAGTACACTTACTAATGGATATAATAATAGTCCAGAATTTCAAATCCATAATTTAAAGGAATCTTTTATATATTATTCCACTTGAGAGAGAATATAAAATATAATAATAGCAGCCAAATTACTTCTTAATTATTTTTTATTCCTAATCATGTTCAAATTAATCAGTCTCCAATTTATATTCGTTTCAAGTATACTCAATGATCTGTAATTAGAATTTAACCTAGTCATCCTTAAAATTGAGATATAAATCCATAATTAATCATATAGTTTCATGATATCTAATTGCCAAAATAAATAGCAAAAACATTCACATAAAAAGGCCAAAAAATAACACAATCTAATAGAAAAAGGAAACAAGAGATGAACTGAACCAAACCCTCCCAAAAAAGGGGAAAGAATAAGAATTATTACTAAGATTAGTGTAATACTAACTTGCTAAGCGATATTTGACTTCAATAGGAGGAATGAAAAAAGATAATACATAAAGTTTTTAATGTTAGATAATGACAAGTTCACAATGGAAGTTTGCAGATAATATTTCGGCAAAAAAGAATAAGAAAATACAAGCTAGAATAGGACAAAAAGAAAATTCTACAATAGAGAAAGACTTCTAGTATATTTTGATACATCTGCCTTTTGAGTTCCTTACTTTTGTGTGAGATAATTCATCTACTTTGAAAATGTTATTTTGACATTTTAGTTCTCAAAATTTATTAATTGAATTTTTGACCCCAAAAAATTATTTTTTTGTAAGGGGTCAAAAGAATTCATCTATATAATATACATCGGTTTTTAAAATTTAAGTGGGGCCATTTGACCCCACTTGGAGCCATGTGGCTCCGCCCATGCTTGCATGCTTGCGGATTATCATCTTGAAGACAACTCATCTATGCATTATCTCTACCTTATATAAGTAACCAGGACAGGAAAGAAAACGAGAAGCAGTGGCTTGCAAGCCACATAAAAAAAATGTTGAAAATAATGTTGATATCCTTTTGTCAATGCATGTGCTTGATTGTTTACGTATTGGTTGTGGATTATCACCTTGAAAAGAACATATCCATCTGTTTATCTCTACTTTATTGAGTAACTAAAAAAAGGAAAGTAAAAGAAAAGCCATCGAACACAGTACTGTTCCTTGTTGCAATAATTCGTTTGTCATGTCTTCAAATGACATGTCAAAGTTCAATTCTGACTTCTCCAGTTGAACCCATTTAAATTTGAACTAAAAACTTAAGATTTCAATACCTGATCATATGTACGGCTGCAATCAAATATCGTCAATTTCAATTATGTAATCAGATTCAAATTCACCTAATATAGTTTAAGATCAAATTTGATTTAAAGAATGAGATGAACACGGGTTTTAATCTCAAGTTTGGCTCAATTTTGTGTTCTTTGTTTTTCAACTCAGTTCTAAAAGTTGATGTCATTCCTTTCTTTATTTTTTTTATGTTTTTTAACAGATTGTATCTTGCGACAATCTTTGTGAAGTTCTATCATAGCTCTTGAATTCAAGTTCATAAAATAGTAAATAAAAAAAGAAAGACCACACAAACAATAACTGAGTAGAAAAAAATTAAAACGTCGCCAGAAAAGAAGCACAACTGGAGTAGTAAAAATGCAAGGTGAATAAACGAAAAATACATTTAAAGGTTGAATTTGTCTTTTTAATTGATTTACTAAAATAATTTTGGCAGTCACACATACAAGAAAACATAATAGTCGCATCTTAGTCCAAAGCATAAGGTGGTTTCTTGTAGGTTCTCAAACCATAAGGAGGTAATATGTAGGTTACCTATACCTCAAGGGGCTTTTTGTATAATTTATTTAAGATAAAATGACTAAAATGAGTGAAATTCAAAGTTAAGGGACTAAATAAGATCCTCGGCCAAAAGTTTAAATGCTTTTAACGTATATGGTTCTCACTCTGTCACTCTATATCTGATAAAAAAGAAGGAAATATTTTTGTATGAACCATAAAATCACTTTTTTATTTTAGCATGCATTACTTTGCCTATCTCGTTGTTGTTTAGATCATAAAGTTCATAAGTGAGGCGTGAGTCCGTACAAAAACTTCCCTAAGAAGAAGTGTATTATCTTTCCATATTTTCCAGATACTTTTTTAGTTGTGCAAAACTCTAATACAAAATCTTTCTAAAACAACATTTGTAGTCCCCTAAACTTTGAAAGGTTTGAAAGATATCCATGAGATACTTCTTTTTAAGGATGTCAAGTGTTTGGCTGATTATGATTACTTGATTTAGCATTAATATCAACTAAATGAATAATACTTAAACCAACAAAACTATTCACTGTCAAGAAATCTAGTTGGATGGATAGATGCACTAGGCTAACTTTGAGATGAATTAGTAGATCATTCTTATTTGCCATCTAAAATCAGAACCATATATATTCTGAACTCTTGCAAATTAAATCTTTGTATTTATTTTTATCTTCGATACTCAAAATTTGGAAACTACCGTTTCTTTAAATGGTTGGGTCATTTTATGTACCGACCTAATGTTAAGGGACCTAAGTGGAGTTTGGCAAGGTCCAACGTCCAGTTTAAAACCTAAGCTTTATAAAAGTATTTCTCATTTCTTCTTCCTAAACTCAAAACCCCTTCCTTGTTCTTTCTTTTATCTTTGCTGGACACACATCTACACACACAAAAAATTACCATGAATAAAGTTGATTCTTGTTTAACTGGAACCCGAGTAAGGACTTTAAAATGCCAAGAAGCAACCCAAGGGTTGAAAGTAGTGTTCATCCAAGAAACTTGCAAAGAAAGATTCATGTGTTTGGTACGCATTTTATATGTTGGGAACCTATGAATTTCATGGTGAATTTGATTATTACATGCATGAATTCTTATTATAAGTTGAAGAACTACCATTGGTTTGGTTTGTTATGTTCTATACCAGCTGAACATAAACTTGGAGAATTGTTAATTTTATAAATACTTGGGGTCATTTCTTTAGAAGTCTTGGATTTTATAAATGGACCTGAAGTTGAGGGACCCCAGTGCAAATTGACAAGTTTCAAAAACTAGTTTAAAATCTAAGCTTCTAGAAGTTTTTCATTTCTTGTTCCTATACTCAAACCCCTTATCCATATTCTGCCCTTTTTCTTGGTCGGCTACACATCTACACACACAAATCATCTTGAATTCAAGTTGATTCTTGTTCAATTGTAACAATAGGAAGGACTTTGAAGCACCAAGGAGCAACTCAGGTGGTTGAAAGTGGTGTTCAGGCAACAGGCTTGCAAGGCAAAGTTCATGTGTGCAGTCTGGATTGAATACGTTGGAAACATATGTATTTCATACTGAATTTGTTTTTTAAATGCATGAATTCTTGTTACGAGTTGAAGAACTAGTATTGATGTATTTCACCCCTTAATGATCTCATTCAAGAAATACAAAATTGCCACCCAGCCAAAGGAACCCAGCCAAAGAGTCTTGGTCAATTTTAACTTTGTTTAATCTTACTCCCTAAGTCACCAAACTACATTCACAATCACTTATATCTTGTCTCCAATTTTTTATGGTGTGCAACTGTGTGCAATGTGAGATTACATCATATCAAAGTCAAACTATATAAAGTTACGTGCATCATTTATTGATATGACGTAGTTTTATTGGATGGTAAAAAAATTAGATAGAAGATTTGACCCGCATTCACAAGTACCTAAAGTGTTCTAGAAACTCATATTGTACATCTTGAAAGCCATCCTCTCTTTATAAACCCCCTCAACCTTCCCTTTCATTCTTCATCTCAAATCCCATCTTTTATTTTTCCTCTCTGTTCCCGCCTTATTTCCCATACTCAAAGGACTCAAACTCACAAACCAAGCAAATCAAGACACCATCAGACAAGGCAAGGAAGAGTCAAGCAGCTACCACAACACTAAGATGGGCTCTTTGATAGGGCATGTGTTGCCTGGATTAGGATTCTTTTTAATTGGGATGTGGCATTTACTTAATCACGTCAAGCTTCATTTACTTCACCCAAATTACTACACATCTTTGCCATGGTTTCCCACGTCAAAAATCAGGTACCTAGAGCCTTTCTTCATCATGGGAGGCAGTTTTATCTCAATGTCCATGGAACTCTTCATTGGTCCAAGTAGGCACCAACCTTTGGACCCTGATGGCACCATCCCATCAAACCATCTTCGCAATTTTGAACACTCAAATGTATCCATGACTCTCTTTATCTATGCACTTTTCTCCATCATTCTTGACAAAATCCGGCCCCCAGCTCAATATAGCCTCAACCTAATGCTTGGAGCCATTGTCTTTGGCCAACAATTTCTCGTCTTCCATCTCCACTCTACTGATCACACGGGTGTAGAAGGCCAATACCACTGGCTTCTTCAAATAGTTATTGTTGTCTCACTTTCAACTACCCTTTTAGGCATAGGTTACCCCAAGAGTTTCTTGAATAATTTCATAAGATCTCTCAGCATCTTTTTCCAAGGAGTTTGGCTGATGGTCATGGGGGTCATGCTTTGGACACCAGAGTATATTCCCAAAGGTTGTTTTTTGAACTCGGAAGAGGGCCATAAAGTTGTCAGATGCCATGATCATGAAGCCATGGAAAGAGCTAAATCACTAGTTAATATTCAATTCAGCTGGTACGTAGTCGGAGTCACAGTCTTTTGTTTGTGTATTTACTTGGCACTGTACAAAATGTTCCCTGAAAAAGTTGAGTATCAATCCATAAGAAAATTTGAGGATCAAGAACCGGAACGTGATGATGTTGAGGCTCAGAAAAGGAACAATGGTGTACAGACCAAGGCAAGGGTTCTTCCTGTGGGAAAGTCATTTGAACTTGCATATATGTATAAAGGTTAGGCTGGTTGGTGCGCTCCAGTTTGCTTAATGAAGCCTACAATAAATGTTGCCTTGGATAAAAATTTGAAATTTTTGAAAAGTTTGTGTTGTGACATTGTTTGGTTTGCTTTTGTGGCTTTTAGCTGAGGGCTCAATTGGGCTTACTCTGTTTGTTGTAAAGTACAAGGAAAAAGATATTGGTTATGGTAAGAATTTTGCAATAATTTTTATTAAAAATTATTCACAAATTTGTAAAGGTCTACTGATATTTATTGTGGATTAACAGTCTAATAAATTTTGAAAGTCTGTGTCCAATATGTAGAGAATTTATAGAATTCTTTTGATGTTAGGTTGTTGCTTGTTGGGATCATTACCAATTGCATTGCAACTTTGAAATTTTGGATTGTGAAAACGATTTCCCATTTTCCTCTTTGATAAAGTACATTATATATCTCAACCTCGATCTTCCTGGATCTTCCAATATTTATTTATTCAGCAACCCGCACAAGAATGATACTTGGATTTTTAAAAGGTCAAATTCGCAGTGCTATTGTCAATTGTTATGATAGCAATGGCTCCTGATAACTTATTAGTTGTGTTGAGTTCGCAGCAGCCATGAAATTAGGATCACATAATTTAACTCAAGTTTATTGAGCTCCGGTTTCAAGGGCAAATTTCATTATTCAAACCAATTTAATGAGTCCTTTCTGTTTTCCGTTGTTTTTTCTCCCATTTTCAATACTTCCCATTTGTCGTTTGAGTTTATTTTATCTATAAATACATTTCTAAGGCTAATCGCACATGATTGAGCCATTATTGTTCCAATTTGTACAACTTTTTTCTTGAAATTTTCATGTTTTCTCCCAATCCTTTCGAAACTTTGTTGGAAAAAATGAAGTGTACTTTTCTTGATCATGTCTGTGCATCAATACTCGTGCTTGAAGCCTCATTTGTATATCAATTTTCTATATCCCAAGAATTTTCCTTTTATTTTTCCTTTTCTTTTTTTCTTTTTCAAGAACTATTTGTATATAGATCCTTGGATGTTGCTTTAAAGTTATTTCTGTTCTTCTGACAGTCAAGCTTGCTTTAAAGGGTACAAAGGAGGAAGTCATTTTACGACCTCCAAAATAATGATTGATTCCTTCACCGCTCAACCAATCAATTGGAGTTAAGCATCAAACTTAAAACACGCAAACCCCTTATCAGGTGTCCCGTTATGACTCAGTATCACGTGTAGATCATATTATTAACATATGACTAGGACCCCCTCTGAAGTTTCCGATGTTCCATTCGAAGTGTACATAACGACCGTCTATGAAGTTTCTCATGTTTCTTATGTTTTCTTACGTTTTACGCAAGGCTACTGTCACGCCTCGCACTCTGCGGAAACTACTACACCGTCATGCCTTAAACTGGACATGGTCTTAACAATTAAAGCATCTAAAAACATCGGCAAATTCTTTAAAATATTAACAGAAAAAAGAAAACACCAGCAAGTGTGGCTGGTTGGTGGGTGCTTTGTAAAAGACCACGGGTAGTAGATTCTTCATGGAAATGGGAATGTAGGGTGAAGAAGGTGGCTCATAGTGGGGAAGGTATAAGAAAAGGTCCAAAATAAGAAGCAAGGCCCGTTTCCATACCCTAGGTGGTGGACCAAACCAAAGCTTTGATCCTCATCAACGTACATGTCAAAAAATCCTCAGTAGGGAGGGGGAAGGGTATTATTAGTCTTAACTTTTCCCTTTTTTTTTTTTTAAAACAGCGGCCATTATTTAATTTTTTGAAAAAAATGGAGGTTTAGATTTTTAGGGTTTTTGGGTTTTACAATTTAGGGTTTTTATTTTAGTGTTGCAAAGGTTTTAGGGTTTTAACTAAAAGGAATTAAACTAGGGTTTAAGTAACTGTCAAATGGTAAAATCCAAATCGCACATATTTAATACAAGAGTTTTGTTTGTATTGAAGAATGTTGTATTTAAAGGTGGATTAATATAATTATTCATCATGAAAGGATTTAGACTATATGAAAGGATTCAAACATACCTATTATCAAGAAAATAATTTGAATTTTAATTCAAAATTTAACTTCTTAGTGGTCAAAAAAACATTTTTAATAATTTTCGATTACTTAATCTCCTCACATGGCACCGTCAGCTTTGATAGACATTCACAGTTATTTTGGTTAAGTAGGTAACTTGGGGCAACTGCACTGAGGTAGAAGATATAGTTCAATGTTAATCCCCATGTGAAATCTTAAAGTTGCAAAATTCATTAAGCATAAGAAAATGGTAATTTTCACATTTGATTAACACTAAAACTCTGCAAATCACTAAAATAAAGAAGTGGAGGACATCACTTATAATATAAAATTTATTGTAGTTTGAGATTTATCAAGATACTTACTTGCATAAATTATTTAAGTTAATTAGAGAAATTGACCAGTTAAAAGAATGCATGCAAGAATGTTTAGGTTTCATTTCTTGTTTTTATTTGAAGTTGTGCGTAAGACATGATAAAAAAATTCAAATAATTACCAAAGAAAATGGATTATTTTGGTAATGAATTACATAACTTCCGTTTTCAACTTGGAGCTTTTGGATCCTATCTAGTAAGTTGCCAAATCTTTGCCTTGTGACAAATGTACATGGATCTCACAATTTCCATTTGCAACAAGTTCATGGTTCAGATTAAAAGGACCAATGGACATGCAAGATTGAACTAGCAAGGCCAAAATTGGTTTTAAAAAAATGACGTCATTTCGTGTGAAAAATGGTTGTACCATGATTATGAAGAGTAACACAAAAATACTAGACAGTTACATCACATTCAACTTATAGGAAATGGAAAGATGAGAAATTGTGAGGCCTTGGTTCCTAGACGGACCATCAGCAATCGTTTTCTTTCTTTTTTTTTTTTTTTAATCAACATCAATGACTTCCATTTTTTTTCTTTTTTCTATTTGGTTGATGTAACATTAACTTATTTGGTTGTTATCATTCAATTTCTAAAAGGTTCCATTCAATTAGCTCAAATATTTCTTACATATTTATATAAATCCATAAACGAATTCATATTCAAGTCACAATAATATAACGTCTTTCCTCATGTAAATATTATCACCAAATTATGTTTAATGCTAAAATATTGTTTTCTTATAATAACCTAAAAAATTATTAAAATTTTCTTTTGAATCTAGAAATTGTTTTTTTTTAATTTTGGACAAATAAATTGTATTGATTCTGCTTAAAATTCAACATTCTTCGATCCAAATAAAATCCTTGTGTTGAATATCTGCGATTTGAACTCTATCATTTGATAGTTACATAAATCTTAATTTAATTCTATTTAGCTAAAATCCTAAGAACTAAAACACTAAAAACCCTTGAAACACTATAATAAAAACCCTAAACCTAAAACCCTTAAACCAAAAAACCCAAAAACCCTAAAAATCTAAATCTCCAAATTTTCAAAAAAAAAAAAAAAAAGATCATGCCGAATTAAAAAAATAAATTAAAAAAATAAAATAGTGACTGCTGCATTTGTCAAACGTGGTGGCCTTTAAAAAAAAAAGGAAAAATCCACTGCCTGTCGTGTTTCGAAAACACAACATGCGTATATGCTCAAAATCCTGCCAACCAACCACACTTGCTGGTGTTATCTTTTTTCTATCAATATTTTAAGGAATTTGCCAAAAATATCCCAACACAATAGATTCAAACAAATCACAAGTGCCAAATTATCCATATTGGCAACATCACAAACCTTCAAGTACAAGCACGATCAACCTACTGCAAGCAAACTAATAATCCAAGTCCTGACATAATTAATATATGTAAACATAAAACCATTTCTCCACTAAGATTCATTCTTGCTTCATTTGCTACCTTCACGAGCTATATTCCAATCCTCTTCAGTCACCTCATCCTCAATTGCATGGTAAAAATAGGGTATGAGTGAGAATTCACCCAATAAGTAGCACAAGTATTACTTTATAGGCTTAAAAGTGTTACCTACATATAAACATATTTCAAATAAATAACATTTATTCAGATAGATCGCAAAATACATGGCCAACATAACATTTCCATAACAATTAATATATCACATTACATACTCCAAGCGTCATGATTGCGGACGAGTTGCAGAGTAAGAATTCTATAAAAAGATGCATTAGAGTTTATAAAAAACCCACAGAAATCAAGGAAAGAGCTCAAGTAATAAGTCACAATTAATCTTGAATATCCAACTTGTTAACTCAATCCGGTTAAAGCGGTTCGAAACTGACTTTCACCTGGTCAGTCCAGTCCAAAGCTAACTTTCAGTCGAATAGCACGGTGCAAAAATATTATAACACTGCACCATTAAAGAACTAGTCTCGTCGATAGTTACCTTACACAAAAGCTCAATCAAAATCATTCAAACAATCATATTATACCATGTATTTCATTTATAGCTAAACAATAATATATACACATTCAAGCCATTTTTATATAGCCAAATTAACTTTCCAAAAGCATAAGGTTTGACAAATACACACCACTTACTTTGGTCCAAAGCTAATTGAAGTAGTTTGAATAGTTATAGTCACCTTCTTCACCTAGATAAACCCAATTACACTAAGTATTTCTAATGAAAGCCTAATCTTATACTCATGGCATGGATTTTTGGAGCAACATGGCCAGCCATGAGTAGAAGGCTTCCAGCTGCACTCACGGCTTGTGATTAGAGAGTAGTTGTGGGTGGGTTTGTCATCAGCTGTGGTCGCGGCTGGTTTAACAAAATCTGCAACTGCTAACCCTATTTTATCATTCACACCCATCCCAAAACCATCAAAGACACCAATTACTTTCTATAATCAAGCAATTACATAGATAATCAAGAAACATAATACTAAGTTTAAAGCATCCACCTTTACTATAATCATTCCCCTTAAATTTCAATTACACATTATATCTCTACAATAAATGAAAACCCATAACCATTTCCAAGCATCAAAACTACATACAAACATAATCCATACCTATTATAGTCTCAACAATCATAAAACCTAACAAATCATTCGACTATTACTTTTCATGACTCTAATTAAGAAATCCCACATGAATTAATGCAAGATTCTCAAGAAATTTACCTTCGTTAGTGTGATGGGTACAGCCTTCTAAGTCCCAAATCCTTGATTATTCTTGATTATGCAAGACTTCAGCTTGATTAGAGAGCAAAAAAAAAAAAAAAAATTAGGAGGGGATTTTTAGGTAGAAAGCTAAAAGTGAGGAGGCTAATGAAATGAGTAGTAAAACCCTAGGCTTTATATACTACTCCATTTAATCTATTTCCATTTTAATCCCTCATTTTCTATTCATTCATTTCTCACTATGAAACTTCATTTATTTGCACGGATGCCCCACTTATCATTCCTTGATATTCTGATTGTAAAGCCTTGCAAGATGGTAAAGTATACAAAATGGCAAACCTTCTTTAGGTTTGACATTATACATGATTAGAAAAGCTACAAGGGTTTCTCTATTTTTACAGATTTGTTTCTAAACGAATTGCCAAGTTTTTCACCTAAACGACAGATTGATTAGAGATTATTCGAACTCTGAGAATTGATCCAATCTCAAAGACACTTACCGCATAGAGTCAATTGAATTGACGAAGCTGAATATATAACTTCAAGATTTTCTAGAAAAAATTCATTTGACCAAGTACATCATCATGAGGTAGTCCGGTACTATTTGTTAAAAAGAAAGATGGAAGTCTATGATTATGTATAGATGATTGAGAGTTGAATATGGTAATTATGAAGAAAATTTTTTTTTTTGGCCATGTATAGACAATTTGTTCGATCAACATAGAGGTCCGAGAGTATTTTCCAAGACAGATCTTTGGTCAGAATATCCCCAGTTGCTGATTAAAGTTGATGATATTTTGAAGAGTGCATTTTTTAAATCAATACGGGCATTATGAGATCTTAGTTATGACATTTGGATTGACTAATGCCTTACTGCTTTTATGGACTTGATGAATAGAATTTTTAAGGCATACCTTGATCGATTCATTGTCGTGTTCATAAATGATATCTTAGTGTATGTGTTGAAGATTCTAAGGCACGAGAAACTTTATGCCAAACTAAATAAGTGTGAGTTTTGGCTGAAAAGTGTAGCTCAGTAAATTTTTTTTTTTTGTGGATCTTTAAAAGATCGAGGTGAATGTTATTTGGTTTTGACCATATCAGTCATAGAAGTTCATAGTTTTCTTGAGTTGGAAGGGGTATTATAAAAAATTTATACAAGGATTTCCTACCATTCCCTTGCCATTGAAATAACAAACACAAAACAATGTGAAATTCAAGTGATCATCAAAATATAAAAATAGTTTCAAAAGTTGAAGCAAATATTCACATCATTGCCAATCCTTGCTTGCATTCTGATTTGGGCAAATTCACTATTTGTAGTGGTGCTTCCAGAAATGGTACAGGGTGGTACTAGTGCAAGATAGCAAGGTTATAGCTTATGCATATCTCCAGTTGAAATTCTACCAAAAAAAAAAAAAAAACTATCCAATTCACAACTTGAAGTTGGCGGCTGTTGTGTTTGCCTTGAAGATTTAAAGGCATTACTTAAATATAGTAGTTTACCGATCTTAAAGATCTCAAATATTTGTTTTCTTACAAAGAACTGAACGGCAACAATGTTAGCTTGAGCTACTTAATGTTGTTTATAACCTCTCGATTAGCTGTCATATGGGTAAATCTACGACTGAAACTCTTCTTCAAAAGTTAAATTGATTTCAAAGTGTTTAAGTTTGGTACTCGAACAACATATAATATGAAAATACGAACAAGGGAGAACTTTTTCAACTTTATGAATTTGTCTCATCTTGATGTATGTGAATTTAGTATTTTCCATAATAAGTAGTGTGCAAATGATACAATTATTTGAATTGTCTCAAACGTTATTCTTTTTTTTTTAATTTTTATTTTTGAAAGAAACTCAGGCATTCATTACTAGGAATTAAATCGCCTTATGGGCAGATTAGGTACTTAAAGTTCGTGTTACAATCATGACAAAAATTTATGTAAAAATGTATGGAGACGACATATATGTTTAATTATTCATCTTCATTTACTTAAAAGGGCTTGTTGTAGATTAATTCGAAAGCCATACTGTTTTTTTTCAAAGCCACACTTTTTTTTTTCAAGGTATTCATATTTCATTCTAGATCTTTTTCAGGAAAATTAGTTTTTAAAATTTTTAAAGATTTTGAAAGAATTAGACAATAACAAAACTGGAATGCATGTCAGAATATTGCCCACATGAAATGTAAATAAAAATCGATATGAAACAGAATGGGTGGAAATCATTTTTTGGTTTTTTGGGTGAATAGTTGAAAAAGATGATACTCACATCAGTAGCAAGCTGAGAGGTTTGTGGCTACTGGGGCATAATCTCAAATATTTGGTACAATAATCAGGTTGATGTGTTGTATATACGTAATTACACACTGTATATTAGTATTATCAATTAATTACATTCAATTGACTTCTTTTATGCTTTTATCCTCATTGGTCAAATTAATGGTGTGTTGTTATCTTGTGCTATTTATAAGTCATGAAATCTGAAGAAGATCTGGGAAGATGTGAACGTGGGCTTCCTTGCATTGCTATATTTAGGAAATTTCAAGATCAATGGATTGATTTCCTGTTCTGTGTTTTTCATGTTATCACTGGGAATTTTTTTATTATTTTTGGGGACAAATGGAATTAATTTTAATTTTGATTTTGCAGTTTTTTATTAATATTTCTATGGTTAATCCCCTTTAGACACCTTGCGTGGTGCGACTTTTCGTTTATCCAAACACCCAAAATGAAGGGGAAAATAATGTTCATCTATACAATCTTGATTATCCATTATGGAATGTTTGAAGGAGGAGATTTGCAGAAGTTTCTCCATATATTAGCCATGATTCTACTTATATAGCCGAAAACAATCTTTTGAAAATAATAGAAGAAAGGAACTCTGGGACGAGGTTAGATTCTCCAATAGTGAACTGAACACATTTTTGGGAACCCTATTGCCGAAATTTCCTTTTTTTATTTTTGATAAGATAGTAGCGAAAAGTTAGACTTGTCTAATTATAAATAGTGTTTTGCTAGGTGATCTGTAACAACTGTATTTTTTTACAAAAAATATTAATAACAAATAATAAAACTATTTTGTTATTAATTAATGATAATGTCAGTATAATAAAATTTTAAACTAATTCTGTTTACTTTAAATTTTCAGGATTCCCTTTCCCTAGTCCCGTATCTCCAAAGGACCGATCCTAATAAACTCCAAGTGATAGTGCTGAGAATGAGATAAAATTCTATCTCTCAAAATATATTATTAGCTTTCTAACTTACGTTTATATTCAATTTGTCAGATAACCAAAACTTAAGAGAGTGAGTGAGGGAGAAACTCGAGAAGGAGACAAGGGGACTTTGGACAACGAGAGCCTCGGCATAAGATGCCGTTTAGGACTTTTGATATATTTTGTTAACTCTGTACCATATGTTGTACATGAGTCTGGAACTTGTAGAGGTTGGTGCATGATGTATGGCTTGTAATTCTCCTGGATAGCTTACATCTAGTCTTCACGAGTTGAAGACTGTTTCAAGCTGTCTTTGGATTGTAACTCTCACTGTTTCACTTATAAAATATACTTTCTTTTGCTCAAAAAAAAAAAAAAAAGATGCCGTTTAGGGGTAATTAAGCCTAAATTCCTTGGTTTAAAATTTGCTTTATTTTACATTTTTTATAGTAAATTATGTAAGCTAGGATTAGGTTAGAATTACGGTATTTCATCAACGATATATGTCTGGATGTTCCCAATTTTTGTGAGTCCTAACTTTAGCTGGTCTTTCACGTTATGGGGATATATATTGAGTCAAATTTTCTGGGTTTTTGTGGATATATATTGAGTACAACACAAATGGAAAGATTTAAAGAAAGCTGAAGAATGTTGTTGGATGTGAGCAGCGGAAGAAGCTGCAGCACAGTTTTTTTAGTCCCGACCTTATTTTATTTTTATTTTTATTTTAAAATACTATTTTCCTAAATAACACTTTTCAATAAAAATCTAATTTTTCTCACATATGCACAGTTTTTTTCAAAAACATTCTTTTTGAAAAAGATCACCGAATCAAACTACCTTTTCGGAGTGCAACAGTCACGAACCGACCCTTGCTCGATTTTTCGGGGCATGACAATTAGGATCAATCCCATAAGGAAACAAGAATTAGCAATTACCAAAGCTATTATCTTGCTCTATTAGCTAAACAAAACATCAACTAGGTGGTATGCAAGGTAAGAAAATTCAATTACTTGAAGTAAAACTAATAGAGAAATTCTCAAAATATAAATAATAGGGTTTAGATTCTACTATTTGTTACTAATATGGTTGAATAATTAGCACCTTGCTATATTAATATTGTTTTGTTGAGGATTGCAATTCCATATGAAATCAAAACTTGTTTTCACAATGAATTGACTAGAGTTTAACTATGTTCATGATAAGCCTTATGGAATGCATGAATTATGGCATTAAACAACCTCAATCCACCTACTTATACCGCTATTTGCATGTGTGTACATCAAAGTCTTCATCTATCATTTTCCAATATTATGAGCATTTCTTAATATCAAACAACTTCTAGATGATTTACAATAGGTGATCAAGCTAGCACAAATGTTAAGCCTTGATAGATGAACAAGCAAATATAAGTTGTAGCAAGTATAATAATATTCAAATTATCATTAGTTTCATCTCCTAAGACACGTATTTAGTTAAACATGGCAAAATAATTCATAACATAGCAAAGAAATAAACAGAAAGATATTGAAATTTTCATTTCAATGGCAATACTTCATTTCTTCCTTGAATTTGAAGTTGTACAAGTGAATCGTTCAAGAGTTTTCTTTGCGAGTAATGAAAATTCTTCTAAACTACTTAAGAAAACTACAACTATAACTAGTTTGGGAGTGTTCTTCCCTTAAAAGATTTGTTCTAATTGTCTTGTATGAGCTCCCTATTTATAGACAAATTCACCTAATCAAGCTAGAAACAAAATGATTACATTGATTTTCCAAATCACAAAAAGTCTTCTTTGAATTTTGAAATATTCCCTTCAGCAGCCAAAATACAGTTTTCACTTGAAGAAGTCTAGAAAAGCGATATGAAATGAGCCCAAGTTGCAGCTAGTCGACATGCAAAGTTGGTTATGATCCACGGGTGGGATCCATGGGATGTTTGTCCACAGATTGCACTATAAAGATGGATGAATCAGCTTTTTCTCAAAGCATGAAAGTTGTAGCTCTTTGAATTAGTTTTCCAACCTATAAGAATCAGGTCATTTGGAGCTTTGGACACTGAGATATGGCCAAAATACTAAGACACAATCAAAAGAGCTTCACAGCACACATGTAATTTCGTAATTTCGATATTTGACTATGAAAATGGGAGTACTGGATTTTGATGTCTTCATAAAATTTATAAAGTATCCTTTTATTTTAAAATGCATCAAGAATCATCTTAATTCAAGTTTTGTATCTCAAGTTATTGCCAAAATACTAAAATGTATCATTATTGCCAAATCTTAGTTTTCTCCAATTCTTCTTTTCTATTGCTTCTTTGCCCTCCTTTTTTGTTGTTTATTCCTTTAATGACCTTGATATCTTTGACCAATGTTGATCCTTCAATTCTATAATGAATTTATTGATGAAAATTGTCTAAAAAGTTTAGTAAACAATCTTGAAGTTTTGGATGTAAAAATTGTTTAATTGAAACTCCTATTCAAACCATCTTTGAATCTACTATGGTTGTGATAATTTTTACTCTATTGATCCAAAATTATGATTGAATCTATAAAACCTGCAAGATTGTGTAAAAATTGTGCATGAATTTGCCCAAATTATGAATTCTGCCTTAAAACCCTAGAAACCAGGTAAAAATCCTAATTTCTAGAAAAAAACATCAAACGAAGAAATTTAATGAAAATAAGCCGAATTTATGTTAAATATACTAAAAACACACTAAAAACATACAATATATTTATACTTAAATATGTAATTTTATCTCTTACAGCGGCAACGTTCTGGTCGTGAGCCGTGGTTAGGGAAGCTGTGGCTCAAACTGCGCAAGTCACTGGTTATTGACCGCAACATTAAGCCTCCCGTAGTAAGGCCACGACTCAAGCCGCGGTTGATCATTGTTCATAACCGTTAAAATATTAAATTATTCATTTTGAAGAGGTACTTCTTCAAGATTAGTCCCAACAGTCACAAAGCAATACTAAGGAAGTATCCATTTAGTTCAAAATGAATGCATTCAATTAAAAATGTTCATTTGAAATGAAAAGGTATCTATTCATTAAGGAGATATCCATTGAATTTACATGGATACCATTTCATGGAGGATTGTCTTTCTCAAAGACATGACCGTACAATTGAGGTGCCTATTTATTGAAGTTGTCTTTCTATAGGACATGACTAATTATTTGAGACTTCTTTTCAAAGGACATGACTAATTATTTGAGGTGTTTGAACACTATAAATATGAGTGTTCAAACATGTAAATGGATACACTTTTTGACACTTATGAAGTTGAATACTTCAGCCTTAGTTGTGTCTTTCCATTGTTCTAATATATCTAAACATTATGTTCTCTAAACATTCTTTGAGAGAATTTCTTTATATTGCTGGAAGGAAATTCTGATTGGCTTTGTTATTCCTGGAGAGAATTGTCACAAACCCAGCAGCAACATCATAAGGGAAAATTTCCTCAAGGAAAGTGATTCATCACGTCAAACGCATTGTCCAATTTTGTGATTATGGTTTTCTACTTTCATCTTGTATTTTCCCCAATAGGGTTGAGTACAAGGAACTACTACTTGTTACCTCTGCCCTTGCGTCCGTGGCTGAATCACCACTTAATTCATGATTCGAAAAGTACTAAAACAAGTGTTTTTGATATATTAAGTAGGAAATAATTTGAGTAGCTAAAGTTAACAAGCAATTCATTGAGAATCTTTATAATCTCCCTTGGTCATTTATCGTTTTTTATTGTGTCTTCTTTACTTCCTTTGCGCACCTGATTGGGAAATGGACTTCACAAGTTCTACTTTCCACAAGTTGATGGTCTATATTTAAAGGATAAAAAATAGACGAATAAAATTGAATCAACAAGGCCAAATTTAAAATGAAAAACGACGTGCAAAGTTATACCATTGTTTCGAAATGCGTTACACCATATTTTAGCAAAGTTATACCATCATTTCAGTATGATTACACCTTTTAACTAACATCTTATGCACATCTCAAATTGTGAAAAATGGAAAGAGTTCAACTTGCTAGTTCCTAAGTCTTGCCTGAGTGATCAAGATCGTAATCCATCATTTGCTTTTTCGGGTTTGGCGAGTCAAAAGGAAGGGAATAATTGATATAACAAGGGGACTGCGGCTTAAGACTCGGGCTTTTATTTGTAACCAAACTGGTCTAGTGTGGATGATTGCAATCTGCACCTAATTAATCATGCCGATTTAGTATTAGTTTCTATTATTTCACATTTTAGTGAAGAACGAATAAATTTTGGTAAAGCAAGATTTGAATTAGCAATGGTGATCATTCAATTCCAACGAAGCACTAACCGGACTTAACTGTTAACTTAAGCTTTCACTTAGGCTAGTTGCCAAATAGATCGAGTAAAAAAGTTCTAATTCAACTTGCATTAAAAAATTTTAGTGTAACTACTACTACTACTACTACTAATAATAATAATAATAGTAATAGATAGTCAAATTCAAATTGAGTTACTGATAACTTATTGAGATGGTGGCTTTGTCATGCTGAAACATCTGTTCTGTTGAAGTGGAAGACTAAAAGTACTGCATTATTAATATAAATCTGCTGTAACACGTTGACATTATTTATCATACGAAAGTGGCTTGTAAACCACATCAAAAAAATGTTGATGTCCTTTTCTCCGTGCATGTAACTCATGTTTCTTCTTCGTATACACACACACACACACACACTTGCATCATTGTTTACGTAGATGCTAGATTGTGAATCATCATCTTGAAAAGAACTCATCCATGCATATCTCTACCTTATTAAGCAACTAGAACAAGAAAGCAAAAGAGAAGCAGTGGCTTGTAAACCACATCAAAAAATGTTGAAAATAGGGTTGATGTCCTTTTTGTCCGTGCATAGGCATGATTGTTTGCGTAGACGCTAGGTTGTGGATTATCATCCTGAAAAGAACTTATCCGTTTGCATTATCTCTACCGTATCAAGTAACTAGAGCAGAAGTAAAAGAAAAGCCATCAAACGCAGTACTGTTCCTTGTTGGAATAATCCCATTGTCATGTCTTCAAATAACATGTTTCTTACCTCTCCAATTGAACCCATTTAAATTTGAACTTCAAAATTAAGGCTTCAATATCTGATCATATGTACAGCTGCAATTAGATATCGTCAATTTCGTTCATGTAATCAGATTCAAATTCACCTAATATATTTTAAGATCAAATTTGATTTAAAGAATGATATGAACACGGGTTAATCTCAATTTTGGCCCAATTTTATGTTCTTTGTTTTTTCAACTCAGTTTGAAAAGTTGTTGTCATTACTTACTTTTTTTTTTCTTTCTTTATTCTTTTTTTTTAACAGATTATATCTTGTGACAGTCTTTATGAAGTTCTATCATAACTCTTGAATTCAAGTTCATAAAATAGTATATATATAAAAATAAGACAAAAAAACAATAATAGAGTAGTAAAATGAAAAAGATCGGAAAAGAAGCACAACAGGAGTATTAAAAATGCAGATGTGAATAAACTAAAAATGGATTTAAAGGTTGAATTTGTCTTTTTAATCGATTTACTAAAATAATTTTGGCAGTCAAATGTACAAGGAACATAATAGTCGCATCTTAGTCCAAAGCATAAGGTGATTTCTTGTAGGTTTTCAAACCATAAGGAGGTAATTACGTAGGTTAGCTATACCACCAGGGACCTTTGTATAATTTACCCAAGATAAAATGACTAAAATTAGTGAAATTCAAAGTTAAGGGACTAACTAGGATCCTCGGCTAAGGTTTAAATGCTTTTAAGGCATACAGTGCTTACTCTGCCACTTTATATATGATACATAAAGAAAGAAATATTTTTGTATAAACAATAAAATCACTTTTTAATCTTAACATGCATTACTTTACCTATCTCCATGTTGTCTAGATCATAAAGTTCACAAGTGAAGCGTGAACTGAGTCCAAATAAAGCTTTCCTGTAAAGGAGTGTATTATCTTTCCATACTTTCCAGGTACTCTTTTTGTTTGTGCAAAACTCTAATACAACATTTTTTCTAAAGCAACATTTGTAGTCCCCTAAACTTTGAAAGGTTTGAAAGATATCCATGAGATACTTCTTTTTGGGGATGTCAAGTATTTGGTTGATTGTGATGATTACTTGATTTAGCATTGATATCAACCAAATGGATAATACTTAAACAAACAAAACTATTCACTGTCAATAAATCAAGTTGGATGGATAGATATACATCAGTCATTTGTCATCTAAAATTAGAACCATATATATTTGAACATTTGCAAATTGAATCTTTGTGTATATTTTATCTTCGATACTCAAAATTTGGAAACTACGGTTTCTTTAGGTCGTGGGATCAATTTATGTACCGACCTAAAGTTGAGGGACCTAAGTGCAATTTGGGATGTTTCAAAATCTAGGTTAAAACGTAAGCTTTTTAAAATTTTTTCTCATTTCTTCTTCCTATACTCAAAACCCTTTCCTTGTTCATATCTTTGCTAGACACACATCTACACACACAAAAAATTCCATGAATTAAAGTTGATTCTTGTTTATTTGGAACCCTAATTATGAGTTTGAAATACCAAGAAAACACTAAGAAACTTGCAAAGTAAGATTCATGTGTTTGGTACGGATTGAATATGTTGGAAACTTATGAATTTCATAGTGAATTTGGTTCTTATATGCATGAATTCTTATTATGAGCTGAAGAACTACCATTGGTTTGGTTTGTTAAGTCCTATACCAGCTTAACATAAACTTGGGGAATTGTTAATTTTATAAACATTTGGGGTCATTTCTTTAAAAGTCTTGGGGTCATTTTATAAATTGATTTAAAGTCGAGGGACCTAAGTGCAATTTGACAAGTTCCAAAAACTAATTTAAAATCTAAGCTTCTAGAAGTTTATCTTATTTCTTGTTCCTACACTCAAAACCCTCATCCTTATTCTTTCATCTTTCTTGCTCGGCTACACATCTACACACATAAATCATCTTGAATTTAAGTTGATTCTTGTTTAATTGGAACCATAGGAAGGACTTTGAAGCTGTTGAGGCAAGAAGCTTGCAAGGCAAAGTTCATGCGTGCAGTATCGATTGAATATGTTGGAAACATATAAATTTCATAGTGAATTTGTTTCTTATATGCATGAATTATGTTGAAGAACTAGTACTGGTATGGTTTGTCATGTCCTGTACTAGCTTCACATGAACTTTTAGAAATCATTTTGGCAGCATGAAACTCAACCTAAAGTCATGGGCTGATTCTTGGTTACTGGTAGGCGAATATACCAGTTTGTTTGGTTTATACAGCTTGATTACTGTGGTGGCTGGAATTTTGCTTGTACTGGACTTTAGGGTCCAAAGTGAGTAGGCAAGCCCAAATGCTCTCAAAGGGCCACTCCAAATAGTTTGAGATAAGAAATACGTTGAGAATAGACTCCCGAAATGCTTGTGATGTTTAAGTTATATATCCTAAGTGAATAAAGAATAATGAGACTTAGGAGGCTTAAAATGCTTCAAAAGAATGTGTACCTGTTTGAGGGTAGATAGGGGGTATTTATGTTCGAAAGAAAGAGAGAAAGGACTAGAAGCTGAGAGCCATAGATTTTTTACCCACATATCTCGCGCTACTATTTTTGGAAGTTTGTAGTAGGATTTGGAAGAGGAAGTTTTTAGCTTTTGAGAGCCATAAATTTTGGATTTTGAAGTATTTAGAGGAAGTATGCCCACTGGATAGCATTCTCGCAAATCCTTATGTATTTGAAGTAGTTTGTAGTTTTTGGGTGATGTCTTGGGTATATGGAGACTTGTAGCACCTCTTATGTAGTCCAATGATAGTTAGTACTTTTTTTTTTTTTTTGGAGTGAAGATAGTTTGTACTTGTTAATGGCTATGTATATATCATATATGGTATTTAGTTATTACAAGTTTATGTTGAATCAATATTAATATAAAAAATGTGAAAGTATCCTGCTGTTGTTGTTTTGAAATTACGAGTTGCACTATTTTTTTATTATAGTTAATAGTAATGTAAGATGTCTTTATGTATGCAACTTAGTTATGTGCACAGTGAACATAATTATGTGCACAGTGGCGCAAATGAATGTCATATGGCCCGAGCAGTGACACATATGCGACCTGTATCTATTACTCGTGAACCTAAAATGTTTGATAGTACAAGGGATATTACAAGTGTCATTTTTCACAATTTCACGATTTATATTTAAAGGTAAAAAATAGAGGAACGACATTGAACTAACAATGTTAAATTTAAAAAAAAAAAATAACGTTGCGTTTCGAGTGAAAAATGGTTACGCTATACTTTTAGATAATTACACCATCATTCAGTATAATTACAGTATGATTCTACATAGTTACACAGGATTCAAATTGTAAAAAATAAAAAGGAGCCATATTGTGAGACCCAAACCCGGTTTAATACGTGTCTTAAACATCAGCAATCATAAAACAATTGAACAAAAAATATACGGTAAAATTACTGTTTTTTTTTAATCTTTTTCAAGCAAATTCCCTTTCGTAATTGAACAATCAAAGTGATAACTGCTACTACAATTTGCAAAGAAATTATATCATACAATGGCGTGTGGCAGTAAGCAACTACGGTGATCGAATTTTTCTTCTTCCTTGTCAATGAATGTTTCTGCATAATTTCAGTATGCACTTTCATACTTTCATCTTATATCCCTTTTTGCACCCCATAAGCTACACTTTAAAAAATATATATATATTGAAAGAAGAAATCATGACATGCTAAGAATAAGAGTAGTTAGTGGACAAGATAATGCAAAACTACCTGTTCATTCTAGAAAAAACAAAATTGTCACCCAGCCAAAAGAGTCCTTGGTCAATTCTAACTTGCTTAATCTTATTCCCTAAGCCACCAAACTAAATTCACAAGTACCTAAAATGTTCAAGAAACTCACAGTGTCTAATTTGGACCGCTCGCCTCCTTATAAATCCCCTCAACCTTCACCCTCATTCTTCATCTCAAATCCCATATTTTATTTTTCCCCTCTCTCTTCCCGCCACTTTACCCTTACTCAAAGGACTAAAACTCACAACCCAAGCAAATCAAGAAAGCACCAGACAAGGCAAGGCAGTCCAAAGCAGCTACAGCAATAAAAAGATGGGCTCTTTGGTAGGACATGTCACACCTGGATTTGGTTTCTTTCTAATTGGGATGTGGCATTTATTTAACCATGTCAAGCTTCACTTACTTCACCCAGAATCCTACACATCTTTGCCATGGTTTCCCGTTTCAAAAATCAGGTACGTAGAACTTCTTTTGATCATGGGAGGCTGCACCGCCTCAATATCCATGGAACTCTTCATTGGTCCACAGAGGCACCAACCGCTGGACCCTGATGGCACCATCCCATCATACCATCTTCACAATTTTGAACACTCAAACATATCCATGACTTTCTTTATCTATGCACTTTTCTCCATCATTCTTGACAGAATCCAGCCCCCAGCTCAATATAGCCTTACCTTAATGCTTGGAGCCATTGCCTTTGGCCAACAATTTCTCCTCTTCCATCTCCACTCTACTGATCACAAGGGTGTAGAAGGCCAATACCACTGGCTTCTACAAATTATTATTGTTGTCTCACTTTTAACTACCCTTTTGGGCATAGGTTACCCCAAGAGTTTCTTGAATAATTTCGTAAGATCTCTCAGCATCTTGTTCGAAGGAGTTTGGCTGATGGTCATGGGGGTCATGCTTTGGACACCAGAGTATATTCCCAAAGGTTGTTTTTTAAACTCGGAAGAGGGCCATCAAGTTGTCAGATGCCATGATCATGAAGCCCTTGAAAGAGCTAAATCACTAGTGAATATTCAATTCAGCTGGTACCTAGTTGGAGTCACTGTCTTTGGTTTGTGCATTTACTTGGCACTGTACAAAATGTTCCCTGAAAAAGTTGAGTATCAATCCTTAAGAAAATTTGAGGATCAAGAACCGGAGCATGATGATGTTGAGGCACAGAAAAGGAACAGCGTTGTAGAGACCAAGGATAGGGTTCTTCGTGTGGGAAAGTCATTTGAACTTACAGACATGTATAAAGATTAGGCCAGGTTGGTTCGATCCAGTTTGCTTAATGAAACCTAAAATAAATGTTGGCTTAATAAAAGTCAATGCTTCAGGGATAAAAATATGAAAATTTTGCAAACTTTGTGGTGTGATATTGTTTGGTTTGCTTTTATGGCTTTTAGCTGAGGGCTTAATTGAGGTTACTTTGTTGTTGTAAAGCACAAGGAAAAAATATTGGTATTAGTTGGAGTTTACAATAATTTTTATTAAAAACTATTCACAAATTTGTAAAGGTCTACTTATATTTATTGTGGATTAACAGTGTAATTAATTTTGAAAGTTTGTGTTCAATATGTGGAGAATTTATAGACATCTCTGGGTGTTAGGTTGTTGCTTGTTGGGATCATCACTAGTTGCGTTGCAACTGAGAAATTTTGAATTGTGAAAATGATCTCCTATTTTCCTCTTTGAGAAAGACATTATACATCTCAACCTTGATCTTCCTCGATTTTCCAATATTATTTATTTAGCAACTCATACAAGAACGACACTTGGATTTTTGAACGGTCAAACTCACAGTGCTATTGTTAATTGTAATGATACCGATGGCCCCTCATGTGGCGTTTGGTTCCCACCCGCGAATCAAAATCGGAAATGGGATTGTTGATCTTGGGTTTGGAATGATCAATTTCATTCCAATATATTTGTTTGGGTGGTTGGTTTAGTATTTATAATAGGTATCATTACTTTATATACACACACAATGTATGTATGTATATGTACATATATGTACACACACACACACACACATATATAGATATATGTACATATATGTATATACACGCAGACACTCACACACACATATGTACATGTATATATATACGTACAAGTACTATGCATGCATGCATGTATGTATGTATGTATGTTGTATGTATGTATGTACATACGTGTCTGTTTTTGTGTGTGTAAAATTTGAGTTCTGGACAAAACCCAACAAAATGATTGGGATTTGGAAAAATCCAAATTTTTAGTTTTCATTCCCAAATCCCAATCCTCATTCCCCCAATCTAAACTTCCATTGTGAAATACCAATTCCCAATCCCCAACCCCTCTTACCAAACTCCCCCAAAATTGTGTTAAGTCCTTAGTAGCCTTGAAATTAGGATCCGATAATTTAGTGCATGCCAATGTGCTACATATTTAGTTATGTTAATTAAAAGTAGTTAGGGTTAATTACATCTACCTCCCTTGTGGTTTGACCAAATTACTAAACAAACCCTGTGATTTGACCAAATTACAGTCTAGCCATTTGAATTACCAAACTTTTATCAAATACCCCCTAAAGTTACAAACGTTTAACAAATGCCCCCTTCCATTAAATTTACTGGTAATTATGCTGACATCATCTAAATATTTGACCTAAAATTCCAATAATACCCTTTTCTCAAATTGGATTAATTACATTTACTTCCCTCGAGGTTTGTCCAAATTACGAAACGACCCTTACGACTTTATTTTAATTACATAATGCCAATAATTTTTTTGTGAAATTCTCAATATACTCAATAATCATTTATCCTTTCTTCTTACAAGCTAAAATTAAAGTAACAAAAATTATAATTATATACTTATGGGCAACAATCAAAGTAATAAAAATTTTAGTTATACAGCATTACTGGCAATGTAATTCTAGGCTGTTATTAACAAATACTAGACATGAACAACAATTTTTATGTGTATTTGCATATCACCAAGTTCTATTTCTTAACTAAAATAAATTTCTAACAAATTTCATAAAATATACTCTAATTCTACTCTTGTGCCACCATAACTTATTAATACAATCAGCAATTGTTAAAGGTTAAAGTAAAATTTCATTAAAGAATTTTAGAGACTAAAACAAAATCTCCACTTTAAATTGATGATAAAGGTTTTTCTTAATTCAAAATATAATTTATTTTGATATATAAATAAAAAAAATCTTCTTACACTATATCCAATACTCTATCTAAATTTTATTAATATTTTTCCTTTTTTACTTTAGCATTTTTAGTGATTGAGCCTAGTTATCTTATTTGTTTATATTTTAGATGATTATAGAGGGTTTTTGATAATCATATATATTTTATAGGATTGGATTAATTTTGCCAAACTACAGGGGTCATTTTGTAATTTGGACAAACCTCAAGGGTGGTAAATGTATTATAAACCAAGGTTATTTTGGTCATTTTACCAATTCCGTTAACAACTTAATGGCAAGGTTAATGTTTGGCCAGTCAAAAGGTTAGAATGTAATTTGGTCAAACTACAGGGTTCATTTAGTAATTTGGCCGAACCACAAGGGAGGTAAATGTAATTAACCCAAGTAGTTATTGTTCTAGCGTTTGAGAACTTTGCTTACCGCAATTTATTCCAACATTTTCAGTTGATAAATTAAGCATGCTAAAGTATATTGTTATCCTAATACTGTAGGGTATACATGATGATTGTGCCACTCGATCTATAATTAGAAGATGAATAGATACTTGATGTGTAAAAGGTTGCTGAGACCTTAGACTTCGCAGGATCGACGAACTGCAGATCAAAGCACGGTGAAATTTAAACTTGTGATAATCTTTGAATGGCCATAATTTTTGTTACATAGGAATTAATAATGTTAGAATCGTAACTCAAAGCTCTAGGATGCCAATTAACTCAAGTTTATTGAGCTCCGATTTCAAGGCCAAATTTTAGTATTTAGGCTAATTTAGTGCCTCCTTTCTGATTTCCATTTTTTTTTCTCCATTTTCAATACTTTCTGTTGCTCCCAATTTTGGTACATCGCTCGGTATTGCCTCCAAGTTTAGATAGTGCCAGGTTGAACAAGTAGATTGAGTATTTGGATAGCCTGCACCATAAAATGGATGAGAAACACTCGGGGGCTTGGCTTCTGAAATACCTCTGATGTTTAAGTTAGCTTTCGATGTGAAAGAATGCATTCAGAGATTTAGAGAGAAAATAGGGAGCACACTTTGTAAATGGGTAGCTGATGGCTTTATATACTAGTTGAAGAAAGTGAAGTCACCATGTAAAGGCGTGCAGTAGCTTACAGAGCCATGTAAAAGTGTGCCACAGCCTAAAATGCCTATGACCGTAGGTCATCAGTGTTAGGAAGTAGAGGTCAGAAGTTAGGTGGAATAGTTGCCTTGACACATCGAGTTACCTATACCTAAGAGTTAGTTGGCTATTTTATGAAGACCTCTTCTTGGGATAGCTCACTCTTTTTAAAAGTTAGGATGTGCCAAAGTTCGACTAGATCCAGATTGGCTTGGAGGTTGGATAATACCGTATTGGTTCGACCTTTGCTGATGTGGCATAGTTGGGATTAGTAAAAGTGAGTATAAGCTCTTGTGGAGTTTATAAACCTAGCTCGGTTAAAGCCGAGCAGATATGATTATGGTTGGTTGGGGCCTTTAAGTCTAACCATTATCGAAAATGGGCTTTTTCTTTACCCGTTAAGTTGTATTGTATTGACTAAGCATGTTCTAGGTATGTGATATCTTGTACATTTTATTGGGCTTTTATATCAGCTGGCCCAATATTTTATCAGTGGGTTGAACTATCAAAATTAGCCTTATCAGTTGCTCTCCAGCTCGGGTAAGATGCCGAAGCATGCATCTTCTTATCCGAGCTTGTTAATCTTCCAGTAAGGACAAAAATGACACGTTCAATAAACTATAGTGAATGCCAATAAATGGCAGTGTCAATAAGGAGTTTCTCTGGTTTTCAAGGAAAATCTGCTTCCAGATTTTAGTTGAGTTCATAAGATTAGCATTGAAATAATGGGAATTTTCGTAGTTTTCTTTTCAACTTTCTCACTTTGCCTATAAATATGCGAGAGTTTTTAGTTCATTCCCTCATTTTACCAAAAAAATCTTACAAGTTGGTGAGGCATATCTTCTCTATCTCTCTTGGAGAGTTCTTTGGGGGGGGGGGAAATGAGTATTAGAGACGAAAATGTTACTTCTAGTTCATCGGAGTTTCTTAGCCATGAAGGTTTCATGTTTTCTATTATCTCAAGTTGGAAGACTCCATATCTTCCATTACATTAGCCACATCTGATTTGGGTGAAGGCTCCGTAATGTGTCCTGAAAATTTGTGGAAATTGCTTTCTAGTCTGCCAGACTAGGGACAGACTAGCAATTCCCCGAAAGTTCCCCAAGGCCATGCATGTTGGCTTCTAGATGGGGAGGAATTGGCCTTTTTGGATTGAAATTGAAAGGCCTTTAAAGGCCCAATTGTCTTTGCTAGTCCCAACCATTAGGCCGTTAGGGTTTTTTTTTCTTTTCTTCTCTATTCATTACTCGAGTCACCTCATTACTGGCAAACCTTTCCAAGGCAATTCGTCACAGTTGCTTCGTCATTTCAGTTTGGTTAACCTTGGTGTGTTTTCTCGGGTACCAAAGAAGAAAAATACATCAAATTACCTTTTTGATATAAAAGAATCCCATATGGGTCTTATGGATTTTGTAATCTTGTTTTCTTCATGTATTGCTTTGCACTTAATGTAATAAAACATCCAGTGCATTTATGCTCTAATTTCTTGACTTGTTCTTCAACTATTTTGCCTTGATCTTGTAAATTGTTCTTCAAATATCTCGTCTAGTAACTACTGTAATGAACAGAACTCGTCTTTTGAATTCATGACAACTATCGTTGTAGTAACTAAAAGAGCTACTTAATCAGCTGATCTTAACTTAGTTCTGTGAATGAATTGCCAAGGTCTTCGTTTTCTGAGTTCTTTTCCCATGACGAAGTTACTAATGTAGATTGAGAGAATTGTTTAGTCAACCAAGCTGACTTATCTCAATACCAATTCTTAATCAATAAGCAATGTGCAACTTCATCCAAATCTAAAGCAGAGTCATTTTCAAAACGTCAAGAGGCCCCAGCATTTCACAACTTGAATGACTTCCAAAATGATAAAGAGGGTGAGTTCATGACTGGGTGAATTACCTTTTTACCAAATATTTGTCGAACATCTTTTAGAAAAGAAGTTCTTGAAGCTTACCTTGATCTGATGTTTGGAATGTGCTTTAATCGAGTTGTGGTCGAGCATCTTGAAGCTTATCTTGAACTAATGTTTGGAATGTGCTAGAGTTGTGGCTGAGCTTGATTTTATAGATCCCAGAAGGTATTCTTGCCTGATTAGGCGAAAACAGGAGATTGAGAGCTGATACTTTGATTGTGACCAAAGTAGGTCTTAGCTAAGTATCCTTCGTGTACTTCAACTATGTGTTTACCTCGACTGATTGATTAACCATATCTAAAGTCATCTATAATGTTGGATTGAGGATGCTAAATAGCTGTCTTAAATGATTTGTTTAGAATGTGTTTGATGATGTGAACATAAGCTTAAGAGTTTAAGAACTTTTATTTTGATAAAATCGTCTTTGGCTTAAGACCTTAATAGTTCCAAACTAAATGGCACCGTGCCTATTTTGGTTCACATGGAGTCTTCTTAAGTGATTCAAGTTGTTGTACTTCTCAGATGAGCTTGAGCTTTCGATGAATTCTGTTCTTATGGATTGAAAATTCCAGGACTCTCTGACCCCGACATTGAATTTTTCTTGAATTCCTATCGTGGAAGGGGCGAGGTGCTGCGCAAACTTCTTGTACTATTTTGGCATTTTGAGCCACCTTAACTTATTGAAGAAGCTTATCTAATTGGAATCTTAGGAAATGATCTCTTTGGTCAAACTTTAATGGGCTAAGCTTATCTCTTAGCTCTTTGGAGTTGGATTATTGAAATCACTCCCTTTCCACAGGCTCATATGATGAGGCAATACTTGGTCATACTTATCTACAAAGGCATAATCTCACCTGCTCGAGTAAAGAGGCCTTGAAAGGTTGAATTCATAGGGCCATATAGGTTTAAGTACTGATGAAATCGAGATTTAGCCCTTTGAGATGAGCTTTCGTTGACCGAACTCATTACAGTCGAGCTCTTCATCAACGAGATTATTGCAAGTGATTTTAACCACTCTATACATAGTAGAACTATTTATTTGGGGATACTCAATTATCCTCCACCGTGCATTTTAACTTTTTCAACATGGAATAACCCTTGAATAACTTTTTTTAGGGAGCGCAACTTTTCAACGTCATGTTTTCCCACTTTCTCATTACTGCCATAATGATGAACCTCTTCATATCCTCAATCGATGACTGTTGATCTTCAGTTTTTCTTATAAATATCAGAGGGTTTCTCAACGTTGATTGTCTTTCCTTAGACTCCTTTTTTCCCAATCTTTCTTTATCAAAACCACCACTTTTATCTTTATCATGGCTTATTCTTCTAAATCACAAAAGAATAAATCCCCTGAGAAAGAGATTCCTACTATTGTGTATGGGGGTCCGTTTGAGTGCTAGTCAGAATTCTCCTCTTTCGATGAACCCCATAGGTAGTTTGTTAGGGAACTTTAATGCCATTCTTTCCTTAGAGTTTTCTTCATAGGAGTCTACTATTCTTGTTGCCCATTTTATCCTAAGTGGAACTTAGGCACAAATGATAGCCCTGCCAATTATGATGTGGCCAAAAAGTGGCTGTCAAATTCTGTTTTTCCTTGGTATGAGATGTATGCCTAAGGCTTATCTATTATTACCCTCATCCACCATTTTGTCGTTTCTATGGTTGCAATAAAGTGGCTTCAATCCGTGGTCTAAGTTCTCGCATCTTCAGATATTTTCATATATCTAGCTTTTTGCTAGCCTACACTTTTTCGGCTAAAATGGTGACTTGGCTAGAGCGAAAAGACATAGCATATCAAGTTGAGCATAAAGTAAATAGGCTTGAGTTCGAGCTTTTAGAAGCCACGACTCGGTTAAAACTGACCGAAGAAGAAAAAGAAGGCCTTGCTCGGTGCTTAGATAAGGTGATGATTGTGCTAAAGGCAATCAAGGAGGAAAGAGACTTGCTTTTTTTTTTAGAAAGGTCATAGTTTTTTGTAGGCTTATAGTTCTTTGTAGGTTTTCTTGTTTCCTTTTTCCTTTTCTACTTATAACTATATATATAAAACACATAATGAATTTTGAAAGGATTCCTCTTCCCATATCATTCATTTTTGTAGTGCTTACTCTAACAACAATTTAAGCCATCTCTGGCACTATAGGAAAGGCAAAAAATACTTTGTTAATAATCCAGGCTAAACCCTTGCTCCCTATTTTTGCTAAACAATCATCAAGATTTTTTCAAAAACAAGAGTTCGTTATAAAATGAAGAAGAGACACCGAGGTCGAATTATTTCGTAGCCTATAGCTATGATGATTTGACTCCTGATGTTATGACTGAGTTCAGCCGAAATCGTAGTCTTTAATTTGTTAGGTAAATAAAAATGTCTGAATCAGAGTAAAGTAATTTATAAAGATCAAATCATTTTTGTGGCCATAAGGCATAATGATTTGACTTCAGGCACTATAATTGAGTTTACTCCAGATCATAGTCTAAACAAGAATTCATAAATCTAAATAGAGTATTTTATAAATACCAAAAAATAATTAAAGATTAAATTACTTCGTGGCCAGTAGGCATAATGATTTAACTTCGAATGCCATGACCGAATTCTGCCCAAGTCATAGTTTACATTTGTTGGAGAATCAAACAAGAACCATAAAACAGAATAAGGCAACGAATCAATTAAAAATGTAAAATACCGTGATTTTTTTTAGAGCAACAGTTGTATGAATGACCATTCGGACTTTAGCTACTTATGTTTGTGTTTCTTTTTATATCATGGCTTATGTTTTCGATTATATCATACATTTGGCTTTGGCATAACATTGAAGACTTGGTCAGCTCAATTCAATTTTTTTTACAAGACCTCCTAGGGGATAAAACCCCATCTCGAGAATTTATTAAGGCCTGGATGGCCGAAGCAGAAATTGACATACTATACATGGATATAATCATTTCGTAGGGAATAATTTTTTTGTCTTAGAAATGTAGAGGTTCTGTGCGAAGCTTCAACGTTTTATGACTTCTATCTCTGCCACGTGTTAAGCTGGAAGACTATAGCCTGGTTGCGTGATGTCCTTACTTGTCGGTTGCGTTGCCCATTATTGTTGAGCTGGGAACTAGCAGAGGAAAGGATTCTGCCAAGGTGGATTTGCAACTTGACAATTTTCATATGGTTGTCTTTTGACAGCTCACATTGACTTAGATTGGCATTGTGAATTTTCTCAACCATCTTAGCTAGTCTCGGTTACTGTGGTTGGAGGAAACTAGAACTTATCTTTCCGTAGACAACTAGGGCAATATTTCTCTTGGTTATTGCAGTTGTTTTAGCAAGATTCTAAAGGAGTAATTTCTAAAAAATGGCTTCAAAGGCTTAGAGTTACTATCAAAGCCATGACAGGCTTGATTTTCCAGAGCCTTGAGAAGTCAACCAGCATTAGACCCGAAGGGTGTATATTTATGTTAACTTTCCTAGGAGATCTATCATCTTTAGAGTTTCTACAGAATATGGGGCCAAAAAGATCATGATTCACAAGACCACGTAGAGCTAACAGCTTGAATAATGGCTGGTATCTATGAGGAAGGCCTCCTAGTGAAATATCCCATCTTTGGAGTTCGGTAGAGAATTTTTTTTTCTAGTTCATACACCCTCAGATTGATTGTGGTTCTGTAGGGTGTTCATAATACGTGATGGTTTACTACAATCTTCATGTGGTTGCTCCAATGGAATAATCATTATGTTCCTGCAGATGGCACCAATTGTTGCTCCCAATTTAGCTATATCGTTGAGTATTGCTTCCGGGTTCAAATAGCACCTGGTTGAATAACCAGATTGAGTATCTTGGATAACTTGCACTATAAAATGGGTTAGAAGTACTCGAGAGCTTGGCTTTTGAAGTACCTTCGATACTTAAGTTAGCTTTCTATGTGAAAGAATGCATTCGAAGGTTTGGAGAAAAAACAAGGAGCATACCCTGTAAATGGGCAGTTGATGGCCTAGTTGGAGAAGGGACAATCACTATGTAAAGGTGTGCAGTAACTCGTAGGGCCATGTAAAAGTGCACCATAGCCTAAAAAGCGTATGATCATAGGTCATCAGAGCCAGGAAGTAGAGGACAGGTGTTTAAAGGAATAGTCGCCTTGACACATTGAGTTACCTCTACCTAAGAGTTAGTCGGCTATTGTATGAAGGCACCTTCTTAGGATAGCTCATTTGTTTTAGGGAGTCAGGATATGCTAAAGTCCTACTAGATTCGAATTGGCTTGGAGGTTAGATAATGTCGTATTAGTTCAGCCTTTACTGATGTGGCATAGTTGAGATTAGTAAGAGCAAGTACAAGCTCTTGTGGAGTTTATAAACCCAGCTCGGTTAAGACTGAGTTGATATGATTTTGGTTAGTTAGGGCCTTTAAGTCTAACCATCATTTCAGATGGGCTTTATCTTTATCTATTGAGTTATATTGTAGTGACTAGACTTCTCTAGGCTTATGATCCTTGAGTTTTTTTTCCCACCCATAACCTACCATCATGATCGAATCTATAGATCGACATATATAAGAGTCATTTCCTAAGTTTGAATAAGGAAAAGGTTTCACGTATATCAAACTCCACTAATTTAAACAATCGTTACAAAAAATTTTCACTTACATATCAACATTTACTTTTTACTAAGAAAATTAATTGAAACTTTTCCCAAATACATTTGCTTAGATATCAAGGTACTAGAATTAGGATTTCGTCAACTTACAACTTTGGTTGGCTAGTCCCAAGCTCTGACATTGGTCAATCTTAACCCCCAAGCTTAGAATCCAAGCTTAAGATTTGATATCAACTATCACACTCTCAGTTAGAGCCCACTATTAAACCTTGATCGAGAAGCCTACCTAACTCTCGCCAGATCTCAATTACAAATCAGTTGTTCACAAAAATCAAATCAAACTTACATTTACATATGCTATCAAAATTATTCATATTGATCGAGCTATCTCGACCTCAATACATACTTATTCAATGACCAATGGTAGACAAGAAGAAGTCCTTTTTATTCACTTTCTGGTTTTTGTTTTTTGTTTTTTAGGTTCAGTATCTATAAGGAAAACAATTGGAAAAATGCAATGAGCTTTACGCCTAGTCATATACATTTTAAAAAGTCTATAGAAAATATTTATTTTAAACAAGTAAAATATTCAGTTTTTAGTTGGTGGGTGTCAACCAGCCAAAAATTAATTTATTATTTACCTACTCTCTAAAGTGAATGTGTATAGCAGCAAGTAGGGTTGTCTCCTCAGGGAAAACTGGTAGAATTATTGCCTTCAAGAAAAATGTAATAAAAAATAGGGGGGGGGGAGGAGGAGAGTTTTTTATCAATTCGTAATTAAATATAAAAACAAATATTCAATACTTAAAATGAAATTAAAGTAATAAAACGAATAAATAACAAGCTCTGGTTACGAAAACAATCTCAGCAAACGGTTCATCCAATGTATCATCAGCACATAAGATAACTCATGTATTTACGAATAAATCAATTATAGTAGTTTAGCAACCGTTGTACCACCAATCTTTCCTGAATTACCTGATAGTTAAGAGATGCTCTTAGACTACTTCGCTTGCTAAATAGATAACCCTAGAGACACTCATAGGATTTAATCTAATTGCAGCCTTAAAACTAGAAAGACCCAATTCTAGTTAACAAATACACATGCGGGTTCATTTAAACTAAATTAGTTATTTCCATGACACAGATTAGACTACTTGTGAGGTAATGAAATTGTGTCATTCGCCACTGATATTAAAACATCCAAATACATACGGACCAGATGTTTTAATTAGCAATAAATCATTCAGACAATTGAATAACTAGCCATATTTATTCAATTAAATCAGAACAATTATAATCAATAGAAAAATAGAATATAACTAAATACCCATGAACACATGAATTGCAATTTAAACAAATATTGAAAGATCTCACAATTGTTATGAAACCGTGCTTTGATTATTCTGCAACCAGAAAGAAGTTTAGCTACGATCCATGAAGAAAACGCAGCCAGAAGTATCCATGACAATTGTGCTTACAAGTCTTGAAAGAAAGAGAGAAGAAAAACTAAAACTCTCAAAACTAAACTAAAGACTAGAGAATACTCCACAGTCGTTCTTAACTAAAACTAGAGATTCATATTGAATATTGCCTCCCTTCATTTATTCCCCTGCAGTCCAAGGAAGTTACGTCTTTCCTTCCGTCTTTCCCATCTTTGTTTCCTTCTCAATCTCACGCACATTTGGTGGAAAGGAAAGATTTTCCTTTCCTTCTTTAAATCCAATTCCATTTAATTACCAAATAAGCATAGAGAGGAATTTACTGCTGAAAGAATCTTCTAAAATTAGGAAACTAATTTTAGCTTCCAATTGCCAATCAAACTCCAATCAACGATAATCCAAATCTTACAAAATATGCACTTCCAATCTGGATAGGGCTTGGGCGCGCTTTATCGCAGCAAATCTTCTGAAAAATTTCTTTAAAAGATCACTTTCCTCACTTGAATCCTATTTGCAACATAAAAACCAAATAATAATAAAATCTATAATTTAGCATAATAATTGGCTATAATTAAGACAAAATCTCAACAAATAATATGCATAATTAATGCGCTATCATTAGCACATTTAGATCAAGTAGTAAAAACAATTAAGCACATTAACAATAGAGGACATAGGAAGACTGCACGAGAAGCCCTCTTCAAGTTCCTGTCACTGATGTGATAGTGTCATTTAGTAGCAATATCAACTTCAATCTATCATATCAATATCAGTATCGATGACATGTTTATGGCCAAAACTATGTCACACCATACCAATATCAATATTAATATCATTTTCGTGGCCAATTCTATGTGACACCAGACTAATATCAGTATCAGTGTCATTTTCGTGGTCAAATCTATATCACTCTGGTCAATATCAGTATTACTGTCATTTTTGTGGCCATGACTATGTTGCACCAAGCCAATTTTAGTATCAATATCATTGTCGTGACCAAATCTACACTATACCATGCTAATATCAGTATCAGAGACACTTTTGTATCCAAATGTACATCACACTAGGCTAATATTATTGTTAGTATCATTTTTGTGGCCAAATCTACATCACACTAGGCTAATATTAGTGATTGTATCATTTTTGTGATCAAAATCAATGTCACACAAGGCTAATATCTATATTAATGTCATTTTCGTGGCCAAATCTACGTCATGCCAGTTTTAGTTTTAGTATCATTCTGTCTTGCCAATATCAATTTTTGTATAGCAAGAGAAGTACTTTCCAATACGATAAAGAACATAACTGGATTCGTAGCATATGCAAGTTGTAATTCTCATTTAACTGTAAATAGTGACAATATTGATGGACAGTAAGCTTCATAGTTATTGTACCAGTTCAATTTCATTTCCTCGTAGGGTATCAATTAATCGAAACAAGTCATATAATTTTCAAAACATTTTTGGAGTTCAGTAGAGATTTCCTCTTTCTTCATATAATCTTGCACAGATTATGGTTCCATATAGCTTTGATGATAACGAGGAACTACATATATCTTCATGTGGTTGTACCTCAATTGGATATTTATCAGTTTCCAATAGACGGCACCAATTGTTGCTTCCATTTTTGGGTGGAACCGGGTTAATTAATCGGGTCTCAGTTTTTGGATTGCCTGCAACACAAAATAGGTGAGAAGTACATAGGGCCTTAGCTCTCAAAGTACCTTCGATGCTTAAGTTAGCTTTCTAAATGAAAGAATACATCAGGAGGCTTATTGAGAAAGTGGAGCATACCTCGTGAGTGAGTAGATGGTGGATTTATATACTAGTTAGAGTAGGAGGGATATCCATGTAAAGGCATGCAATAGCCTGTAAAGCCATATAAAGGCGTGAAGTAGCCAGTAAAGCTGTGTAAAAACGTGTAGTAGCTTATAAAACATAGGTTTGTAGGTCGGCAGTGTCAAAGAATAGACGCCAGATGTTATGTGGATTTGTCACCTCAACACATTCAAATTATCTCGACCTAAAAGCTGGGCAGCTATTTTGTGGATTTTCTTTTTGGGATAGCTCGCTCTTTAAGGAGTCCAGATGTGCCTAGATGTGACTTGATTCAAACTGAATTGGAGGTGGGTCAATACCATATCAGTTCAGCTTAGGTTGATAGAGAAGGCCGACAACGATGAGCAATAGCCCCCGAAGAGTTTATAAGCCTAACTCAGTTGAGACTAAACTAATAGATTCATAGTAGATCGTAGTCTTTAGGTCTAAGAGTGTTATCCCATATGGAATTTTTCTTTACCCATTTGAGTTATATTGTGGTAATAAGGCCTGATTTGAGAATACAATATTTAGTACACTTTTGGACCATTATATTCAGGTTGGCCCAATATTCGTCCCAGTTGGCTAGACTGTTAAAATCAACCTCTACAGTATGTGATGATTGTGCCACTCAATCAATAATTCGAAGATGAATATATACTTGATATGTAAAAGGTTGCTCAGGCCTTTGGCTAATAATGTTAGAATCGTGACACAAAGCACTAAGATGCCAATTAATTCAAGTTTATTGAGCTCCGGTTTCAAGGCCAAATTCCATTATTTAGTGCCTCCATTCTGTTTTTTTATTGTTTTTTCTCCCATTTTCAATACTTTCCATTTGTCGTTAGAGTTTAGTTTGGCTATAAATACACTTTTAAGGCTAATCGCACATGATAGAACAATTATTATTCCAATTTATACAACTTTTCTCATGGGTCTGTTCATGTTTTCTCCCGATCCCTTTGAAACTTTGTTGGAAAAAATCAAGTGTCATTTTCTTTACTATGTCTGTGCATCAATAGTCATGCTTGAAGCTTCATTTGTACACTGATTTTTCTAGATACTCATGCTTGAAGCTTCATTTATATACTAATTTTCTAGATCCCTAGATTTTTCTTTTATTTTTCCTTTTCTTTTTTCCTTTTTCAAGAACTGTAGATGCTTGGACGCTGCTTTCAAGTTTTGAGTTTTCTGTTCTTCTGACAATTAAGCTTGCTTAACGGGGTACAAAGGAGGAACTGATTTTACGATCTCCAATATAATGATTGATTCCTTCATCACTCAACCACTCAACTGGGGTTAAGCATCAAACTTAAAACACGCAAACTCCTCATCAGGTGTCCTGTTATGCTTAGTAGCACATGTATATCATGGTATTAATATGTGACAGGGGCCCTCTCGGAAATTTCTTATGTTTTATTCGAAGGGTACATAAGGACCCTCTCTGAAGTTTCCTAATTTTTTTTTTTTTTAATGTTTTCTTATGTTTTACGCATAACTATGAAGCCCTGCAAGGGGGAAGAGCATACGAAATGACAGACCTTTCGGTCAGGTTAGTTAGCGTAATGGGTCTCAGAAGTTATGCCTCGTTAATTTTGCACAATTTAAGGTGTGTGTAATACATTAGTTAAAATACATAATTATGGTGGACTGTGTAGTGTAACTATTTGCTGCTCAAAACGATGTCGTTTTTTACTACAAATTTAACATTGCTAGTTCAATTTTATCCATCAACATCAACATGTGTTAAATGGTGCTTGTAAGGCCTAAGTCCGGTTAGACGCTATACAGGATTAGAAAAGCTGGCTATAAGGATTTTTCTTGTTTATTATCCCCCACACCACACCCCCCCTCGCCCAACGGGGGGAGAACAGGGAAAGAAGATCAATTAAACTGTATGTTGTCATAGTTTTTGTAAACGTTATTTAAGAAAACATGACGAAATTTTCTTCGAAGTAAATTTATTTCATTGAAACTGTTCAAGAAATATCGAAAAGTGCTAGGAAAAAAGAAGAAAAAAAAAAATAATAAAGTGGGAACTATAATGGCATTAAAACAATAAGGGATTAATATTCCACAAGATAGAACAATTGATAACTGCCAAACTACAATTGTAAGAAACTTTCTCATATGTTTAATTATCATACATTTTAATACAGAGAATAATTTTGTTGACATATTCTGTGTGCATACTTACAACCAAATAGACAAGATTGTGAAAAAGCAAACCATATCTTGTTAGTCGTAAAAACTGCGTTCTGCTTGGGCTACGGGAGTGTGAGTTTTCCCATTATTGAAGTCAAATTTCTTAGAATTTGGGTCAACTAAGTGCTGACAGGCAGCTTAGAACTTAGGAGGACATAATTCAATTATTCGACTAGAAATGGAATGAATTGGTGGAAAAGTTGCAGTTGGTAGTAACCAGAACTAGGTAGGCACAATGAAATGATCGTTGAAATTTGAGATGGTGTTCTATGGCTGAAATTCTTCTTCAGAGGTCAAATTTATTTCAATGTGCCAAGTTTGGTACTGGAAGATTATATATTATAAGAGTTTGAACAAGAGAAAGGCAATTTTTTAATCTATTACATCTTGAGTTTTCCACTTTCCACCTTTGTTATAATCCGAAAATAGGCCACAATAACTAGAACAAATATTAATTTGACGAAAATTGTATGGACTTCGACATTTTCAATATATTCAAATTTCGTATTTTCCATAATAACTAGTGTGCTATTGATACAACTTTTTGAATTGTCTCAAACATTTATATTTTTTTTTCTGGGGAATTTATATCGGGTAATGTACGAATTACTAAAAGTTTGAATTACATTCATAACCTCAATTTATGTAAAAGTTAATAGACACAAACACTCACACACACAATCAATCATTTTCATTTACTGAGTTAGGCTTGTTGAAGATTACTTCGAATTAATTAACTTGAGCTTATTTTAAATCACACTGTTTTAAGATATTTTCATTTCATTTTCAAATTTATTTTGTTAAAAAAATATGATTTCAACTTCTTAAAAAACTGAAGCGTATGTGAGAAAATACTGCCCGCATGCTCTGCAGAGGGGAATGTGGATAAAAACCGATAAATTACAGAACGGGTGGAAAAAACCTTATTAACACCAGTAGCAGCGTAAGAGGGGGCATAATCTCAAGTATTTGGTACAATAATCAATTGGCTTCTCTAAGTGGTGTTTGATAACTCCATTTAATATTAAAAATTATTGCATTACTAGCTTTTTGAATTCATAGAGGATAAAACATAAAGCCTAAAATAATAATGAAAAGAAACAACGAGGAATAGATGAGTTCCAACAAGATTCTTATTTTTCATCAATTAATCAATATATGAATTTCGCTAGGATTTAAGTACGACAACGCAAGAAAAATTGAATTTGAGAATCCATCTTAAATGTTCAACTTCAAATGTTTTTTACTTTTCATGTCACGCATTCAACTTTTTTTTCAAGAATCATAGTTTCAAAATAGATATGATTTGACATGTGCCAATTCGACAATTATGAGTCAAGCATGTAAACATAAAATTTCCTTTTATAACATAACAATTAAATTATCCTTTTCTCAGCTTAACAACCAATATTGATCACCACTTTAATATGTTATTTTGTGACTTTTTTTCCTATTCCAAGAGATTACCCGAAATAGCAACATATCTCACAAACTTTCTAAATCAAACTAGTCCAATTTACACTGATCCAGAAAAGCTTTTTCGAAAATTAATACTAATTTCTCAAGGGCTAGTTTCCAATGATTGAGCTAGCACTTGACTTTATTTCAGACGGTTATGTTTCAAACTACGAGCAAATGCATATATCTACATTTTGTTCCAAATCTAATTCAACACCTTGGATCAGAGCTTATTATCCAGCTCGAAATTCGTTGTCTCTGACCCTAACTTCCTAGGTCATTTTTGGAGTCTTTAGTCGTCCTCTGTGTGAGTTAGCAATTAACCTATGAACAGTACCTTTTAGGTTTATCGTCGTCAATCTTAATTTCTCTATCTTTTAAGAGGCAGTCTTGCTAACTTGAGCCACTCTTTCTCTTTCTTTCAGAAAATACACTTATCATCCCTATTCCTTAGGGCAAACGTTTACATCACTTTCCTGCCTTCTTTTGACATTCAATAATTGACTTATTCATACGGCTAGATTCTTGAGGTTTTTCCCAACCATAGCCTACCATCATGATCGAATATATAGATGGACATGCATAGAGTCATTTCCTAAGTTTGAATAAGAAAAAGGTTTCACGTATATCAAACTCCACTAATTTAAACAATCTCTACAAAAATTCTCCTTACACTTCAACACATATTTTTGATTCAGAAAATAAATTGAAACTTTTCTCAAACACATTTACTTAGATATTCAGGTACTAGAATTAGGATTTTATCAACTTACAACTTGGGTTGGTCAATCCCAAGCACAAATCAATTCAACCCCTAATTTCTTATCTGACATACTTGACAATCTTAACCCCCAGGCTTAGAATCCAAGCTTAAGCTCTAATATCAACTATGACATCCCTAGTCAGAGCCCACTATTAAATCTTGATCGAGATGCCTGCCTAACTCTCGCCGAATCCCAGTTATAGATTAACCATTCACAAAAATCAAATCAAACTTACATTTACATAAGCTGTCAAAATTATTCATATTGATTGAGCTATCTCGACCTCCATACATACTTAGTTAATGACCAATGCTAGACAAGAAGAAGTCCCTTTTATTCACTCTCTGCCCTTTTCCTATAGGTTCAGTATTTGTAAGGAAAACAATTGAAAATATGTAATAAGCTCCCAATCAGATCCATTTTAAAATGTTTGTAGAGAATGTTTATTTTAAACAAGTAAAATATTCAGCGTTTAACATATTTAGATCAAGTAGTAAAAACAATTGAGCATATTAACGACGGAGGACATTGGAGGGATTGCAGGAGAAGCCTCTTCCAATTCCTGTCGCTGATGTGATAGTTTCATTTAATTGCAATATCAACTTCACTCTGTCACATCAATATCAGTATTGGAGACATATGGCCAAATCTATGTCACACCACGCCAATATCAGTATTAACATCATTTTTCGTGGCCAATTCTATGCCACACCAGAATAATATCAGTACCAGTGTTATTTTTGTGGTCAAATCTATATCACACCCAACCAATATTAGTATTAGTGTCATTTTTATGGTCATGACTTCGTCGCACTGCAACAATATTAGTGTCAATATCATTTTCGTGGCTAAATCTACACTACACAAGCCAATATCAGACTCACTTTTGTAACCAAATGTACTTCACACTAGGCTAATATTAGTGTTAGTATCAGTTTTGTGGCCAAATCTACATCATATCAGGCTAATATCAGTATGAATGCCATTTTCGTGGCCAAATCTATGTCACTCCAGTATTTGTTTTAGTATCACTCCGCGTCGCCAATATTAGTTTTTGTATAGCAAGAGCAAAAATTTTTTAGTATGATAAAGTATATAACCGGATTCATATAATACACAAGTAGTAGTTCTCATTTAACAATAAATAACGACATTATTAATGGAGAGTAAGCTTCATAGTTATTGTCGCAGTTGAATTACATTTCCTTGTAGGGTGTCAGTTGATCACAACAAGTCATATAATTTTCAAAATATCATTCATTTTCAAATATCAAAAACAGGCCACACAGTTTTATAAAATACTAGTTTATAAATAAAAAATGAACACTAGTTCTGTTTAACATGCTGCAGGGTCTTTCCAGCCTTTCTTGAGTCTATTTGTTCGAGGTAACTTTACTCCTTGCAAGACACGGTTTTCCCTTCAAGATTTCCGGCTTTGGCCTTGGTTTTCTTCTCCATAATCCCTATTTTTAATGATTTTGTTTCATTTTTTCAGTGAGAAATAAGTTAGCATAATTTTATTATTTCCTTTTTCTATTGGTATGGAAGTATATTTCAATTAGAATTTTCAAAATCAAAGAGCTATCATATATACATTTATTTTTGGTATTTATTAAGGATTTCCGTGACTTATAATTTAATTGTTCTACTTTACATTTATGGTAGGGAGGTCTTTTTTAGTTAAGATTTTTAAAAAATAAGAAGTCAGAATATTATTGTTTCCTTTATAAATTTCAGTAAATATTGAAATAAAAAACAATATTAGTTTAGAAAAGTATGTTTACTGTAACAATTAGTTAAATTAGTAAATGTGTGTGTCTATATACTTTTTTTTTATTTGTGTCTATATACACACATACATACATACATACATACATACATATATATGTGTATGTGTGTGTGTGTGTGTTGTCCTATTAAAAGGTATAATCATTTTTTAAAATTCTAAAAATAATTACGCAATATGGAAAATTGGGACTCTCCAAGAGATTTAAGTTCTATATTTAGCATGTTTCTACTTCGGACTAATTCTACTTTGCGCCCTTAATGTTTTTGTCTTATTTATTTGAACATTTTGCAGTCTAAAGTTAGCTATTATTTCCACATTGCGCCTTGAATTTTTATTTGGGAATTTTAGCACGCTGAAGCCACTTATTCATCCCAGTTGACCCAAAAGAATTGGTTTGATATGATCGGTTGGAGTGAGAGTTTATTAAGGCAGGAGAAAACTAACTTGACTCTGAATTTCTGGTTTCTTTCTTTATCCTGGCTCGTTGAAGGGACTACTTCATATCTCCTCCAACACCCGTTATTCATGCTTGCTAGTGTAGTAGATCTCAGCTCTATTAATTAATCCACAAAACCGAAGAAAAGAAAGAAGAAAGGATAAAAAATTTATGTCTGTGCATCAATACTCATGCTTGAAGCTTCATTTGTATACTACAATAATATTTTCTAATATAAATTTTTAAAACAACTACAATAATGTTTTTAAAAAATAACTCAAAAAACATCCATCTAAACATAGTCATAACGCTTTTAAAAAACAACTCAAAAAATATCCATCTAAGTGTAATCATAGATCCTTAGCCTTTTTTTTTTTTTTCCAGTTAAGGGTATCGGGGGTATACCCCACTAATCTCCCAACCCATGGTAGAGCAGGTTTCACCCATGTCAAAGAAATCACTCGACACCGATGCCAAAGAAATCACTCGCAAGAGTCGAACACTGAACCATTCCCCTAAAGAGGAAGAGACGGACCACTCAACCACTCGCAGGGTAGACCCTTAGCTGTTGCGTTCAAGTTTTTTTGTCTTCTGTTCTTCTGACAATTAGGCTTGCTTCAAAGAGTGAGTATTGCGTGCACCACGCGCGCCACGTGGCATGCCACGTGATGCACTAGAACCAATCACATATCGCCAAATAATACAAGGTATGACCCACCATTGCCACATGACGATAAATTATTGGTTCTAGTACACCACGTGGCAATGCACGTGATATATTGTATACTTTTCCTTGCTTCAAAGGGTACAAAGGAGGCAGTGATTTTGCGACCTCCAAAATAATGATTGATTCCTTCACCATTCAACCACTCAATTGGGGTTAAGCATCAAACTTAAAAGACGCAAACTCCTCATTAGGTGTCTTATGACTTTTTTTTTTAAATTAAAACTGATAATTTGTATTATCTTAAATCATCATTTACAGCAGTTTCAATATGTTTAGGAAAATTCATGAACCAGATGTTGCTGTGTCCAATATCTAAAGCTAACTTGGCTGCCAATATCTAAAGGTGTCTTATGACTTAGTAGCACGAGTAGATCATATTATTAAATATATGACAGGGACCCTCTCTGAAGTTTCCTATGTTTTACTTGAACGGTACATAAGGACACTCTCTGAAGTTTCTTATGATTTAAGCAAGACTATGAAGCCCCGCAAGGTGGTAGAGCATACGAAATGAGAGACCTTCGCTTAGGTTGGTTAGGGTAATGGGCCTTGCAATTTAGGCTTCGTTCATTTTGCACAATTTTAGATATGTGTGACATATTAATTAAAATGTGTAATCATGTTGAAATGCATGATGTAACAATTTGATATTCAAACGATGTCGTTTTTTATTATAAATATAGTCTTACTGATTCAATATTGTCAGTTTATTTTTTATCTTTTAAATCTAAACAATTAACTTGTGTAAAATGACACTTGTGAGGCGCCAAGATTGGTTAGACACTGTACCCGATTAGAAAAGTTAGCTATAAGGGTTTTTCTTTTTCTCTTTTTTTTTCTCCCCTTGTGGAGAATAGGGAAAGAAGATTAATTAAACTTAGGTTGTCATGGTTTTTGTTAACGGTATTTAAGAACACATGACGAAATTTTCTTCGAAGTAAACTTCTTCATGTAAACTGTTCAAGAAATAAGGAAAAGGGCTAGGAAAAAAGAACCAAAAAAAAAAAAAAAAGGTGGGAACCATAATGGCATTAAAACAATAAGCAATTAATATTGCACAAAATAGAACAATTGATAACTGCCAAACTGCACTTGTTAGAAACTCTCTCGTATGCTTAATTATCATACATTTGAATACAGAGAGTAATTTTGTTGATATATTCGGTATGCATTCTTACGACCAAACAAATAAGATTGTGAAAAGCCAACCATATCTTGTAAGTCGTTAAAACTGCTTTCTGCTTAAGCTGCTGGAGTGTGAGTTTTCCCATTATCGAAGTCAAATTTCTTTGAATTTGGGCCAACTAAGTGTCGACAGGCAGCTTAGAACTAAGGAGGACATAATTCAACAAGTTTGACTAGAAATGGAATGAACTGGTAGAAAAGTTGCAGTTGGTAAATGATTACTGACATTTGAGATGGTGTTCTATGGCGGAAACTCTTCTTCAAAGGTCAAAGTTATTTCAATGTGCCAAGTTTGGTACCAGAAGAATATATATTAGAAGAATTCGACCAAAAGAATAACAATTTTTAAATTTGCCACATCTTGAGTTTTCCACTTCCCACCTTTGCTACAACCCAACAATAGGCCACAATACATAGAAGAAATATTAGTTGAAGAAAATTGTATGGACTTCAACATTTTCAATATAGTCAAATTTAGTATTTTCCATAATAAGTAGTATGCTATTGATTCAACTTTTTCAATTGTCTCAAACATTTATTTTTTTATTCTTTTTTTTTCTGGGGAATTTATATCGGGTTATGGACGAATTACTGAAAGGTTGTATTACATTCATAACCTCAACTTATGTAAAGGTCAATAGACACAGACACACAGGCACAAAATCAATCATATTCATTTACTGAGGAGGGCTTGTTGTAGATTACTTCGAATTGATTAACTTGAGCTTACTTTAAATCACACTTTTTAAAGATATTTTCATTTTAGTTTCGAATTTATTTTGTAAAAAATACGCTTTCAACTTCTTAGAAGAGTTTGAAATAAGTAGACAAATGATAACAAAACTGAAGTGCATGTGAGAAAATATTGCCCGTATGCCATGCAGCGGGGAATGGATCAGATCCAACAATAATCAGTTCACTAAGAAACTGATCGCCCACAGAGCAAAACATAAAGCCTAAAATAACAATGAAAAGAAACAATGAGGAATGGATCAGATCCAACAAGATTCGCCAGGATTCAAGTACGACAACTGAAGAAAATTTGAATGTGAGAATCCATCTCAAATGTCCAGCTCCAAATGTATTTTACTTTTTATGTCACACATACAACTTTTTCTCAAGTAACATAGTTTCAAAATAGATCTAATCTGACATGTGCCAATTCGACAATTATGAGTCAAATGTAGACATAAAATTTTCTACTGTAACATACCAAATAAATTATCCACTTCTCAACTTAACAACCAAAATAGATCACCACTTCCTATTCCAAGAGATTACCCGAAATAGCAACATATCTCTTAAACTTTCTAAATCAAACTATTCCAATTTACACTGATACAGAAATTTTTTTTTGAAAATTAATACTAATTCCTCAAGGGCTAATTTCCAATGATTGAGCTAGCACTTGACTTTATTTCAGACGGTTATGTTTCAAACTACGAGCAAATACATATATCTACATTTTGTTCCAAATCTAATTCAACACCTTGGATCAGAGCTTACTATCCAGCTCGAAATTCATTCTTTCTGACCCTGACTTCCAAGGTCATTTTTCTATTATTTTGTCGTCCTTTGTATAAGTTAGCAATTAACCTACGAACAGCACCTTTTAGGTTTATCGTTGTCAATCTTAATTTCTCGATCTTCGAAGAGGCAGTCATGCTAACTTGAGCCACCACTATTCTTTCTTTTACCAAAGCCGCAACAATAAGGTATGAGTGTCTTTCAGTGAATACACATATCATCCCTATTCCTTAGAGGCAAACGTTTATATAACTTTCCTGCCTTCTTTTGATATTCAATAATTGACTTATTCATACAGCTAGATTCTTGGGGTTTTTTTCCCAACCATAACCTACCATCATGATCGAATATATAGACGGACATACTTAGAGTCATTTCCTAAGTTTGAATAAGGAAAAGGTTTCACGCATATCAAACTCCACTAATTTAAACAATCTCTACAAAAATTCTCACTTACACTTCAACATATATTTTTAACTAAGAAAATTAATTGAAACTTTTCTCATACACATTCACGTAGATACTCAGATACTAGAATTAGGATTTTCTCAACTTACAACTTGGTTGGCAGTCCCAAGCACAGACCAACTCAACCCCTAATTTCTTATGTGACGTACTTGTCAATCTTAACCTCCAGGTTTAGAATCCAAGCTTATGCTCTGATATCAATCATGACGTCTCCAATCAGAGCCCATTGTTGAACCTTGATCGAGACGCCTGCCTAGTTGTCACTGGATCTCAGTTATAGTCAAACTTACATTTACATAAGCTTTCAAAATTACTCACATTGATTGAGCTATCTCGACCTCAATACATATTTAATGACCAATGCTAGACAATTTTTCTGCAGGCTCAATGTCTGTAAGTAAAACAACTGAAAATATATAATGAGCTTTACACCCAGTCAGATTCATTTTAAAATGTTTGTAGGAAATGTTTATTTTAAAAAAGTAAAATATTCACCGTTTAGCACATTTAGATCAAGTAGTAAGAACAATGAAGCATATTAACAATGGTGGGCGTAGGAGGACTGCATGAGAAGCCCTCTTCCAATTCTTGTCACTGATGCGACAATGTCATTTAGTTGCAATATCAACTTTAATCTGTCACATCAATATCAGTATCAATGGCGTGTTTATGGCCAAATCTACTTCACACCATGTCAATATCAGTATTAATATTTTTGTCGTGGCCAATTCTATGTCACACCGAACTAATATTAATATCAATGCCATTTTCGTGGCCAAATCTATATCACACCAAACCAATATCAGTATTAGTGTCATTTTTGTGGCCGTGACTACGTGGCACTAAGTCAATATTAGTATCAATATCATTTTCATGGCTAAATCTACACTACACAGGCCAATACCAATATCAGAGTCACTTTTGTATCCAATTGTACGCCACCACGGGTCTAATATTAGTGTTAGTATCAGTTTTGTGGCCAAATCTATGTCACACCAGGCTAATATTAGTATTAATGCCATTTTCGTTGCGAAATCTACGTCACACAGGTATTAGTTTCAGTAGCACTCCGTCTCGCCAATATCAGTTTTTGTATAGCAAGAGCAAGTATTGTCCAGTATGATAATGTACATAGCTAGATTCACATCATACACTAGTAGTAGTTCTCATTTAACAATAAATAATGGCAATATTGCTGGACGCAAGCTTCACAATTATTGTAGCAGTTCAATTACATTTCCTCGTAGGGCATCAATTAATCACAAGTCATATAATTTTCAAAACATCATTCATTTTCAAATAAAAATAACAGGCCACGCAGTTTTATAAAATAATAGTTTATAAATAAAAATGAGTGTTAGGATACTCAGCAGTGCTGTTTAACATGCTGTAGGGTCTTTCCTTTCTTGAGTTTATTTGTCCGCGGTAATTTTACTCCTTGCAAGACAGAGTTTTTCCTTCAAAATTTCCAGCTTTGGCCTTGGTTTTCTTCTCCATAATCCCTTTTCCTAATGATTTTGTTTCATTTCTTCAGTGAGAAATAAGTTAGCATAATTTTATTGTTTCCTTTTTATATTGGTATGGAAGTATATTTCAATTAGAATTTTCAAAATCAGAGAGATATCATATATGCATTTATTTTTGGTATTTATTAAGGATTTCCATGACTTATAATTTAGTTGTTCTACTTTACATTTATGGTAGGCAGGTATTTTTTAGTTAAGATTTTTAACAAATAAGAAGTTAGAATATTATTGTTTTAATTATTGAAATAAAAAACAATGTTAGTTTAAAAAAGTGTGTTTACTCTAACAATTAGATAAAATTAGTAAGTGTGTGTGCGTGTGTCTATATGTGTGTGTGTGTGTATGTGTGTATATATGTATGTATGTATGTATGTATGTATGTATGTATGTTTGTATCTATATACATATATATATATATATATATGTATAACATTGTCTGGTGAAAAGGTATAATCATTTTTAAATTCTAAAAATAATTAAAAAATTGAAAATATAATATGGACAATTGGGACTCTCCAAGAGATTTAAGCTAAAAACTTTATCAACAGTCTATAATATACAAATTTTCTATATGCCAAATGTTTGGAGGAGTAGATTTTCAAGAAGTTTCTCTATATTTTAGCATGTTTCTACTTGGGACTAATTCTACTTTGCGCCCTTAATGTTTGTCTTATTTGTTTGGACATTTTGCACTCTAAAATTACCTCTTACTTCCACATTGCACCTTGAATTTTTATTTGGGAATTTTGGCACGCTGAAGCCACCTATTCATCCCAATTGACCCAAAGTGAGAGTTTATTAAGGCAGGAGAAAACTAACATGACTCTGAATTTCTGGTTTCTTTTTTTATCCTGGCTTGTTGAAGGGACTAATTTATATCGCCTCCAACACCCATTGTTCATTCTTGCTAGTGTAGCAGATCTCAGCTCTATTAATTAATCCACAAAACCGAAGAAAAGAGTGAAGAAAAGATAAAAAAATTTATGTCTGTGCATCAATACTCATGCTTGAAGCTTCATTTGTATACTGATTTTCTAGATCCCTAGAATTTCCCTTTCATTTTTCCTTTTTCAAGAACTATAAATCCTTGGATGTTGCTTTCAAGTTTTTAGAGTCTTCTGTTCTTCTGACAGTTGAGCTTGCTTTAAAGGGTACAAAAGAGGAAGTGATTTTACGACCTACAAAATAATGATTGATTCCTTCGCCACTCGCCACTCAATTGGAGTTAAGCATCAAACTTAAAACACGCAAACTCCTCATCAGGTGTCCTGTTATGACTTAGTAGGACTACTAGATCATATTGGTAAATACATGACAAGGACCCACTCTGAAGTTTCCTATGTTTTACCTGTAAGGTGCATAAGGACACTCTCTGAAGTTTCTTATGTTTCTTATGTTTTACGCAAGACTATGAAGCCCCGCAAGGTGGTAGAGCATACGAAATGACAGACCTTCACTTACGTCAGTAGGGTACTGGGGGGCCTCACAGGTTAGGCCTCGTCCAATTTGCAAAATTTTAGGTGTGTATAGTATGTTAATTAAAATGTATAATTATGTTGAAACATGTGATGTAACAATTTATTATTCATAATGATTGTCGTTTTTATTACAAGTTTAGTCTTGTTGTTCAATCTCATTGGTCTATGTTTTATTTTTTAAATTTGAACTATCAACTTGTGCTAAATGACATTCGTGAAGCCATAATACCGGTTAAACAATATACATGATTAGAAAACCTAGCTATAAGGGTTTTTCTTTTTTTTTTTTTTTTTTTCCCCTCGTGGAGAAGAGGGAAAGAAGATCAATTAAACTACAGGTTTTCATTGTTTTTGTTAACGGTATTTAACAAAACATGGCGAAATTGATAACTGCCAAACTACACTTGTTAGAAACTCTATCATATGTTTAATTATCATACATTTGAATACAAAGAATAATTTCGTTGATATATTCGGCATGCATACCTACGACCAACAAATAAGATTGTGAAAAGCTAACCATATCTCGTTAGTCGTAAAAACTGCGTTCTGCTTAAGCTGCGGGAGCGTGAGTTTTCCCATTATTGAAGTCAAATTTCTTTGAATTTGGGCCAACTAAGTGTTGACAGGCAGCTCAGAACTTAGGAGGACATAATTCAATAATTTTGACTAGAAATGGAATGAATTGGTAGAAAAGTTGCAGTTGGTAGTGTCCAGAACGAGGCGGGTACAATGAAATGATTATTGACATTTCAGATGGTGTTCTATGGCTGAAAATCTTCGTCAAATCCATAAAGGTCACATTTATTTCAAAACCCTAAACAACACCAATTCCATTTGTAATTCCATAAATTATCTGTCGATCAAAAAAATGAGTTAATTCAGCTAATCTTCTTATTTCTCCAGTTAAGGATATTTTATAAAAAGAATCTATGTAAGCACAATTATATGACCAATTATACATACCATTTAGAATTTTGTTGCCAAAGAATTCTCTTAGGACCTCTTTTAAGAACTAAATTAATTAAATCAAAATTTCGTAACGACGAAATAGGGGGGTTTATATAAAAAGGATGCTATAAATATTCCTAAATAAGCTATACTAATTAAACAAAGGTACATCTTTCCAAAAGTCATACCAATCCATCAAATTGTTCAACTTTTGATGCAAAAGATTTATAGATGGAGTTAACCATTTAGATAATATATCTAAATCCACCCCTTCTTGATTGAAGGGAATTCCTATAGATCCAACGAACAATGTAAATAGACCCAATACAAGTAAAGGGAATACATAGTATTGTCCGATTCATAAGGAATAGGAATAAAACTTTTTATTCTCAAAATAAGAAATAGTAATAAAGGGTCAGTGTCACATTTCTACCGTTGTCCACATTTCTACCATTGTCATCGATTGGATATATGGCAATTTTTAAATTTGCCACATCTTGAGTTTCCCAACTTTGTTATAATCGGAAAATAGGCCACAATAAAGAGAAGAAATATTAGTTGAAGAAAATTGTATGGACTTCAACGTTTTCCATATATATTCAAATTTAGTATTTTCCATAATAAGTAGTGTGCTATTGATACAACTTTTTGAATTGTCTCAAACATTTATTTTTTTTCTTCTTTTTCTTTTTTGGGAATTTATATCGGGTTATGGACGAATTACTAAAAGGTTGTTTTACATTCATAACCTCAATGTATGTAAAAATCAATAGACACGGACACACGGCCAAAAATCTTATGGACGAATTACTAAAAGGTTGTATTACATTCATAACCTCAATGTATGTAAAAATCAATAGACACGGACACACGGCCAAAAATCAATCATATTCATTTACTGAGGAGGGCTTGTTGTTGATTACTTCGAATTGATTAACTTGAGATTATTTTAAATCACACATTTTAAAGATATTTTCATTTCATTTTCGAATTTATTTTGTAAAAAATACGTTTTCAACTTCTTAAAAGAGTTTGAAAGAATCAGACAAATGATAACAAAACTGAAGTGCATGTGAGAAAATGTTGCCCATATGCTATGCAGCGGGGAATGTGGATAAAAATCGATAAATTACAGAATGGGTGGAAAAGACCATATTAACACCAGTATAGCAGCATGAGAGGTTTGTGACGATTGGGGCATAATATCAAGTATTTTTTACAATAATCAGTTCTCTAAGAAACTGATCGCCCATAGAGGAAAACATAAAGCCTAAAATAATAATGAAAAGAAACAATGAGGAATGGATCAGATCCAACAAGGTTCTAAATTTTATCAATTGATCACTATATGAATTTCGCCAGGATTCAAGTACGACAACTGAAGAAAATTTGAATGTGAGAATCCATCTTAAATGTCCTAATTCAAATGTATTTTACTTTTTATGTCACACGTACAACTTTTTCTCAAGTAACATAGTTTCAAAATAGATATAATTTGAGATGTGCCAATTCGACAATTATGAGTCAAGCATATAGACATAAATTTTCTTTTATAACATACCAAATAAGTCATCCATTTCTGCAGTTTAATAGCCAAAATAGATCACCACTTTAATATGTTATTTTGTGACTTTTTTCCTATTCCAAAAGATAACACGAAATAGCAACATATGTCTCAAACTTTCTAAATCAAACTAGTCCAATTTACACTGATCTAGAAAATTTTTTTCAAAAATTAACACTAATTTTTCAAGGACTGGTTTATAATGATTGGGCTAGCACTTGACTTTATTTCAGACAGTTCTGTTTTAAATTATGAGCAAATTCGTATATTTACATTTTGTTCCAAATCTAACTCAACATTTTGGATCAAGGCATACCATCCAGCTCGAAATTCATCCTTTCTAAGCCTAATTTCTTGGGTCATTTTACAAGTTTTTAATCGTTCTTTGCATAAGTTAGCAATTAACTCACGAACAGTACCTTCTAGGTGTATCGCCATCTGACGTAATTTCTCAATCTTTTGAGAGGCAGCCTCACTAGCCCGAGCCATTTCTTCTCTTGCTTTTACCAAAACCGCAATAATGCGGTCTAGGTATCTTTCAGTAATACACTTATCATCCCCATTCCTTATAGGGACAAGGGGCCTCACAAGTTCCAACTGGAGCCAGTTGATGGTAGGGATTAAATGTGTAAAAAATAGATAGATGAGATGCAACCAACAAAGCAAAAATTGAGTGCAAAAAACTACATCATTTTTATGAAAATGTGGTTACACCATAACGTTAGACAGTTACGTTAAAATCTTAGACAATTATACAAAAATAATGACCAATTACATAAACTTCAACTGGTCCAAACTAGTTGATGCTCAATTTGCGACACCCCAGATCCTCCTTATAGAGGTAAGAGTTTATGTGACTTTCCTGCCTTCTTTTGATATTCAATAATTGACTTGTTAGTACAGCTAGATTCTTTATTTTTTTTCCCCAACCATAACCTACCATCATGATCGAATATACAAATAGACATACTTAAAGTCATTCTCTAAGTTTGAATACGGAAAAGGATTCACACATATTATATTCTACTAATTTAAACAATCTCTAAAAAAATTCTCACTTACACTTCAACATGCATTTTAAACTGAGAAAATTAATTGAAACTTTTCTCAAACACATTTACTCAGGTATTCAAGCACTATAATAAGGATTTAGTCAACTTATAACTTTAATTGGCCACTCCCAAGTGCAAATCAACTCAACCCTAATTTCTTATTTGACATATTCATCAATTTTAACTCCCAAGCATAGAATCCATGCCTAAGCTCTGATACTTACTAACTGTGACGCCCCCAATCAGAGCCCACTATTGACCTTGATTAAGATGCCTACCTAGTTCTCGCTGGATCTTAGTTACTGATTAGTCATTCATAAAAATCAAAATCAAACTTACATTTACATAAGTTGTCAAAATCATTCATATGGATTGAGCTATCTCAACATCAATACGCACTTATTCAATGATCAACACTAGATAAGATGATAAGAAAAAGTCCCTTTTATTCACCCTTGACCCCTTTTTAGTGAGCTCAGTACCCGTAAGGAAAACAATTGGAAATAACGGGATAAGCTTTATGTCTACTCATATCGATTTTTAAAAAATCTGCAAAAAATGGTTACTTTAAACAAATATTCAGCGTTTAGCACATTAACATCAAGTTGTAAAAATAATTAAGCACATTAACAATGGAGGATATAGAAGGACTCCATGAGAAGCCCTCTTCCAACTCCTGCCACTAATGCAACAATTTTATTCATCAGTTGAGTAGCCGTATCAACATTACTCCGTCACACCAATATCAATGTTAGTAACACGTTCATGGCCAAATCTATGTCACACCACGACAATATCAGTATCAATATGATTTTCATGGCTAATTCTATGTCACACTAAGCCAATATCAGTATTAGCATCATTTTCGTGATCAAATCTACATCGCACTAGGCCAATATCAGTATTAATATCATATTTGTGGCCATATCTACGTTGCACCAGGCTAATATCAGTATCAGTGTCATTTTAATGGCCAAATCTACATCACACTAGGCTAATATCAGTATCAGTTTTATTTTCTTAGCCAAATCTATGTCACACCTATCCAATATTAGTATTAAAATCATTTTCATGATCAAAATCTATGTCACACTAGGCTAATATCAGTATTAGTTTCAATTTCGTGATCAAATTTATGTCACGCCAGTATTAGTTTCAATGTCACTCCATCACGCCAATATTAGTTTTCATATAGCAAGACCAATTGTTTTTCAGTATAATAAAGTATACAATCGGATTCATATTATATACAAGCTGCGGTTCTCATTTAACGGTTAATGGTAACAGTATTGATGGACCATAAGTTTCACAGTTATTGTAGCAATTCAATCACATTTCCTCGTGAGGCATCATTAGATCACAAGAAGTCATATAATTTTAAAATCATCATTCGTTTTCATATATCAATAACAAGTCAAACATATTTTTGTAAAACAGTAGTTTATAAATAAAAATTATTAATAAAAATGAGTGTTAGGACAGTCACCGGTGCCGTTTAACAGGCTATAGGGTCCTTCGGGCCTTTTTGAGTTTATTTGTTTGAGGTAACTTTACTCCTTTAAAGATAAGAGTTTTCTCTTCAAGATTTCCAGTTTTGGCCTTAGTTTTTTCCTCCATAATCCTTTTTGTAATGATTTAGTTTCATATATATATATATACTAGAAATGGGGCATGTGCTTCGCACGTTTAATAACTGTTTAATATATGATATCATAAAAGGCCAAAGAAATAGTAATTTTGGTTTTTGTATTTTTCAAAGCTATGTCTAAAAACTATGTGAGATTCAAGTTAATTATGTCCTTAGAAACCAAATAAAGGATAACCACTATTATTAAAAACCTACATTTCAAGTTAATTATGTCCTTAGAAACCAAATAAAGGATAACCACTATTATTAAAAACCTACATTTCAAGTATTACAATACTACTAACTTTACTTTAACAGTTTCACATTTATCTTTTCTTAACTTCACATATTATTTTCTTTTCTAAAAGAATTTGAATAGAACATATGAATATCTCTAATAGCATTTGGCATAATGTTAGTTTCTTTAAAATATCCTTGTGAAAGAAATTATGAAAATTTTTAAAAAAATTTAAATTGCTATCATATCAAAGGTAACATGTTATTTTATAAAAAGATGTAATTATGCTTGAAATCCCTAAACTTTTGATAAGTTGACTAATAAATTTGCATGTCTCTATTATATCTATAAAATATCAAATGAGACTTTAATATAATTATACCACAATTAATATTTCCAAATGACTTATTTTAAATTTTTTTTATACTTTTAGTAATTTTAAATTTGTCTATTATGATTTCTATTTTTAACGAATCTAAGATGTGTATAAGAATTATGATGATTTTGTCCCTTGAGCGTATCAAATAAGTACAATTTACAAAGACACATATAAGTCTAGTGATTCTAACATTCAAATTATAAATTATTTCAAAGGTAGCACTTCTTGCATACAAAGATAATGCTACTATTGTGCAAAATTAAGTTATATCATCTATTTTGATTGATTATGCAATAAAATTGTACAATTATTTGTTGAACATATCATTTGCAATCTTGTTATGACTGTAATATATGTATAAATTTTCAGTATCAATTAAAATATCATATATTATGAGAATAATGAATTTTGAAATTTGTTAATAACTATAGCTTCAAAGGACTTGCAAAATCTTATATTTTATATCTAGTGTAAAAATTATGCATTTGAAGGCATTGAACTTCTCACCTCCATTTTCTATCAGTTTGGTTTTTCCTTTTTCCTCTCCCTACTATAAGAGTTAAGAGTTCAAAAAATAAGATATGGCTTGATTTTGTGTTATATGAAATTTTAAAACTGCAAAAATTTTGTAACGCATAAACTCATATTTATGGCACTCTTATATTTAGAAACTTTTTTAAAATTAACTTTACTTTTTGAATAAGTAACGCTCTAGAGTTTACTTAACCAGCACCCTAACACAGTCGTTAGCTAAACTTATATATATATATATATATATATATATATATTTTGGTCAAATCATTTTGTAATGAATTAATTACTTTGTATATTATCAAAATATAATTATTTTAATATTAATAAGAGTTTGAACACTAATTAAATTTCACATTAAAAAGTGATAAATATTTGTTCAACTATCACGATTGAGTTGTTAAGAACGTTGATTTGATTCAACATAGCACATTCAAAATCTCAGGTTATATTAAATAAAAGAATCATATAATTTTATATAAAGAAGTTTTAATGATTAAAGATGTCATGCAACCTTATTATGTATTGTGACTTTTTCACAAGAATGAGGTTTACATTTTTTAAATTTCAATTCTTGGTGACTCTTTATAATAGAAGTAGATTCTTAGAATTTAGTCCTAAGTCTTTGAAACCTTGGCTTAGTTAATTTTTCACAATACTTTTAGTTTTTAAAGTAATTTTTTAGGGCACTTTGTGTTTAGGTTTTTAAGATTATTTTTTATGTTAATGCAACAATGTGATTACAAAATAAAAAAATAAGGAAATTTCTCAAATAGTAAATATTGTATTCAAATAATTCACCTAAATTCTAAATCTAACCATTTTGGGCGCGTTTTTTGTATTCAACTTAGGTATTGTCCAAGTTTCTTCAATCAAAATTAATTTTAAAAAAACTTTCTTGTCTCTCAATCCATGGTATATGGTATTTTACTATTTTTGTAAGATAGTGTAATAATAGTTAATTTTCTTTTTGAATTTAATATGTTAAAGTTGTTATTTTTTAATTCTATAGATGAAATCATAGTAAAAAAGGCAACAAAATAATAGTGTTAAATGAATTCAAGGTACAATAGTGTAATTTTTTATATTTTCAGTTTAAGTTAGGATCTAGAAAAATGAGATTGGCATTTTATATTTGTTTGAAAATAAATCTTTTTTTTATAAACTCATGTTGCTTAATGCATGATAGAGTGATTTTATTTTTAATTTTATGATTTCAAATTTAATTTACTAACTACTACATCTTTTAAGTTTTAATTTTAATGATATTCAAAAGTTCAGAATTTTGATTAACTAATTTTGTATTATGATTTTCAAGTTGGTGTAGTGAATTAAACATAATGCTTTTCATTTTCCCTCCTACTATGCTATATACTTTTGTGGCATTTTAAAGTAAGGTATCACAATATTCATTTTTAATAATATGCAGCTAAGTAGTTCAAGCTGATAATTGAATTGAATTTACTATATAATGTCTAAGAATAATTTTTTAATAAAAATTAAAAATTTAGATATTATTTTTATTTTAATATGAAAAATAAATTAAACAAATGGTCCTACCTGATCAAAAAATTATCCATTAAATTAAAAAGAAAAGGTTAGATAGGAAATATTTAAATGTTCCTTTCTTGTAATTTTTTTATTAATTTTGATTTAATAAGGTGTGGTTTGCTCTATCTAATTTTGTACTCGCAATGTGTAATTCGTATTCTTTTTAATTTATGAGCAAAAATTGGGATTTTTTTGTGTGAATTTAAAGCCTAAGATGTGTCCAGTTTAGTCATGTACATGTAAATAATAACTATGATAAACATAAAAATAATTTCACAAAAAAAAAGAAGAAATTTTCCATGTTCTAACCTATTGCATGCCTGGTTGGCTCCTACTTCTATAACTTTTAAAAATTTTGAATCAGCCATAGTATATTATTACTAAATATAATATTCTTTTAGGCAATGCAAAGTTTTTTATTACAATAATGATTTTTAAATTGTTGCAAAATAGGTAGTTTTCCAATTTTGCATTAAATTCCTTTCTAATTTTATTTGTGAGGAGGACTTTTATTTCTTTTCTATATATTTTGTGCATTTTTTTATTAATTTAAAACTAAATTAAACTTACTGTTAAAGACTCAAAAAATTATTGAAAGAATGTTGAGTTTCATTAGAACCTTATTAATCTAAGTATTTGTATTTTCATAAATGTCCTTCTTAATGTGATTAGACTAAAAAATAAAGCCTTTTTGAAAAATACATTAAATACTAAAAAACCAATAACACTTAGAATTAAATAAATATTTGCAATTAAAATTAAATTTAAGAATATAAACTTATTTAAAAATATAAAATTATAAATATTTAAATATTAATTTCTCTTTCTATGTTTTGGTTATTTATTTATTTTTGCTACATGACTTTTTTTGCTTTAATTTTGTTGTAGATTTTGAAATTTAAATTTATATACAAATTCATTAAAAGTATTAAAGAATAAAATATAAATTTTAATACTAACAGATAATTATATATTTTTGTAGGATCTAATTTAAATTTGTACTTATAAAAGGTTTGAAAGAATTTTGAAGAGGTTGAGTTTGATTAGGATTTAATTAATCCTTTTTGCTAAATTAATTTTTTGGTTTTAATTTTGTTGTAGATTTTGAAATTTAAATTTATATACAAATTAATTAAAATATTAAAGAAGAAAATATAAATTTTTATACCAACAGATAAGTATATATTTTTGTAGGATTTAATTTAAATTTGTACTTATTAAAGGTTTGAAAGACTTTTAAAGAGGTTGAGTTTTATTATGATTCAATTAATCCTTTTTGCTAAATTAATTTTTAAATTTAATTTTGTTGTAGATTTTGAAATTTAAATTTATATACAAATTAATTAAAAGTGTTAAAGAAGGAAATATAAATTTTTATACTAACAGATAAGTATATATTTTTGTAGGATCTAATTTAAATCTGTACTTATAAAAGGTTTGAAAGACTTTTAAAGAGGTTGAGTTTGATTAGGATTTAATTAATCCACTTTTTGTAGTTCCATTAATATCCTTTTTGTAATATGACTACAACTTAAAAAATAAGGGTATTTTTGGAAATACATTAATTGTTAAATCACTTAAGGTCCTACATGCTTTTATATATATATATATATATATATATATATATATATTGGTACTTATTAAGGATTTTGATGAGTTACAAATTTGTTGTTCTATTTTTCATTCATGGTAGGGAGGTATTTTTTTAGTTAACTTTTTCAAAAATAGGAAGTTAGAATATTATTGTTTCCTTTTTAAATTTCAGTAGCTTATCAAACAAAAAACACTATCAGTTTAGAAAAGTATGTTAACTCTAACAACTAATTAAAATTAGTAAATGTGTGTGTGTGTATTTACAGTCCAATTAAAACATATAAATCATTTTTTAAATTATGAAAATAATTAAAAAATTGAAAAATAATACAGAAAATTGGGACTCTTCGAGAGAATTAGGCTAAATACTCTATCAAATAATATATAATATGTAAATTTTCTATATGCCAAATGTTTGGAGGAGTATATTTTCAAGAAGTTTCCCTATATTTTATCATGTTTCTACTTGGGACTAATTCTACTTTACGCCCTTAATGTTTGTCTTATTTATTTGGAAATTTGCACTCTAAAATTACCTATTACTTATACATTGCGCCTTGATTTTTTTTTTTATTTGGGAATTTTGGCACGCTAAAGCCACTTATTCATCCAAGTTACCGTCATCTCGCATACCAATCAAAGTGTACAAACAACATGCACCTATCTACAATGAAATTCTCCCATCTCAATGATGAAAATTGGCCCAAAAGAATTAGTTTGATAAGGCAGAAGAGGACTAACTTGGCTCGGGAGGGACAAATTAATATCTCCTCCAACACCCATTATTCATGCTTGCTAATGTATAGATAAGCTATATTAATTAATCCACAACACAGAAGAAAAGAAAGAAGAGAAGATAAAAAATTATTGGTCAGCCAGATATAACAGTAGAGATGACTGCTACTACACAATATTCACTTATTTTATAGCACTCGTGAGGCGCAATGCATGCATGCGTAGCTTTCTGTGGTCATATCAAAACTTTTAGTGATGTTTATATGTTCTGGTAAAATCTTTTTAGTCATTTAAAACTGATTGTTTGTATTATCAATATATTAATGCATTTTTCTATGTTTTTTTTTCTACTATATACGCAATTGTAAGCGTGTGTATTGGTATTAGCAATTAGATACATTCTACACTTGTAATGACCTTCTTTTGTGATTTTACCCTCGTTGGTATAAGTCATTGATTTCTATGCTAGTTTGCCAAAAGAAATCTTCATTGGACAAATTTTTTTGAGAAGTTTTAAGAGTTGCTTCCAACAAGAAGGGGTAAAGAAAGAAGAAAATCAATGCCAGAGACTTAATCCTTGGGACCATAAAGACCATGACAAGATGCCGATTATTCTTGAGAATGAGCGATAAAGTTCCAATTTACCGGTTCTATTGTCCCACAACACAGAAAAAAATATTATATATTCTTGCTTAACTAATTGACAGCCGCAAAATATGCATACATGGATGTGGACTAGCAATTATAATTTTAAAATTGTATTTGAGAATCACATTGAGAACAAATTATATTTTAAACATAATCAATGGAAAGCATCACTTTCTCTCCGTTACATCCTAACAATTATAATTTTACAATTTTATTTGAGAATCAGAACCGTTCATAACATACATCATTATGTTTTTATTCATACACAAAAATTAAAATTAAATTGACTAAGTTTTATTGTTTAATCAACATTACAATTTATCAAATTTTTAATTCATTTTCCACCATCCAAATATTTCTTGCAAATTGAATGATAAAATATTTTCAAACAGATTTGATCTTCAAGTCCTATTAAAAATAAAAGCACAAAAATTATACACAATTTTTTCCAAAAAAAAAAACTTAGTAATCTATATATAAATAAACGAAGAGATAATTAGAGAGAAAAGTAAATGGTTTGCCAAGTTGATGTTCGCATTAAGTTAAAAAAAAATAAAAAATCTACTTGAATAAGAAATTGCAAAAAGTAGCTCCAAGGGTTTCTTTTCCCTTCTTACCTTATTTATATGGGTATGACATAACCTGGGGGAAAGCTTGCTTCTGAGGAAGCCCTGAGTGTTGACAAAAGTAGTTATCCCTACATTAGTATGTTACATGTGTGTCTTAACAAATATATGAAATGTAATCCTAGTCCGGAATATGGAAGTTTTTAGTGAGTTCCAAGTTTAGCTGGTTCTTTTACGTATAATTGACGTTATTATTACAGCACAAATTTTGCAGTTGGAAATAGATTGAGATTGAGTACAAGGAACGAACTCTTTTAGTATAACTTGTGTATGGGAACGATATATTTCTGTTTTCTTCTTTTTTTTTTTTAAGATTAGCTGCACTTAATATACTAGTAGCTAAGAGTGAATTCATAAACTTTACCCACTTAATTTAATTGTGAACATTTATAAATTAATCATATAGATAAATAACTTTAAGACCTATGGGCTTGTTTTTAATAGCTTCTGATTTTTATAAAACTAATTTTAGAGAAGTTGAAAATAAGTTGATTTTAATTTTAATTTAAAAAATTTAAAAAAATAAAAAAATAACTGAGAACATCACAAAATAGATTTTTAAAAAATCAGAAACTAAAATCAGGTAGATAAAAAGTTATTGATAACATGCCCTAAACATCTGGTGCTTAACAAGGTTAAACAGCAAGATTAATCCAAACTATTGGCAGATAAGGCTATATAGGAAGTTTGATTAGACATGCGAATTCTTGATCAATATTATTAATCCTTAGAAAATACTGCGATAACTTTTTAAATTCATCCTGTCAGACTACGTGGTTGAAAAAGATTCAATTAAACATATGTGCAGTGTCGCTACAATTAAGGAGGAATGATAACAAAAAGAGTGATGTTGTACCAGAAATTGCCCACAGAAAGAAAAAGAAAAACTGTTTAAATTATGTGACCCGACCTGACCCGACCAGACAAGTTGGTACTTGCTGCTTGCATATGATCTTTTTACACCTATTCATTGGAAGTTTTCCATGTGTAAGATCGTAAGCACACTTTCCATTCATCTTGTTTCCAAACAACTGGGCACTGGTCTGGTAGTCAAGAAACAATTGTTTAACATGCTTTCTCAGCAGAAAATGTTGGAACAAGTTGTCATATAAGATAAGTTCTGAAAGGCTTAATCAATAATTAAGCTAACGTAATGTTAATGTAGTATTTGAAAAAAGTGTTATATCGACTGTTCTATTTATTTGATAGTATTTTTTCGAAAATATTTTTTTTAAGAATTTTAAACACGTTTTTTAACCATTTTTTATTTTACGTAAATATTTATATTAAGAAGAATATGTAAAATTACTATATTAATGTTTTTAAAAAAAACCCCTAAAACAATAATTATCTAACCACGGAAAAACTCGTTAAATGTCATGTAGAGCCTATGCATGATTATTCATTGAACACGTGCTAGTTACTAACATAATCAAACGAGTAACACATTGGCATACACCAAAGCATCTAATCCTAATTTCTAAGTCCATTGACACTACGTCACTGGGGCCGTTGGCATCATTACAGTTGGCACCAGCATTGCTGGATATTAATAGAATAAGATTGGTCATTTTTAAGGTTCAAATCGCTTTGTAGACTCTTAATCGTGTTGGAGTTCATGGCTTGGCGGCTTTCTGATGAAAGCTTTAGATAAGCACGTAACTCAGTGTTTTCTGCATTTCTGAAAAAAAATTTTCCCCTTTCTTTAAACGTAATTCGTAAACAGGTTAGCACTTTAAATCAATCACATTTAACAAAAGTTGGGATCAACCCAAAAGTTGGGATCGGCTGTGATATTTACAGATCAAATATCCAAATATTATTCTCGTACGAGTTGTCAAACAGACAGAAATACCAAGGATGCCCAAATGTTGGAAGGATTGCTGAGGAGGACCAGAAAGCAGAGCCGATATATATATATGGTGTTGCTCTATCAAACATGAAAATAGGACAGCAGTTCACAAGATTCAAATTCAAAAGTTGCAACTGCTAATGGTCCACCCCCCCCCCCCCCCCTCCGGGGGGACCGCGGCGGCCAACAAAAAACACCACATAAGAACATAAAAAAAAAATTAGATGTAAAATGTGAATTCTCTACGCATTAACGTATACATTGAAATCAAAGACTGATATGCATTTAGTCTATGAAACACGACTGTAGCATTAACTAACAAGTAGATAAAATTCATGGAATTTCTTTTGTTCAGTTTAGCACGTCTCTATACAAAAACCAAAATGGACATAAGTGGACATATACAAATATGTTAATAATTTCAACAAAAGATTAAAGTAAATTCCTCCTATAAACAACCTTTTTTGTTTCTCCTTTATGCTTTACGGCAAATAGTAAGACCCCAAATTCAGTCTCAACTAAAAGAGAACAAAGCAAACCAAACAATATCACACCACAAATAACTTTTCCCCTCACTTTTGCACTTTTTTCCCAGAAACTTTGGTTTTAACTAAGCCAATAAGATTGTAGGCTTAATTAAACAAAGTAAACACACACGAACCAGCCTAATATTTGTACATATCTAATAATCAACCCAATCAAATTCCAATTCTTCTTCCCCTTTCTTCCTCTGTTTCTCCTCTACTAGTCTTACCTTTCCATATCTGTAAGTTCAAATGATTTTCCCACAGGAAGAAAACTACTCTTGGTCTCTCCAAATTTGTTCCTTTTCTGAGCCTCAACATCATCATCCTCCAGTTCTTGGTCTCCAAATTTTGACAAAGATTGATACTCAACTTTTTCAGGGAACATTTTGTAGAGTGCGAAGTAAATACACATGCCTAAAACAGTGACTCCAATTAAGTACCAGCTGAATTCAATATTCACTAGTGATTTAGCTCTTTCAAGGGCTTCAAGGTCATGGCATCTGACAACTTGATGGCCCTCTTCCAAGTTCAAAAAACAACCTTTGGGAATATACTCTGGTGTCCAAAGCATGACCCCCATGACCATCAGCCAAACTCCTTGGAACAAGATGCTGAGAGACCTAATTAAGCTATTCAAGAAACTCTTGGGGTAACCCATGCCTAAAAGGGTGGTGAAAAGTGAGACAAAGATGACAATTTGGAGAAGCCAGTGGTATTGGCCTTCCACACCCATGTGGTCAGCAGAGTGGAGATGGAAGAGGAGAAATTGTTGGCCAAAGGCAATGGCTCCAAGCATCAGGGTAAGCCCATATTGAGCTGGGGGCTGGATTTTGTCAAGAATGATGGAGAAAAGTGCATATACAAAGAAAGTCAGGGATATGTTTGAGTGCTCAAAGTTGTGAAGATGGTTTGACGGGATGGTGCCATCAGGGTCCAATGGTTGGTGCCTGGCTGGACCAATGAAAAGCTCCATGGATATGGAGGCAGTGCAGCCTCCCATGATCAAGAAAAGCTCCAAGTACCTGATTCTTGAAGTAGGAAACCATGGCAGAGATGTGTAGGACTTTGGGTGGAGAGAGTGAAGCCTGACATGGTTAACTAAATGCCAGAGCCCAATTAGAAAGAAGCCAAATCCAGGTGCCACATGTCCCACCATAGTGCCCATCTTGTTATCCTGTTTTGGGGTTTGCCTTGCCCTGTGTGCTGCCCTGCCTGCTGGTGTGTGTGTTTTGTCTTTGGAGAAAGGGAAATAAGGAGGGAAAAGGAGAGAGAAGGCGTGACAAGAATGGATGGCTGAGAGAGGAGAGAGAGAGAAGGAAATAATATAGGAAGGTTTGATTTGGGATGAAGAAAATTAGATGGGAAGCTTGAGGGAGTTTATAAAGAGGGGGGTTTAGAAATATATGACTTTCTTGAAGGTCTGGAGGCTTCCATCATGAGATGAAAATTTTGAGGTATTTGTGACTGCAGTTTGGTGGCTTGTGGAATAAGATTAAGCTAGGAACAGTTGACTAATGACTCTTTGGATAATACGTATGAGATGAGGTGGCAATTTTATAATTTAATAGGCCCAATCTGCAATCTGTAGTCCACAGAAGAGAAATGGCTATCAAAATTATTTATCCTTTTTTTTTTTTTTTGCATTATCTTATTCCCACTGATCAGTCTGAATCTTATCATGTCATGGTTTCTTCCATCAATGCCGTCTAATTAGTTTGGTTTAAAGGGGTTGACAAAAGGGGACAGAAGTTGAAATCATGAATCTGTAAAATCAAAATATGATGAGGAGGAAGAATAAATAGCTCAAACAAAATAAAAACAAGCTAATAGATTTTGTCGTGATACTATTATGGTTTGATTTTAGATGTCAAATGGGTGATTTATTGATTCATCTAGAAGTATTGTTCTAGCACATGTGTGAAAAAACTCCAATCGGATATCTTAACATTGACCATGCTTGTTTTTAAATGTCATTCGTTTGGTTGACCAAAGCAAAATCAAGTAATGATCACAATCAACTAATTAGTTCACACTCTCAAGATCGATTACCACCACAGCATCTATCCAACGGTTGACTAAGAAGAATTTTTAAAATTATTATAACAATATTTTTTTTTTTTAAAAAAATCTCGAAAAACAACATCAAGAGACTATTGAAAAAACATGAAAAGATTCAGATAATCAAGTGTGGAGTTAGCTGAGAAAGTGTACGTATTCTTTTGAGTGGGTAAATTTCCTTAAAACTCTTTAAACTTTATCCAGATATTCTATTTTATCCCCCAAAGATGTCTTCAATTAGACTCGTGAGCAAGATGCTAAACTACGATCTTCAAGATGTATAAAAAAATTAAAAAGAATGAAGAAAAGAACAAAAAATGCAATTTTGAACTTTTGATTTTTTATTATTATGTGGAACCAATGTTTTTTCCCAATAAAACATCAATTTAATTGTGGTAAAAACACATTGAAAGACTAATATCTTCAATTTTATTGTGATAAAATCATTGAAAGACTAATATCTCCTTGAGTAAAAAATCCAACTTGACAAACAAAAAATTTCACAGGTCCAGCTTCAATGATAGAGTGAAGTATTTAATTAATTATATGTTACTTTTTATCGCAATAAATCTGAAAAAATAAATAAAAAGAATCATCCAACTTTCAAGGGTACTTTTCTGTCATCTTGATTTGTTTTGATCCTCATTTTTTGTCCTTTGCGTTTCTTTTGACAACAATGTAGTGTATATCTTTTTATACTTAAAGTGTCTTGATGAGCAAGTATAATATGGTCAAAATTCCAAAAAAGTGCAGCAAAGCTAAACGTCCCGACTGCGACGGCGGCGGCGTTAATCGTTTTGGAATATTAAAATCAAAATTTGCGAAGTTGACCGGATGTTTCTCCGAAACAAAAGTACAGTTTCATTACAATATATCATATATATGTTAAATATTTTTATTCTCTTATTTTTAAATTAATTGAGCGTCATCCCTAGATATTTATTCAATATAACATAAACCGATCGAGCAAAGCTCGGTTAAAGGGCTTTGAGGTTCAAACTCTGATCTTGACAGTTATAAACTAAGAATGAGAAAAGGAATTTAGTTTAAGAATATATTGGGAGTTATATCCCAATTTGTGCGTGATAATAACCTAAAAACATTATCCAAAATTGTGTGAGCCAAAAACCTTGGTAGGATTTAGAATTAGTTTTTTAAAAAAAATGAAATTGTCATGTCTTTATTGTTAATTGTTAATATCTTTAACTAAAGCTTATGGATCCTTTTAATTCTTTTCTTTTTAATGGATCCTTTTAATTCATCATTTATCTCCCACAGTTCAGCTAAATGTGAGTGTCTGAATATAAAACACGTTTTCCCAGGTTTTGTCTGTGGTTTAGTTGCTACAAGATCTTAACTAAGTCCGTGATCTTTAAATAAATACAATTTTTTAAAGTTTCAATTATTTACTCTCTCATGTTGCCACAAGTACGCGCACCCCAGCTCACTCTCCTCTGAATTGTAACATCTTTCTTTAATTTTAGGATAACATTGGGTTATGTGAAGTTATGAAATAGTCCACAAATGATTGTTTAAAAATGGCTTAGGGAGTAATTAGCCTAATGTTTAAAACGGGTTTTACATCATTTTTTTTTTCAAGGCGGATTAATTTACAATAAAATTTCTTTTCTATTTTCTATTTGGCCTGAAGTAATATACATTCGAATTATGTCTTAGCCAAATTTAGATCCTTTTTATTATCAGCAAAATTAAGATCTAAGACGTCTAAGGCCTTGTTCTCAACTGAATTGGATTTTTGGAAAAACCAATTTTAGAAAAGATAAATGTTAGTTGCTCTTGGTTTTAGCTTAAAAAAATCGTAAAGCAAGGTTGAAAAAACAAAAAAAAAAGAGATTGAAATATTACAAAACAGATTTTTCAAAATTAAAAACAAAAAGTAGATATAAAAAGAACTTGGTAAGAACAAACCCTAAATCTTATAAATCACATTAAAGATGTAGAACTTAAACATCGCCAAATTTTTATAAAAATATTGGCATATCAGTTTGTGAGAATCATGTTCTGCAACTGCTGAATTGTACCACATGGTTTTCTTTTTTTATTTAGGCTGTACTGTATCACCTGGTAATTAGTTGCTAAAACCTACAACCAATAAAGTATAATACGTATAGAAACAATAAAGTACTTTTGCTGAAAAGTTCAAGTACCTAATACGTATTAAAAAAACTCACACATTTAAAATTGCCTAAAAGACACTGATTCTACATATCTGTCATACAGTAACAGAGAGGATGTGAAATTAACAATGAAGGTATTAGCTGTTCAATGTTTTTTCAAGCAGAAGGTTGGATTTCAGTGAAGAAATCTATAATCTGGACATATTGAACAAATATAATAAATTGAAAATCTGTCTGTTTTAATGTAATATTGGGAATAAGTTCTGCTTTGTTAATAAAAAAGATGTCTTGAATAAGTCTCCAGAAACTTCTTCATTAAAAGAAAAAAAAAACCTTTAAACTTTGAAACATCCGACATTTGAGTTTGATTCTCATATGCCATCTTCAACATTTTGTTTTCTTTAATTAAAAAAATTAAGATTCTTAGTATTATTGTAGTTGTAGTAGTATCCGGCTATGAGGGGAAAAAGAGCATAAAAGACGAAAGCAAAATGATTTTGTACTTGTCATTGACAAGACAAGTTGATTTATTTGGTCATAAAATGCATGTTTGGTCTTTTTATGGTTATATATTAAGTTTAAAATTATTAGTTATATACACATATCGCTTGTGTAAAATGAAAATTTTAAATTTGGATAGAAATAATGTGTCATTTTTCTATTTTTGCTAGTGTGAGAAAATGTTTACACCATCCATCCTTGTAGAAAGAATTAATACAATCAAAAGAAAGAACGTTATTTGAAGAGCTCAGAGTGATGTTATCATTTTTTTTTTTCCCTTCTCCCTTTTCTAAAAACAAGGACGTTATGCCTTAGCTCATCTATAACTAATAATGTAAAGTTCCAAATGGTTCACTGTCGTTAGAAAGAAAAGTAAAGAGAATATGACAGCTATATTATATTCGATCATTTTAGTGAAATTCAAAGTCCCATTACAGTTGGCGGTGTAGGATATCTTGGCTTTTAGCTTTTTATCACCATTCTTCAATTACATATGCAAATAGGCAACTGCAATAAAAGTTGCTCATACACTAGTGGCTAGCTCTCATACATTGTTTGATTTTTGGCCATTTTAAATCTTTCAATAAGAGAAGATACAAATGGCAATCCTTGTAATGAAATGCATTGTGCTCACTTACCAACATAGTTGTGTCAATCGCCCCTTCAAATAATTCATATCAAATGATTTTGTATCACACTTTACAATCATCTTCTTTATAGAAGTCATGATATTGCAACATGTTTTTGTCACTAATGACGACAACCAATACATCGAACATCCATAAAAAAGAGGACACAAAAATATACACGTCACTTTTTTTTTTTAATTCTAATATTGGTCAATGATCAACGAATATGACATGATTCTTTGAAGAATTTCCCAACTGAAAATTGGTTAAAAAACAAACAAAACCATTTTGAAATTGAAGGATTTCAAGTCATCTAACTCAATTGTGATTCCCTTGCTTTAGCAGCCATTTCTTGATCAAAGAAGCCACCATATAATATAACCATTTGGCGGGTCAAAATTGCAATTCCAAATGATGGACGAAAATTTTACAATCATCACGTGTACTGTGTGTTTCTGCGTGACCTGATTGGTGGGTCAAAGTTGGAATTGTTTTTCTTGTGAAGTTCATACGAGAAAACAATGGGCCATATCTGTTCTGCCTTTGAACAGTCGAAATCTCCAGGACATGGTTGAGAAGTTTCTGATGTTTCGGTTTTCAGAATGTTTTGTTGCCTGAGTGCGATTGAAAATGGCTTTAGAATAAACATGCGATGGTGATTCTCAAATAATTGTGGGTCGTTGATATGAATTACCATCCATTTTCCTCCATTTGTCTATATTTTAATTGCTAAATGTCAAAATTATAATCCAAAAGTACTATAATTATAATTTTACCTTAATGTGTGGATTATTACACTACACGATCAATTGAATCGAAAACTATTCTATGTTTAATTAAGGTGTAACATTTGGACGGTGACTAAGCTGTGTAAATTGTGGCAAAATCTAAAATTGGATATCAAAAGGAAAAAGTATTTGTTTGATTTAATTTTTTGCATACAATTTACACTAATACGCAGTAAATGGCCAACAAGTTTTAATTTACGAAAATAATTTTGGAGATTTATCTTTATTAGATAAATAGAGATATCTCCATTTACCTAATAAATGGACTAATTCTAATGCATTTTATTACAGCTTTAAAATTGAAAAAATTCTACTTCTTTTCCAAGAATACTGTGATGACAAAGAATTCTAAAAAAAATAGTATTTTTTTGTATAAAAGTTGTAAATTTTTGTTAAAACCTAGCACATTTTTACTAATTTTTTGAACAATTATTTAGGAAAATATCACCTTAATATTGTCCATCATCATGTCTATGATTTTTGAATTGTACCACTAATTTTAATTTTCTTTTTATTGACTTTAATCTAAGCCACAAAAAAAATTTGAGACTAGATGCCCACGTGCATTATTCGCGTCAAATTCTGGCGAAGCGTGTGAATAATTTGGAAAGCTATTATTGCTGTTCGCTGGCGTAGAGTTTCGGCCGTTGATCTTGGGTTTGTATTCGCGATCCTTCTTCGATAGAATATGCACAAAGTGTGACGTGGGGACGGATAAAGTGTTCACTTCAACAGAACTGAACAAAATTTTCCAACAAGTAATTTATTTCAATCTTGTTTCTACATCCATCTAGTTTAGAAAGTGAATTACAGATGTATTGCATACAAAGATTATTCCTGAATTTAATGTCTCGCCGCATGCTTCACGTTCAAAAGATTCTTAGCTTTGTTGGATGGTTATTTTTTAACTTTTTTTTAATACAGTAGTAATTTTAAAAAAAATTTTGGAATAAATGTGTATGTGAGATAAAGTATTAGTTAAAAAAATGTGCTTAAATTTTTTAAAAATATGTTTACGAAAAATAGATCCAAGCAGACAGAGCCTTTTTTTCCAGGAACAGCACCAATTGATATGTGATCAAATAAATTATAAGGTAACTTTACTTAATTTCCTTCCCTTCGAACAAAAGTGAAGGAACAATTAGAAAAAGACTTCCTAAGCTTAAGTATGTCATCTATAAAGGCCTTTAGTAGGTAGCACGCTTTGTTCTTTCTTTGATTTTGCTATGGAGTTGCCTGCAATCTGATTGGAATAGCACATGATTTTATGCATGCTATCAGATCACAATCTTGAGCTCCACAACTCGGTTAGCAGATGCTGCATCTTTAAGAACCCAATGTTTTTCAAGAATAAGGTAAATTTAAAATTGTCTATAAATAAATATTAGAGGGTCGCTTGGTTCGTAATAAGGAATCAGAATCGGAATCGGAATCATTCACTTTGAAATTTCAATGAAGTTTTTCATTTTAATATCCTTGTTTGTTTAGATGTCAGAATCGGAATCGAAATCATTTACTTGTGAAGACTTTATGGTCCTAATTATCTAATTTTGTTGATTAACAAATAAATGATGATGTCTACTAATATTTTATCATAACAAAATAATTGAAGAATTAAAAAGAAGTCAAAGTTGTAAAATTTTTAGAAATGATTCCGATTCCCTCCAATTTACTCGGAAATGGAGGATTTTCAAATTTTTAAAAATGATTCCGATTTTTTTAATTTTTATTTTCTTTAACCAAGCAACATATAAACGATTTATTTCGATTCTCGATTCCGATACCCATAAACCAAACAGCTCCTGTAAATAAGAGAGAACAACAAATTATCTTACCAGTACAAAGCGCAGCACTAGATTCGGCGTTAACTGTCTTGTCACTTTTTAAAATTTCATTATTACTTTTTAAACATAAATAATTATTATATCTACAACAATCCATACCCACCGCTAATAAATATGGATTCAGCAAAATTTGTCATAACTATCACCCTCTCAACACTAATAATACATTTTTCTCAAATTTTATATTACCGCTTCTCTCTCTCTCTGTTAAACATTCTTGGAGGGTGTCACAAGTACTAGTTTTATATATTCCACTATCTAACTACACCCTTCTTTTGACAAAGAGGATGGTCAAATAATTTGGACGTCACGAAGATTAATTTCGATATCCTCGACACAACTAATAATAAATTCAATATTAATCTTCCAGAAATGTCCTTTACGACTAAGTGATTTAATTATCAAAAAGCTAAGGAATCCAACGTTTCAACCCAAAAAATAACCATCCTGTGCATGTTGTGTCCTTAAAAGAAGACATCTTTAAGTAAAAAATTATAGTACGTACAAATAAAAAGCTTGTCCGCATCAAAAGCTAATCGTGTTTCTGCACCTTCACAGCAAGTGATTAAAGAAAAAAAAAAAAGGGCTGATTAGCAACGCAAAAATTATAAAAAAAAAAAGTTTTAGTCAAATTAAAATTATATGAAAATGACAAAAAACAAAACAATAAAACAATGTCACACGACAAAGAGAAAGTGTTCCAAAAAGTATCTCTGCATAAATTCCTGTCAACCATGATGTTAATCAGGGATAAATGTATAATAGTTTCCAGGAGATTTGCGTGGCAGGCAAGAGAAAGAAGGATAATGCTCAAGGTAATTGTGATGATCATAGACTAGAAAGTGACATTGACGGACTTGGTGGTGTTAAAGAACCCCTTTCATTGTTTTGAAGTGGCTCTCTTCGATTTGCTAGTCTTAATCTTCATTGAGGGATGAACGTTGCCACATCGGGAATATTCATGATTTAAGGAGAGCAAACATAGATAATATCTTTGCCGCATTACGATAAACAATCACAACAAAGTGTCTATACATATACATACATACATATAGTGTGTATTATGTGCGTGTATAACATTCGAGTGACAAAAAAAAGAAAAAGATCAATTATATTTTTATTCATATATTATATCTTATTGAATTGACATTGTAAAATTTTTCTATTTTACATGTTGAATTGGACGATGTTTTTGACAAATACAAGTTGTAATTTCCTTAAGGAGTTATTTCATTGTTACACAGGAACATGAAAATTCGTTCATTCTGTATTTAGAAATTAAAACATGCCATTGCAAGGCTGAATAAAAGAATACCAAAATTCACAAATTGATTAGGAATTTTATCTTTGTGTTCTCAAGCTACATATGTAGGTAGATTAGTTTAAGGTGTATACAAATTAGAATATCACCTGAATGATAACAGAACCAAAAAAAGTACATGTAGATTTGTTGTATTGTAATCTATGAGTGTTTTTGTGAAATGTAAATTCTGTGATATTTTAGTGTTTTCATTTAATAAAAATTAAAGAGAGAAACGTATATGTATCAAAAAGTAAAATGTATAAATCATTAAAAAAAAAGTAATTAGACATTTGTCAACCATCAAGTGATTGCAGAGAAAAACCAAATGCTTGATCGTTCCTTATCCCATTTCGAAAGGATTATGCTAAAGGCTTTTCTTTCATAGCCCGTGACGGTTCAAGGCTTGAAAATACCTTTGTGGAAATAACTAGTAATCATTGGATTAGTGCTACTAAATTCTGGAATAAGACACAAGCATTTAGAAACAATGGACGTAATTCAGTGGGTTTAATGGTTTCAGTTTTTTCATTTTTTTTAATCACATGATGCGTTTATATAAGACATCATTTCTTCAATTTAAACGACTAAAAGTAATTTATTTTGCATTGACGATCAATCAAAGATTTCCAAAAAACTCTCTCTCTCTCTCTTTATTTATTTTTTTTTTTTGATCAACCAGAGCCATGGATAAACAAGAAACCAGTACATCGGACAATAGAAGTTGACCAAAAGAGTCCAGAAGGGATAACGACCATATTAATACTAGAAAGTAAATATTTATAAAATAGGAACGAATTGATCCGTATAATCCCAAGTGAAATTAAAACATTAGTTCATTTTTCAATCTAGCAAAGTACAATTATACATGAAATAGTGTTTATACAGTGCGGCCTTAACTTTTCTCACACGGATACCTGTACGTGTATGGGGGTGCAAATGCGAATAAATAAGTTCGAATCAAGTTTGAGTAGTTTGAATTTTTTTTTTTATGTAATTTTTAAGTTTTATACTTATTGAGTTGACATTGAGCCGAATTTAAATAGTCAAGGAACGCTAAATTTTACTCATGCTTACTTTGATTAAATGTGCCAAATTTGAAGAGTTTTTGTTAAGCTAAATGCTAATCGAATATCAAATAGTTTGGTTCGCCTTTCACTCCTGTGTATCTGCCAATAAAAGGGAAGGGAAAGAAAAGGAAAAAACGTGTATACCTATTTCTTCAATACCAAAAAGTTTTGCATGAGAACAAGAAAGATCGGTCCTCTCTGTTGAGCAAAATATGAGAGCCATAAGACAACTTTCTAGAAATGCTGTGGCTCTGAAACTAATGCTTTTTAGGCACTGCGCCAATGGCAACTCAAAGGATCAAATCCTCTTGTGGTAGTTAGTAATTTGAGTTTAAGGGAGGGGTAGGTAGTATTCGAAAAGCCACACTTCTAATTGTGTATGGCAAAGTCTTTGGACTTTATTTAGCATACTATTGAGAGGCTTACCCCACTTATCCAAAGCAAAATATATATGTAATACAATTGTGATTGTTAAAAAAACAAAAATTAAAACTTTTGCACTCCACAATTCTAAAGAAAAATTCAAACTTCCTTTTGCTTTACAATTTTCCAAACCTGAACTTTTCTTTTTAAGTGCTTAGGTCTTTCCAACTATAAAAGATAAGGAATCTATGCCCCTTAAAATTTCCAAGTTCTGGACAAAGAATATCCTCTGCAAATGTACTTTTTCTTTTTCTTTTGTTACATATTTTTTCTTAAAAAATGATTAAATAGACCCATATGTAACTTGTTAAGTAAGGATCAAAACTACTTGATTTATGTAATCTGATTACACCAGAATATTACGGGTCTAGAAGAGTTTATACATATCAAGTATTTATGCTACTGTTTCATAAAATCTTAGCGTGTGAAACAAATATCATTTAATGTTTTACAAAGAAGTTCTAAGACTAATTATATGCTACAAGAACCACTGGAGGTGGCCTAGCAATGGCTAATCTATATGGTACCATAAAATACTTATATATAGTGATTACAAAATAGTGGATTAAGTATCATGCTTATATAAACGTGGTAGCATAGAAGCCTCTAAATTAAGAGGTTTCGAACATGAACCCACAATATGTGAGAGAAGGAGAATAAATCCATAATATTAATACCCTATATTAAATAATAAAATAGTCTCTGAGACCCAATAAACTCAATAATAAAATAGTCTCTGAGACCCAATAAACTCTCTACACTCTATGCAAAACTAATGTAACAAATATCTTATTTACCGATTTGTCTCGAGTGCAAGGCTAGCACATGATATCTAATGCCTATTTAGAATTTTGTCAGTGTACAGAAAGCCTTCTTTTTGTTACCCCAAGACCCAATTAGAAGGACTGGGAGTATTACTGGTGAGAATGTGTTTAGTACAGCGATTGTATTGCGTTTTGCAATCAGACTCATTTGCTGGAAAAAGTTTGTAATATTTTGCTTAGTGTTAAAAATTAAGAGGTCATGACTCGAGTTGAAGTTTAATTCCTTTTTTCGTGATTTACTATGTACATGGGATGCACAAAATATTTTATCAAGAGTAGTTAATAAAGCAATATGATGCAAGGACCTGGTTATATTTTTCTTTTCGGAAGTGGACTTTTAGCACGAAAAGCATAGGGGAAAACCTTGGTATCAGTTTTCGGCACCAAAAGAAAGATTGGATTCCTGAGTTAGGCTGATTTCTTTCCAACCTGCTGTTTGCTTTTTAAGCGGTTAGGTTCCATGACTTAGGGTCATTTCTTTCCTACCTGCAGTTTGCCTTTTGAGTGGTTAGTTTGTTGCCCATAGAGAGAAAGAGAGACAGACAGAAGGATAATATACTAGTAGTTTATTCAGCAAAAATTGGGACTGAACAACACTACCTTCAAGCATTCAATGCTCCATAAGTAGATCTAACAGTGGAGTTTGAGATTATCGATTTTGCTACTATTGATTTATTCGATAACTTTTAGTATGAGGTACAATGAAAAGGACACACAACTTTTAGGTACGGTTGCAAAGGGTTACAAGTAAGCACAGCAACTTTAGACTCATTTTGACTATTGCAATGCTTTATTACATTCTTTCAACATGTCCATCTGCAAATGTTAATGGCCAAAAATATCACCCCCCACACACGCGCGCGCGCGCGCGCGCGTCGATAAGTCATTCACGAGATCCTAGTTCTGCTATTAACTGCTGTGCCAGTAGACGATCCACTTTCAACATTCAATGATACAACCACAGATTTTAGTTAGAATTTCGTCTACATAAAATTGATGAATCAGGGCTTTCACTGCCGTGTATCTGCCAATTAGAGCTGTAAACGAGCCGAGCCGAGTCGAGTATTGTCGGTTTGAGCTTGTGCTCATTTAATAAACGAGTCGAGTTGAACCGAATTCGTTTATTAGACGAGCTCAAATTTGTGTTCGAGCTCGGCTCGTTTAGTTATACGAACGAGCTGAACTCGAGTTTTCACGAGCCGAGTCGAGCTTTATTCGCGAATAGCTCGGTTCAAATAAGTGTAAAAGTATTATTCGAGCCGAGTATCTCATGCTCGAACTCTTATTCGTTTATTAAACGAGCGAGCTCGAGCTCGTTTAATAAACGAACAAGAGTTCGAGCATGAAAAACGAGATCGCTCGAGCTCGCTCGTTTAATAAACGAGCCAAAATTTGTGTTCGAACTCGGTTCATTTAGTTTCACGAATGAATCGAACTTGAGCTTTCACGAGCCAAGCCGAACTGTGTTCGCGAACAGCTTGGTTCGTTTACAATCTTACTGCCAATAAAAGGAAAAAAAAAAGAAAAACTTGTATAACTATTTCTTCAAAACCAAAAAGTTTTGCGTGGGAACAAGAAAGATTGGTCCTCTCGGAATATTCGTGCTGTTAAGCAAAATATAAGAGCCATAAGACAAGTTTCTTTTTTTTTATTTTATTTTTTACCTAAAGACAAGTTTCTAGAAATGTTGTGGCTCTCAAACTAACGCTTTTTAAGCTTTATAAAAAATAAAATAAATAACGCTTTTTAACCACTGGGCCAATGGCAGGTCAAATCATCAAATCCTTGTGGTAATTAGAAATTTTGATTTAAGGAAAGACGTAATGTCACGGGTCGTTCGTTTACCTCTTGACGTAACGAGCCGTGTGGCAAGTAACGCTCCGCACGCTACTTCCGCCTACTAACCGACTGTGTGTCGCAATCCCAAATATAGCAAATTAATGCATATATAAGCTTTAGAGACACAGTGGTAAAATAGGAAATGAAATTTCATTCAATAATCGCAAAGAATACAAGTTCGCTTTACAACCGTTCTCGTGTCCAACTCCTTATCACCCCCTATAGTAGTCCTGGCAAAAAAACTCTAAGTGACAGGAGTAGACACTGTTTTTCTCTACAAAAGGGAAAATACAACAACAAAGCTATTTACATGTACAAGAAGAACTAGCACCTAAAATTACATCACTAAGCTTCTGGTACTTGGTTCTTCATCCCTGGCAAGTATCGCACCGATCTGTGACCGGTGGTCCCATGAGTCCCGGGCGCTGGTGGTGCCGGGTGCGCGACTTCGTCCTCCCGGGAGTCCTGATCAGCAACGGCAAGCACTGTGCGGGCCATGCGGCTGCGACACGAGTGCGACAGGTCGTACCGACTACAACACGAGTGCGATAAGCATGGAACGCACGGGTGCGATAGGGCATGAGGCCTGCTACACGGACGCGCCAAGCAACGGCCGCACGACTCTGGGTGCGGGTTGGGCGAGCGCGCAGGCGCGATCAACAACGGTGTGCTGTCTTGGGCAACATACTCCTTGGTCTTCGACAGGTGGCAGGGCATAGCGTTGAGGTGGCCTGTGACATCCTCCCCCACCTGATTTGGCGACGTCCTCGAAGCCTTTGAAGCATTGTAAGCATCAATCATATTTTGAAAGGCCTTGAGGTTTGTTGCTCGTTCCCAAGAATTTTCATCATCCCCACATCCTTGCCATTTTATGAGGTACTCTTGATGATTTTTGCGACTATGTCTTATCATTCGTTCATCAAGAATAGCTTCAGCGACTCGTTTTCCTTGAGCTTGGATGTTGAGACCTTTTCGCGCATTCTGTCCCCTCGAGGGGTCTTCCATGTCTTCATGGTAGGGCTTTAAAAGACTGACATGAAAGACTGGATGGACTTTCCACCAAGTTGGGACTTCTACTTTATAGGCTACCTGACCAATCCGCTTTAGCACGGTCACAGGGCCAATGTACTTTTGTAGTAAGCGAGCATCCCTGTTTCGCATGAACCGGCTCTGGTGTTGGCTAGGCAACTTCACCATAACTTTGTCTCCCACTTGGAATTCAATGAAGCGTCGATCTTGATCTGCATATTTCTTCATGCGCTCCTTAGCTTTCTCAAGAAAACTGCGAGTGATTTCAACATTTCGTTTCCATTCTTGAGAGAAGCTCTGTGCTTTCGGGGACTTTGACTTTTTCCGCAGCATCCACCGTGTAAGGTAACAAGGGCTGTTGTCCGGTAGCAATTTCAAAAGGGCTCTTATTAGTTGAAGAACTCTTTTGAGCATTGAAGCATAGCTGGGCAACATCCAGTAATTGCACCCAATTCTTTTGGTTGGCCGTCACAAAGTGTCGGAGATATTCCTCCAACATTCCATTGAACCGTTCAGTCTGGCCATCAGACTCGGGATGTGCCGAGGAACTCATGCTCAATTTGGACCCAAGTATTTTGAAGAGTTCGGTCCAAAAATTGCCAGTAAACCGCGGATCACGATCACTGACAATCTCCCTCGGAATTCCCCAGTATTTAACAATATGCTTGAAGAAGAGTTGAGCAGTCTCTTCAGCTGAGATAAACCGGGATGCCGGGATAAACGTTGCATACTTGGAAAAGCGATCGACCACCACCAGAATTATTGCAAGGTCTCCCACTTTCGGTAAACCGGTGATGAAGTCCAGAGATACGCTTTCCCAAGGTCTAGAGGGAACCGGAAGTGGCTCAAGTAGCCCACCCTTCTTTTGACGGTCGGCTTTGTCTTGTTGGCAAGTGAGGCAAGTCCGCACGTAGCTATCCACATCGTCCTGCATTTGCGGCCAATAGTATCCTCGCTGCACCAAAGCCAATGTTCGTTCCATTCCTGGGTGTCCGGACCCACAAAGTATCATGGCACTCCTTGATCAAGGTTTTCCGCAATTCTCCGCCTTTTGGGACATAAAGACGGTTCTTCTTAGTTAACTAGGAGACCATCATCGAGCCAAAACTGTCTAGCTTTTCCCTAGTTTCACGAGTTCGACCAAATATTGTGCACTAGGATCTGTCGGTATCAGGTTCCGTATTTGGTCTTTGATATTGGTAGAAATTTGACTCCCATGCAGGGCAGCGGCGTAGCAGATCGTTGCTAGGTCAGATCGTCTACTTAGTGCATCCGCTACTTGATTTGATTTTTCCCGTTCGGTATTCCAGCATGAAGTTAAATTCTGCCAATAACTCTTGCCAGCGTGCTTGTCGGCTACTTAACTTTGGGTTGTGTCAAAAAGTGGCTCACAGCAGTGTTGTCTGTTTTTACCACAAATGGTGCTCCCAGCAAGTAATGCCTCCTAAAGGCGTAGGCAATGAACTACCGCGAGTAGCTCTTTCTCGTGTGCAGAGTATCTTCGTTCCGCTCCATTCAGTTTTCGACTCTCAAAGGCCACAGGGTGACCTTCTTGCATTAACACTCCACCCAAGGCGAAGTCAGAAGCATCCGTGTGCACTTCAAAAGGTTTTGTCACATCGGGCAGTGCAAGCACGGGATCAGTGGACATGCTCGTTTTTAGTTGTTCAAAAGCTCCTTGGCAATAGGACGTCCCAATTCCATGCTTTCTCTTTCTTGAGCAAGTCCGTCAGTGGCAAGGCTATCTTAGAGTAATTCTTCACAAAACGGCGGTAGTAGTTGGCTAGGCCAAGGAACGACCGAAGTTCTATGACACTGCTTGGTGGTTTCCACTTCTTGATAGCTTGTACTTTCTTGGGGTCCATGCGGATTCTGCCTGGCTCAATGATGTGCCCTAAGAACTCTATTCGTTGTTGTGTAAATGAACACTTTGAGGGTTTTGCATATAGTTCATGCTCTCACAACCGGTTCAGCACCTTCCTCAAGTGTTCTAAGTGATCATCCAGCGTGCGACTGTAGATCATAATGTCGTCCAAGTACACAACTACAAATTGATCAAGAAAATCCAGGAGTACTTGATTCATAAGAGTGCAAAAAGTGGCTGGAGCATTGGTTAGCCCAAACGGCATCACCAAGAACTCGTATGCCCCGTACCTAGTCACGCAAGTTGTTTTGTGTTCATCTCTCTCCTTGATGCAAACCTGCCAGTATCCCGATCGCAACACTACAACAAAAATAGCTTATAGAGGCACATAAAAATGCCACAACTCACACCTTTTTAAGGCACTTAAATTTTTGAGGCACTTTCCTATTGTGCCATATAAAACCTATGTCACAAAAAGTTTTAAAGGCACAATAAAGTGTCACAACACAAAATACAATTTAGACATCCAAAAGTGCCATAATAAGATTGTAATACTTACACAAAAAAATGCCTTAATTGAGATCCAATGTTCTGAAGTCCAACTTTTTAGAGGCACTAAACAATGCCATCAAATCTTTAAGTTGGCACTTAAAAATGCCTTCACAGGTAATTTCTTGAGGCAGTGTTATCTGTGAGAAAATGGTTGTTTTTGAGACATGAGTATGTGCCACTATATATCTAGATAGAGATACTTGCAAATGCCTTTATAATCACATTTAAAGGCATTCTAAAATGCCTCAAAAACTTACAATGTAAAACAAAAATTCTGTTGCAGAAGCCCTTATCGTGACACTCACAAGTGCCTCAACAGACTAAATTTTTTTTTTCTTTTTTATGTCCAGCCATAGGGACTACTAGGAATATATAAAAACCTATTATGACAACACAAATTTTTATGCCCAACCACAAAACCACCATGAATATATAGGAAACCTGTCATAGCAATATAATCATACATTCACAATGGAGATTCTCACATTTGATGACAAAAATCAGCAATATTTGGTTGAGAAATCATGTGCAAATTATCACCATAATCATTAATTTACTATAAAGTACTCATAACTACTAGTAGTAATCTAAACAACTAATTAGCCCATCATCCTTGCCAAAAAAAAGAACACTATTTGACTTAACATTCATCAAAAAGCTACTGCTGAAATTTCCTACTAATCAACTTGTGAGACATTGAATAGCAAAATACTAAGTAGCCATAGAGAAACTAAAATCAATCAAAACACTAGTAGACCAACTTGTTCTAATATATGCAGCAACACTTTGTCCATTTTTAGTTGGAATACTTCCATAAAAATGGATAGGCATCCTCCATATGATGCAACACCTTGTCCCCTTTTGAGTTACAACATATCAGTGATCTTCACAAATTTTTACCTGCAGTATAAGCACATTAAAATCAGTCAAAATTGTCAAATGAGAAAAACTTGTGAAACATTGACCATTAACATGATTTGAAAGCTGGAGAAAGGAAAATATACTAGTTTAGTTGGCCAAGCTATAGGAGCACCAATTGAATCAGCAACTGTCTGTAAATACGAATAAGGCCTAATCAAATGCTCATCACGTTCAACCATAACTTGTACTAGGACTTCACACCAATTCATGCCTAATGGTTGGCCCCCTACTACTGTAGAAGGATCAAGAGATTGAAGCCGTCCAACCGCCACAATTTTTGTTGACTCATCTAAACTAAAAAGAGAAACATAGTCTCCCTCCTAAAATGAAAATGCAAAATTCAAAACATCAAAAAAGCAGCCATAAGCAAAACAATCACATCAAATTTTCATCCCATGTTGTGCAATAAATAACATCATAGTAAGGAAGTTATGAATTTATACTCCTAAAAAAGTCTAGTAACAAATATAAAAACTACTAAACCAAAAATGTATCCATATTGCAATAGCAAAACATATCTAACTATCAAATCATTACCAAGCAAAGAGAACTACCATTACCGAGCAAATGCATGAAATGAAAATCTTACCTTAAGAGGTCTAAGATTGGAATTTAAGGTTGACATATGATTAGATGATGTTGAAATAATTCTTGATTGACTCATAAAGTTATGACCATTTTCTCGCTCCAAATAAGCTTTCATGTTAGCAAGTTCTCTTGCTTGATCTTTAATTTGTTCCTCTTGCTGTGCAAATTTTGCCTTCATCTCCAATAGTTCATGTTTTTGATCCAACACTAATCGCTGAGATCCACTTCGACTAGGTTCATCACCCCACACATCAGTTGGACATATACCAAAACCATACATCCGCACATGGCCGTACTTATCTTGCCCAACTACTTGTGCAAATATATCATTTTTTCCAACAGAATCTTCAGTGCCAGGAAGCAATTGACTAACCTTTTCATTCATTGCATGCTACACAAGTATAAAGAATAAAATGTATATCATATATTATATTTGTTCAATACTAGTATAGATTAAAAAATAATGGATACATTTTTCTAACATATTTCAAAGCAAGTAGACAGCATAATAAAAGATTTTACTTACCATAAGACTAGCTGCTTCACTACTAGATGGGTTACCGTTATTGTCAGTGTAACAATAATTGAACATTTCAACTCGTGAAGGATTGTGTCCTAATTTTTTTTTCTGTATCAAAGAAATGATTTGTTTAAACAAATTGAAATAATATTCAATAAAATATACTAAAATAGTTAAAAATGTTTACCAAGTCTGCTCGAATTTGGGCAAATGATTTCTTCCCGGTATTATGATTCATGGTCTTCATTGCCCTTGCATTTTTATTTTTTTCACTAGTTTTCTATATCACATACACATATTTTAGAATCCAAAATAATCTAATATGCTACTATGTAAAGGAAATATGCATATACCTTTGTATCTTCTAGCTCCCAGTAACTTGCAATTGCTTTGTATTGATCTTTTACCACTCGCACATCTAAATTCAGCATTTGAGTTCCGAGTGGCATATCTAGCTTGTAGTATGTTGCCTTAATCCAAGCCTTCCAATTCCTCCAATATTTGCCCAAAGCACGGAGAATCCAGATTTTTGCACTAGGAGGGACATCAAACTTTTCCTGAAACATATTTCAAGTACTTAGATTCCAACCATAATATCATATATCACTAACAAATATTGATACATGTGTAAAATGACTTAAGCTTTATTACCTTCACAATTTGTAACATGTCTTTCTTCAAAGACATGTCAATTTTTCGCCAATCTTGGACATCAATTGGGGCATATAAACCGTTTCTTGATATTGTACCCAAGAACTCAGTCAATCTTGATTTATTTTTACCCACTGGTTTGCCAAGTTTGTTGAATCTAACTTTATAACGACGAGATATAGGCTGACCCCAAACACTAGCCATATGTGTTGGCCCTCGCGTTTTTTTTGCTTCCGCATCATCTTCAATCTCATCATCTGAATCAATAAAAACATATAGTAGTTTATAGGCAGCAATATATTAAAAAGTATTAAATATAGTTACTTATACCTGTGTTATGAAGCTCTTCCACTCTTATAGACTGATTTTCTGCACGTTCATCCATTGGTTCATCAATAAGTTGATTGGAATTTCTCCCTCTCTTAGTCCTAGCCATCCCTGAACAACAAACTCAATTCGTGTAACATATAAAAAATTTAATGAAGTGAATAACCTACAACTAAAATTCAGTTCACATAATGCAAAAATAAAAATTCAGAAATTAAGAAAAACTAATTAAAGTAGTGTTCCAAAATAATACATTTTACATGAGATAAAAGCTAAAATAACTAATAGTCATGTAATTTATTGCAAGACAAAAATAAATTAGACTAAACCACTAAATTTCATTTGCATAACCTTTTTAATGTATGAATACTTTCAATACCGAAATTCAAATCATAAATTACCAATTCCATAGTCAAATGCAAACTAAAACAGAACTAAGTAGACACTTGAAAGTATAAAATAAGACCAATAAAATAATGTACCTGCTCAAGAATAACAAACTCTAACAATTCCTCTCAATCAAATATTTTCCTAGCAAATATAAACCTAGTCCAAAATAAAGCAAAAGCAATTATCTTGAGTAAATTTTAAAACAGGACTTAACTGCATTTTTTTAGTCAAAACTTCTAAAACCAAACTAAAAAGACTGACATTAGCCTAATCTAGGCCAATTTGGCTTGTTAAGAAGTATGGTTAACATATAAGTATCAATATTTCATTAGAAGACATGTTCAGTCACTTTCTAATGTTTCTAGAGAAAGGAAAATATACTTGTACAAGTACAAATGGGACATTGTTAAAGTAGTACACTGTTTAGTCAATTTTTAATGTTTCTCAAGTGTTAATTAATTAATTTTTTAAAAATAATAACTGTCAAACATGTCAAGCTAAGTATTATCAAACAATTACAAATCAATAAAGTTGAGAACTATATAATCTTAAGTTGATATGTCTTGCCAAGTCATATTCAAGGTACAAGTGCCTAACAAAATCTCATGTCAAAGACTAGCAGTGTACAACTTAAGTCATATAAAACTTTAATTGAAACTTTTCATGACAAGTAAATAGTAAACGATATAGATAAGAAAGAGTCACTTACATGAAAACTAGGACAGATCTTTAAATTTGTGTCCAGAGGCAACTCAAATATCTCTTTAATCTTCATCTGAGATAACCAATTATGTTAATTAGTTATGAACAATAGCTGCAGTAGATAAAAGTATGCATGAAATGGTATTTGGAATAGATGAGGAGAAAAGAAACAAAAAATAATTTTTAATAGCATGTAAATCCCTCTAAGTCTTAAGTCATTTTTAATAAAAAAATTCCATATATTTCAGTAAGATAATCAGTGTGGAATCTATACGTTTCCATACTTTGTACCAGATATTTGCTAACTTTGTTATTGACTCACGGTGTGTATACAAAGGTATAGTTGTACTATGTATTTTGTTCTCAAATAAAAAGATGATTTATGCAACAAAATAAACTTAACAATTAAATAAAAACAAAACCTTATATTTTCTCATGAGGTAATTGAAATCGATCCCAATATCACATTTATGAAGTGTGCATTTTCTCATTAGGTCTCATTCTCTATTCTTTTTGACATAATATTTATTTATGCCTTTCTCATGAAATTAATTGCATGAAAAGAAAATCGTTTATTTACACAACCAGCTAACCATTTCCAAATAAACAATGCCGACCTTAGACTACATAGTGATGCGTGAATTACTAGCTTACCACTGAATTTTTAATACCTTAGGTGTATATACAGCTACCATCTACATTCTGGAGCATTCCCCAACATCTGTTAATCTCTATCTAGTCATCTAACCATATTTGGTATTGGGGTCACATTACAATCTTTTCCAGGTTTTAGTGTTGAATCCTAAGATTATTTTGATTCACTTTTGGAAAGGCCTCAACTGAGATCACCTAAACTATCCACCATGATATCTTGCCTAAAAGAAACCAAAGTTATTAACCGAAAGAAGTTATAACATTACTAGACATTTACCCAAGCTAAAAAGAAATTGATGAATCATGTCTAGCCCCAAAACTGATATGAAGTGTTGAATCCCCTAATCCATAGGCTAGAGCATTGGATTTCATAAAAATTAACATTGATCAGAGGAAAGAAAATCATATTTAAGATATATCCAATCCAATACAATGAGTTAGATATGTGAGATGACCTCTACCTAGATTATTTCTCTGCCATAAAGATAGATAGATGAACAGAATTCGATAAATTGTATGCAAATATAATAAACTCACACAGCATAACAGTAAGAAGACATAGAAGTACAAATTAATTTCAGTACATTATACAACATGACACCCGAATTACTGGTATTCTTTATTTTTATTTTCCTTTTGGGCTCATATCATGTGTAAATTTAAGCACGTCTAATCTTTGTGACGAAACATACTCAAATTGAATGGCGATATAGTAATAGAGAATAACTCAAAAGACATTATAAACAGAAGATAAGAGTGATTTTAAGCTGCCAAAAAGCCACTAGGCGTCAACTTCACCCAATCCAGCTAGTCATTAATGTTTTTCTCATCTTCTCTAGAACTATATTCTCCTTTATCAATTCCAGCTTTTCTCTCCCGTTGAAGAGAAAAGTCCACCACTCAAGCCCTCTCTCTTTTCAATCATAGCCCACCAATGCTATGCATCTCGGATTTTTCAAACGAAATATTTGAACCAATTAATGCTTTTTTCTTGATTTTTTTTCTGCTTCAGAAGGATGTGAAGATTTTTAGAGATTACAGAGGTCGAGATTCAATCCCATGCGAGCGAAATCGTTAGTATCCTTGAATCTTCCCTCCTTTTTTTTTCCTCTAATTAGCCCAATCATTATCATTGTTCCTCCTAGCCTTAATTTCCCTCAATGTTTTTAAGTTTTCACACCCCATTAATTTATTCTTCTTTTTTATTTTTTTTGTAACAAGTTCTAGAATAATCATCTAATATATTTTCTTTACAAAAATCAATTAAAATAAAATAGTATCAATAGAAAGTAGAAACCCTCCATTCCTTCCTCTCCAAAACTCTTTTCAAATTGAAGATTTTGTATAAAAATCTTCAATCTCATTAAGTTCACAAGACATTCCTACTCCATTTGTTTTACACAACCTCTCCTAATCGCAAGTCATGCATAGAAACAGGTTTGGGGTGAAAAAAGAAAAGGATGACTGACCTTGTCTGTGTGCAATAACCAACGAAGCCTCTCTAAGCTATCCAATAAGATGTCATTGGAGTGAATCTCGTAGCTTCTTCCAAGTATCAACCAATATGTATGCTGTAATAGGTATTTCGGAACTGGGGGAAATATGAGAGAGAGAGAGAGAGAGAGAGAGAGGGAGAAAGACATGGGTAAATGAGAAGGCAAAGATATCTTTCTAAATTTGGGAATTTGGGGCCTTTTTCATTTACCGCGTTACTCAGGCGCCAATTTTGTGTGTTTTTTTTTAAAATTTTTTACACTAAACAAATTTTCCCCCTTTATATGGTTGTTGAGGCACATCTCCAAAATGCCTCTACAAATATTTTACTCTATATATTTTTTTATTTTCAATTTTCCCTATAAGTTTTAGCCATATAAGTTGTTGTTTCTTTTTTCCTTAACAAGTGCTATTGTGGAACAATCTATCTAATGCCTTAACAAGTGTTTATTGAGGCATTTACCAAATAGTGCCCTCTTAAGTGTGCCACAATAGGGGAATTTTCTTGTAGTACAAGTCGATCTTTGTGTAGAACTTTATGTGACAAAGCTGATCAAAGCAATCAGCAATAAGTGGAATTGGGTATTTATTTTTCACCGTGATTTTGTTCAGGGCCTGATAATCCACACACATACGAAGTGTCCCATCATGTTTCTTCTGGAACAGCACCGGGGCTTCGTACGGTGACTTTGCAGGGACAATTATGCTGGAATATAGCATTTCTGTCAATTGTTTGCGAAGTTCAGCCAGCTTTGACTGTGACATTTTATATGGGGCTCTAGCTGGAAGCTTGGTTTTAGGAACCAACTCAATTTCGTGGTCAATTGCTCTCTTTGGCGGAAGACGTTTTGGTAGCTCGTCTGGCATCACGTCTTCAAATTCCCTCAGCAGCCGTTTAACCAATTGTGGCACCGGTCCAGAGTTTTCCTCCATTTCTTCCCAACGCAGATGCGCCAGGTAAGTTGTTTCCCTCCGTTTTAGACCTTTCTTCAACTGCATTGCAGAGAGATTCGTTCTCCCAGCATTCCCTACTAAGGTGCGAATCATGCATGAATTGTCGCCCAAAACGATGAGAGAGTTGCCATAAGGATATATTGCAATCTGAGTGTCCCTTAAGAACTCCAACCCAATGATGAGTTTGAAGTCGTCCATCTTTACTGTTGAAAAACTAGTTCGCGTTGTGAACGAATCAGCTTTCACGGACACTCCTTTGGCTACCCCCACGATCAGTTACGCAGCAGAGTTAATTGCCTTCACTTGCCCGTGGACTTCTCCAATACTAAGCCCAACGCTCTATTTCAGTAATTGAGAGGTAATTATGGGTCGCTCCTGTGTCTATCATGGCTCGAATCGGCTTTCCATTTACCTTCAGATTCACGTACATTAGGCCGTTGTTCTTGCCTCTCATAGGTCTGACCTGTTCTATCTCTTCCTGTTCGAAAGTAGTCGTAGCCTGTCTCCTCCAAGATCGGGCTACCTGACTTTGCAACAACACGATTTTTCTGCTTGGTGGGTGCCCTTGCCTGAAGCTTGGCAATTACCATGTCAATTTTCTCCTCTAATGTGGGTTTGGCCTCTGTCTTCTGAGTAGAGCTCTTGAGTGCATTGCACCAGTAGGAGAATGCCCCCATAGCATCCTCTTCCTCCTGGTCACCCAACTCCTCGCCACCGTCTTCCTCTGAAGGCAGTTCTTCTTGGCAAGGAAGGTTGTTGTCTCTAATCAGTGCATTCACGAGTTTTCTCGTCGGACATTCAGCCATTCGGTGAGGACCGTTACAAACATAGCACCCTGTCTTCTGTTGGTCCCCACTGTTACTAGTGCTCGGGCCTCGGCCCTTCTGTTGTCCTGCCTGTGCATTATTTTTGAATGTGGAGGGTCGATCTCCCCACCTTTTCCCCCATTCGGCCTGTTGAATTTATTGCCCGATCCCTTTAGACTGGTTGGTCGCTGGTTTCGTTTCTCTCCTCAGTTCCAGCTGGTAGTCGACCAATCCTTTCGGCCTGGGCAATGGCTGAGTCCAGGTCCTCAACCCTGGCTCGTTGCAATTCTGCTCTAGCCCATGGTTTCAATCCCTCTTTGAAGAAAAAGAGCTTGTCTTTCTCCGACATATCTGTAATGTTGAGCAAGATAGGGTTTGGAAGCTATTCACATATTCCCGTATCGTGCCCGTCTGTCTCAACCCACATAAGGCGCGACGAGCCTGCTCCTCAACGTTGTGTGGAAAGAACTGTCGCTTTAGTCTCTGCTTCAGCTCATCCCACGTGTTGATTTGCAGGTGTCCAGCCTGTATTTCTGCTTTCTGGGTACGCCACCATACTTTGGCATCACCCGACAAGTACATAGAAGCAGTCGTCACCCTTGCGGCATCGTCTCCGACATTCGTTGCCTCAAAGTACTGCTCCATATCAAAGAGGAAGTTCTCAATCTCCCTCGCGTCTCTTGCCCCGCCAAACGTCTTTGGCTCGGGACTTTTGGTCTATTGAAAGCCCTCGCCATGTCCGGAGTATGGGCCATGGTGTTGTTGTTGGCCACCGCCAACTGGAGAATCCGCACCTCTGCACGGAGCTCCGTCACCATCTCACGCAATTCGGCAATTGCATTTCTATTCCCCACGACTCCTCCCTCAAGAGCCTGGGTGTCCTCAGCAATTCTTTGAGTGATCCCTTGTTCCCTCTCAAGGTCTGCACTCAAATGGGTAAGGTCCGACTCCGCCTGCCCCACTCGCAGGTCCAGGGGAGCGGCACCTCCGTCACCCAAACAGATAGAAGAAAGTCGATTGACTGCCCCCTCTAAGGCCTCAATCCGTGCTTTATGTGTAGCCATCTTTGCGTTATTGTAAGCCTGGTTCCTCCCCCAGCGCTCTGATACCAACTGTCACGGGTCGTTCGTTTACCTCTTGACGTAACGAGCCGTGTGGCAAGTAACGCTCCGCACGCTACTTCCGCCTACTAACCGACTGTGTGTCGCAATCCCAAATATAGCAAATTAATGCATATATAAGCTTTAGAGACACAGTGGTAAAATAGGAAATGAAATTTCATTCAATAATCGCAAAGAATACAAGTTCGCTTTACAACCGTTCTCGTGTCCAACTCCTTATCACCCCCTATAGTAGTCCTGGCAAAAAAACTCTAAGTGACAGGAGTAGACACTGTTTTTCTCTACAAAAGGGAAAATACAACAACAAAGCTATTTACATGTACAAGAAGAACTAGCACCTAAAATTACATCACTAAGCTTCTGGTACTTGGTTCTTCATCCCAGGCAAGTATCGCACCTGATCTGTGACCGGTGGTCCCATGAGTCCCGGGCGCTGGTGGTGCTAGGTGCGCGACTTCGTCCTCCCGGGAGTCCTGATCAGCAACGACAAGCACTGTGCGGGCCATGCGGCTGCGACACGAGTGCGACAGGTCGTACCGACTACAACACGAGTGCGATAAGCATGGAACGCACGGGTGCGATAGGGACATGAGGCCTGCTACACGGACGCGCCAAGCAACGGCCGCACGACTCTGGGTGCGGGTTGGGCGAGCGCTGCAGGCGCGATCAACAACGGTGTGCTGTCTTGGGCAACATACTCCTTGGTCTTCGACAGGTGGCAGGGCATAGCGTTGAGGTGGCCTGTGACACGTAGGTAGTATTCGAGAAGCCACACCTCTAATTATATATGGCAAATAGTGTAAGACTTCATTTAGCATATCATTGGGAGACTCATCTCACTTGTGTGAGGTAAGATATATTTATAATACAATTGTGATTGCTAAAAAAAAAAAAAAACAATGGTTTCTCACTCTTCCATTCTACCCATTCTAAAGAAAAATTCAAACTTCCTTTGCTTTACAATTTTCCAATACTGAACATTTCTTTTTAAGTGCTTATGTCTTTCCAACTATAAAAGATATGGAATCTATGCCCCTTAAAATTTCCTAGTTTCTGGACAAAGAATATCCTCTGCAAATGTACCATTTCTTTTACTTTTGTTACATATTATTATTTAAAATGATTAGATAGACCCATATGTAACTTGTTAAATATGGATCAAAACTACTAGATTTATATAATATGATTACACCAGAATTTTTTACGGGTCTAGAAGAGTTGAACCATATCAAGTATTTATGCTACTGTTTCATAAAAACATAACAAATACCATTTCAGGTTTTACAAAGAAGCTATAACACTACATATATGCGACAAGAACCACTGGAGGTGGCCTAGCATTGGCTAATCTATATCCATTAAACACTGAATCTTTCTACAAGAAATTAATATCATCATTTTTTCTTCTTTTTGTTTCTTAAATTTCAGCAGTAAATGATATATTTGTAGACCTGAACTGAAATATGACCACCTCATTCAATCCCCAAGCTTCCCCCGCCCCCCCCCCCCCCCCCGCCCCCCGGGGGGGCCCAGGGGGATGAAAGATGGTCGAGGCAGGCTACACAAAATTTGATCTGTCAATTGGACTATCAAATGGCAAATGAATTCAGCAAACACTTCTGGGTTTAGGGCCTAAGGCCCAAATTCAGTAAACTGGTACCAACCTTAACAACTACTTTTTTTCTTTTGAACAACCTAACAATGCCGTAATTAAAGTAAGCATGCATTCGAATTTTACAGTGCTGATATGGTACTATAAAGAAGTTATGTATAGCTATTACAAGAGACTAGATTAAGTATATACTTATATAAGGGTGGTAACATAGAACCCTTTAAATTTAGAAGTTCGAACAGGAACTCACAATATGTGAGAGAAAGAGAAAAAATCCATGATGTTATTAACATATATTAAATAATGAAAAAACTTTGAAGTAGTGTTTAAAACTCAATAAACTCTCTGAACTCTATACAGAACTAATGCAACAAATATCTTATTTACTGATTGGTTTCGAGTGCAAGGCTAGCACACGATATCTTATGCTTATTTAAATGTTCCTCTTCAATTCTTTCAGTTTACTGAAAACCTTCTTTTTGTTACCTCAAGACCCAATTAGAAGGACGGGGAGTATTGCAAGTGAGAAAGTGTTTAGTACAGTGATCGTATTACGTTTTGCAATCAGACTTATTTGCAGGGAAAATTTGTAGTATTTTGCTAAGTGTTAAAAATTAAGAGGTCATGACTAGAGTTGAAGCTGAATTTCTTTTTTCGTGATTTACTATGTACATGGGATGGACAAAACATTTTGTCAATAGTCGTCAATAAAGTAATATGATTCAAGGACCTAATTATAGTTTTCTTTTCGGGAGTGGACTTTTAGCACGAAAAGCATAGGGGAAAGCCTTGGTATCAGTTTCGGCACCTAAACAAATATTGGTTTCCTTAGTTGGGCTGATTTTCTTTCCAACCTACAGTTTGCTTTGGTTAGGTTCCATGAGTTAGGGTCATTTCTTTCGTGCCTGCAGTTTACCTTTTTTTTTTTTTTTTTTTGTCAAGATTCAACATACTATTCTACTCCTAATCTAATCTATTCTACGGGAGGGTCCAACTGGACCTGAGGGGCCAACGGGGACTAAACCACCGTTGGACCAAAGGAGCACTATGGTGCTCCTTTGGATTTTAATGCCATCAAACTGCTGCAGGTGGGGTTAGAACCCCCAACCTGCAGCAGGGGGAGCTAATACCAACTGCTCCCCTCACCACTGAGCCTACGGCTCGGTTGGCCCTGCAGTTTACCTTTTGAGTGGTTAGTTTGTTGCCCATAGAGAGAAAGAGAGACAGAGAGAAGGATAATACACTAGTAGTTTATTCGGCAAAAATTGGGACTGAACAACACTACCTTCAAGCATTCAATGGTCCATAAGTAGAGCTGACAGTGGAGTTTGAGATTATCGATTACGCTACTATTGATTGATTCGATAACTTAGTATGAGGTACAATGAAAAGGATACATAACTTTTAGGTACGGTTGCAAAGGGTTACAAGTAAGCATAGCAACTCTTAGGCTCATTTTGACTATTGCAATGCTTTATTACATTCTTTCAACATGTCCATCCGCAAATGTTAATGGCCAAAAATATCACCCCACGCACACACACATCGATAAGTCATTCACGAGATCCTAGTTCTGCTATTAACTGCTGTGCCAGTTGACGATCCACTTTCAAAATTCAATGATACTAATACAGATTTTAGTTAGAATTTCGTCTGCATAAAATTGATGAATCAGGTCTTGGCCAGGAAATACCAGCATAAATGGTTCATAAGGAAGAATATCAAGCAGAATAAACTCTTATGAGTTATCAACCACAAGCCAAGTCATACCAGTTGCAACTGAACAAGATCCAAACCCCCTCCCAACCCTAAAAGAAACAAAAAACCGAAAGAACAAAACCCATCATGCTCTTCGGCAAAAGCAGGTCGGATCCCATTTTTTCCTTCCTAATAAGGCAATCCGTATACTGAATGACAACATGATCTCGTAACAGTTCTGATGAAGACCCGTAAGTCTTTATAGCTCCAACAAAGCCAGCTTCATATATATACACACACGAAGCAAATCTGCTAGCATAAATTCATATTCCTCTTTAAATTTTGTGATATCTATAACCCAGTGATGTTCAATGAAGCCCATTGGAATAGCCTTTGGTAGAAAAAATTCAAACTCCTCAGTACCTCAGAAGTGTCTTCTAATCACCAATCACAAATTCTTACATCAAAACGGATTATCATGAATTACTAGATGAAAGATAAGCACTTTTAGATTAGGAGTAGCATAAGGTAAGCTAGGGAACGTCCACATAAAATATGCATCACCATAACAAGAACCTTCAGGGAACAGATTGGCCAAAAACTTTAGAAGTTGCCAACAACTCTAGAGAAGAATGAAGGCCTGCACACAAGTGAGGAGAAGAATTAAAAAAATCTTCAAGGAACAGATTGGCCTTTAGAAGTTTCCAACAACTCTAGAGAAGAATGAAGGCCTGCACACAAATGAGGAGAATATATATATATATATATATAGATAGATAGATAGATAGATAGATAGATAGATAGCTAACATCACCACAAAAACAACACAAAACAACCCAAAAAAAACAAAATAACTTTTCACTTTCTTTACATTATCCGTTGCTTTATTTTTTTATATTTTGTATGTATATTTAATTTACTCAATTACATGTATATTCAATTATTTCTCCCTATGTACATTTATAAATTTTTTTTTACGTGTCCATTAAATTTGTCATGATCACTAATCTTCTAATCTAACCATATAACAAACTGACAGCCTATTACTTTAGCATGTTGGAAGCTTGACACATAGTAGTGCCTTTTTTTTTTTTTTTTTTTTTTGGGCTTTTCAACCAGTTTGCAGCACTCTATTCTTCTGCATTTCATGGACCTTTTGGCGTAAATAAATTAAGCCTAAACCATCTAACCCAGCTAGTTCAGTAAAATTAACTAATATGATCCCCAATTTAGTACCTGTTCTTAACAGTTTTTCTCTATCTAATTTTAATTTCTGATTTTTGAAAATTTTATTTTGTGATGTTCTCAATTACTTTTTTTTTATTATATTTTAGATTTTTTAGGCTAAAATAAGGAGTAACTAATTTTTAACTTTTTTAAAAATATTTTTATAAAAAATCAGAAACTATTGAGAATAAGCTTTTATAACTATTGGATTATGTAATTAACACACAATGATTCTTTTTAACTGATTATTTCATTTTTAATGAAGTGCTGATATTTATTTCAGAATCTAAACCATATAATTGATTTTAAACGGCATGTTTTGCTTCCTCCCTTCTGCCATTTGCCCTCCCTTTTGTGATATTTGTTTCTTTTTTCCTGTGTTACTTTTTTATCTCTTTCACTTTGGATGCTACAAACTGGTGATGTTATTCCCAGTATTTCTTATTTTGTTTAATTTCGTATAGTGCAATTTGTCTATGGCTTAATCCCAAGAATTTTTTTTTTTTTTTTTGCTTATTTGCAGTGCTATTTTATATTTTTCCTTTTTTTTCATGCTTTTCCTTTCTATTGTCCCGGTCTTTTGATGGTTATTCTTGCTCCTTAATGACTTTGTACTTTTTATGTGTTATTCCTATTTTTACTTACACGCTTTTCCTCGAATTAAGATTTTCCTTTGCTCGAAGGAGACGGGGGAGAGGAAGAAGCCAGGAAAGGGAGGAAATTGCAATTGGAAGAGCATTAAGGCTTCAAGAGTTCTTCACAGACTATTGAAGATATTCAATTATTCTTTTCTTTCTTGGAAATGATTACTGTTACTTTTAGTTTTATTTTATTGAAATAGATCTGCTATATTTTTAGCTTTACACTTCAAAATAGTACATGATTATTCTGCTTCAGTTAAGAACATGTGCTGGAACTATTCTTAAGTGTGCCACATGATGTTCAGATATGTGAATTTTCAAAGCATTCTATTAAAGAGTGATGTAGTGACCTAAAAAGCAGAGGTGTTGGGCTCTCTCAACATCTAGAGATTCCAAAATATTAAGACTCCATATATCTATTCCTTTTTTATTAGCTAGTTTGCCATCCGGTTCAATTTGTCAACAATCCAAGTCTTATTTCAATAAGGTCCTGACGACTATTTGGTGGAAATTGAACAGAAATTCGAAAAATGTTGGTAAGGTAAGCATTATTTTCATATTTCAATTTCCAAGCCAAGTAAGACCAGTTGCAACTGAACAAGATCCAAACCCCCTTCCCCACCCTAAAAGAAATAAAAAACTGAAAGAAAAAAAAACCCATCATACTCTGCGGCAAAAGCAGATTGCATATCATTTTTTCCTTCCTATTGAATACAATAAGGCAATCCCTATCCTGAATGACAACATGATCTCATAACATTTCTGATGAAGACCCCCTGAGTCTTTGTAGCTCCACCAAAGTCAGCTTTTGTGTGTGTGTACATATCCAAGCAAATCTGCTAGCTTAAATTCATATTCATCTTTAAATTTTGTGAAATCTATAACCCAACAATGTTCAATGAAGCCCATTGGAATAGCCTTTGGTAGAATAAATATAAACTCCTCAGTCCCTCAGAAGTGTCTTCTAGTCACCATCACATCCTTCTACATCAAAACAGATTATCATAAATCAGTAGATGTAAGATAAGCACTATAAGATTAGGAGTAGCATAAAGTAAGCTAGGGAACATCCACATAATACATGCATGTTTAAAAAGATCATAACAAGAAGTTTCAAGGAACAGAAAGTTGCCAACATCTCCAGAGAAGAATGAAGACCTGCATACAACTGAGAAGAAGAATTAAAACAGCTGACTCCTTAGAAGCATGAAGTTCAATTATCATATAACTCAAATGAAAATCTTCTAATTGAGGACAACAGATTAAAAGGAAGAAATGCATATGTGCTGACTGTGAAAATCTCCAAGTGTATGTACAGAGAATGTACAAGTCCTAGTCATTATCTTTTCTCTGGTGCTTTAGTACTATCTGTCACCACATTATCAATTTAGTATTTAATCTTGAGAATCATATCCCCGAAACAAAACTACTAATCATTCACTTAAACAATCTACTAATCACTTCAACTGAAAGCACCAGCAACTGCATTCAAATATCATCCTAATCACAAGTTCGACCATTTTCAGATTGATAGAAGCAATTGTTGAACAATTAATCAGGTCTTCACCAAGGAAATCCATAAGAAGAAACTGGAAAACAGAAATAGAGAGAGTTTAGAGATCAGGTAATGAAAGATGAGCACTTCAAGATCCAGGACATTTTCTAGTAAGTTTGTTAACATGTTTACAGCCAGGGATCATCAAAATTGCAATAAAAAGAGTGCTAGACTGTTTTACAAACTCAAAACTGAAGATCCTAATTAAGACCGTTAATCTCCCCAGCTGTGTGCATTAATAATAACTTTCAGAATAGAATCCAGAAACGACAATAAACGTTTGATCCAAAATGGTATATCCATGAAGCCAAAACTTCTAATTCTGAAACTAAATGACATGCTTATCAGTTCAAACACCATTCTTAAAAGCAACAAGAATGGCATCAGATATAATCTCAATAAACTCAAGATCAGGGACATTTTCTAGTAAGTTTGTGAACATGTTTACAGCCAGGGATCATCAAAATTGTGATAAAAAGAGTGATAGACTGATTTACAAACTCAAAACTGAAGATCCTAATTAAGACAGTTAATCTCCCCAGCTGTGTGCGTTAATACTAACTTCCAAAATAAAATCCTGAAACGACAATAAACATTTGATCCAAAATGGTATATCCATGAAGCCAAAACTTCTAATTCTGAAACTAAATGGCATGCTTATCAGTTCAAACACCATTCTTAAAAGCATCAAGAATGGCATCAGATATAATCTCCATAAACAAGTTCAAAGCTTCAAGCACCATTCTTACATACTCAAGAAACTGTTCAAACTTTAATCGGCTCTTTCACCGGCAACCATAATAAGTAGGTTGTCATAAGCCAAAAAAAAAAGGAGCAGAAGATTAACCAAGAAAATACTGTTGCTAGGAGGGTTTCATAGCCTTCAACTCCTTTTGTTTTCGTGGGCACTTTATCCAATCCCATTTCTTTTTGAACACAATCTGGCAATCCTCTGAGCACTTCTTGAAGGTCGATATCCTGTCACAACCTTCTGATACAGATTTTCACGACTCTCTAACGAGAGCCATCTTCTTTAAAGATTTTCCATTCTTCAAAAAATACTCTAACAGGTTGAATTCACGTTCGTCCCCTTTAAAATTACTGATTTCTGTTTTCTTAAGATGTTCAATGGAAGTTAATGGAAGGGCATCTTGAAAAACAGAATCAAATTCCTCGCCTCGCTAAAGTAGTTCTTCAACACCTGTCCATATTAAGTATATAAGGGACTGCAACTTATAATGTGATTAACACTTCCACAAAAATGTTCATCATAACTTACTTCACTGAAGATAAGCGCCTCAAGTTTAGGGGAACTTTCAAATAAGCTTGATAACACCTTTGAGATACAGATACGGGGAAAATGATAGCAACCAGAAGGTCTAAGCTCCAACTTGATCAAGTTTTTGAAAGTTGGCAACACGAGTTGAGAAAATAAGAGCGCCTTAACATATACAAGGGGAAGGACTAAGTAAGAAAATAGCTCTAATTCCTCTATCAAAATTCAAAGCAGTTAATTTTGAAATTAAGCCACATTTAAACAGAAAGAAAAGAAAAGAAAAAAAACATACCATAAGAATGTCCTCTGATAAACAAAGTGATTTCACAATTTGCAACCCACTAAAAAACTTAAAAGCGTGCTGACTACGTAAAAATAAGTTGCTTTCAGTCGTCATGTAATACAGAAATCCAGCGTGTACTTTTGCATTATCAAGAGGCATCAGGTTTTGAATGAGGTTCACTCCAAGTACCTGACCGTCAATGCTCAAGGACGTAAGATTTGGGGCATCCATAGTAACTTTATGCTGTCCCTTAAGGAAGCAGCTCAAAACTTTAAGATTTTCCGACTTCACAAATATAGTGAATTCGGATTCAACTTCCTGAGAGCAATAGAGAAGCAATTTTCTCAACGAAGGACTCGAGATATCAACAACTTTAACTTCAATACCTTCTTCAATCTCACTAGCATACTGGAAAGGTAGCAAAATTAATGTCTCAAGCACAAGACAACCCTCAGAAACCTCCGAATAGAACCTTCATCGGTCTGTCTCAAGTCATCCAAGTAAAGGAACTTTAGATTTGGCAAACACACTAAATTGGGTACAATCCAATCCACCCCAAGGCTGAGTGACAAAGAAACTAGTGTTTTACTTGTAAAAATTCCAGGCCGGTAAGATACGGATAATCGCTCATCAGTTTCATACATTGGCAGGGCATATCAATTACTTCGACATTGGACCAAGAAATTGCAGCAGCAATAGAGACCAACATTGATTCAAATGCCATCCGGTACCTTCCAACAAAACACTTCACATACAGTCGAATTTTTCTGATGGGAGCCTTATTTCGTTGTTGTATGACTCTATTGGCGAAATTTATAAAATCAGAGAACAGTCTATCGCGGTCAGAAGCAACATTATCCACAAAGAAACTAAAATCAATATCTGGCAAGCAAACGAAAAGGTTTCTCCATCTTGTGGACAGAATTGAGGTGGCTGCAGCATGTTTTGTGTTAAGAAGTGAAAGGATGTGGAGCAGAACACAGTCCGGCAGTGCACTCAACCTATCAATCTTATCATTATCAATATCATCTGGGGTCGATTTAAGCACTTTCTTTTCTGGAAGATCAGCCATGTGAGGTGGTTTTTATTCAAATTTCTCAGAACTGTGAGGCTTATAACTAAAAGGGATTTTTTTTTTCTTTTTTCAGAGAAAACATGGGCATCCAAATCACTGATTGTTTGATATCATAATAATTATGTACAAAGATACTACAAAAGTAACCTCAAAGAACATAGGTATGAGAAGAAAAATCAAGAAAGAACCTGCTTTCTGAGGCGATGGGTATTTTTGCAGTTGGGCCGTTGGATTGAAATCCCTCCTTCCTTACATTCTGGCTTCTAAAACAATCAGTCAATTCCTTTTAATCCAATGTTCTTGCTCTGCCTCCCAAACCTTGAGATGGGATTGGGCTGTTGTAAACCTAAAGATTTCAACCAATTTTTTCTTTTTGTCAATAGTAAACAGTTAGGAGGGGCGAGCCAAAGAAATTGATGAAATTGAACCGTCATCGAAACAAACGGATACATCCATTTAATTTCAACCGATTTTAATTTTGGGTCTCGCTCCGAATTTGGGACAAGAACAGTCCAATCACCACTAATACCATCCCACCCACTCCTACCAACACCACACCCCCGGGTGGCCACGCACGAGGCAAAAAAAAAAAAAAAAAAAAAAAAAAAAAAAAAAACTCCCACATCAACCAAGAAAGAGAAAAAAAAATTATTATGTTAAAGGGTGCTATAGCTCACTACAAATATTTTTTGAGTTAACATAAACAAGAAACACATACATATAAAACGTATAAACTTTTTTGGTCCAAAATTAGTTTTCCTCGGCTAAATTTACTTAAATAATAAAAAATATACTAATTGTATACATATCGAGTTTAATTTAGTTATATTTAACCACGTGTGTGTCTATATGTATGTATGTCTGTATATACACACATAGAGAGAACACAATGTGTGTCTATATGTATGTATGTCTATATATACACACATAGAGAGAACACAATGGTTGCTTAGACATCATTTCAATTTTTAATGTTGTTCTTAATATACAAATATATGGGATCAAATAGAGTGTCTAGCGGTTACAATTCTACAATTTCACCCTAGATGTCGAGAGTTCGAATCCTATCAACACTATTTCCTTGCCCAATGTAATAGTATAGGTTTGCTCAAATATATATATATATATATATATATATATATATATAATTATAACATCTTTTCCCAATGTAATATAAAAGTATAGGTTTGCTAAAAAAAAAAAACAAATATATAAGTATAACATCTTTCCCGCTCCACAATTTTTTACTTCTTTACATTATCCATTGTTTTCTTTTTTATATTTTGTATATATTTATAGTTTACTTAATTACATGTATATCTAATTATTTCTTAAGGTTAATAGCATAATGCCCCCTCAACTTTTGGCCGAATTGCAAATTCCCCCTTCAATTATTTTATTAGGGCAGGTTCCACCTTGGACCCACAAACAAGTAACGGAAGTTAATAACACCATTAAGATAAACATGACAAATGACCATTGTACCCTTATTTTAGGGGGAAATTTGCGCTCTGTTTGTTTGTTGAAAATTCATAAAAAAAAATTCAATTAATGCAAGATGTACCCTCCAATTTCGTTGGAAAATGTCTCCTCAACAATTTTAATATACGAATTGTACCATCTAACAAATCTCATTTAAAAAAGTAAATACGAAATGTTTTATACCTATTTTTGAAGAGAAAAGCGCCCTTTGGTGTTAACGAATAGAAATAGTGCATTGGTTGTATCACGTTTTTACTTATTTAACAATTACTTTGATTATTATGCCTTTTTTTTTTTTTACTCTTGCATCGTCTTTTTTTTAAACGGAAAATTTTAAATACGAAAAACTTAATCATGAAATTACCAAAGATTTTTTTTCCTCCTTTTCTTTTGACGTGATTCCAATAATATATGTAGTTCTTATTTTTTCAGCATAATCCATTTGAAGTCTATGACAAAAAATAACCCAAATAAAAAAATAAGTAGAATAAATATTTTTTGACCCAATAGAAATATTATCCTTTATTTTTTGTTAATCAAATGCATTTTAAATTAAAAATAAATAAAACAAAGACTTGCACAATCTAAACAATAATGAGAGAATAAAGGATTTCAAACACATTAGGATACTCAATATATATTTGTTGGTTCAATCCATTATAAATTCATAAAAATAAAAACTACTAACCCAACCCAGAAAAGAAAAGTAAGTAAAAGAATTTAACCCAACAAGAGGTTCAATTCTTTATTTTTAAATCAACCATCATAAGTTAGGCCAAAAAAATTAAAAAAAGAATTAGTCCAAACTAGTGAATACACATGAGGCAAAAAAAAATTTATCCCGAGGAATATTTGTTTGACAATTAAATGAATAGTAAAAATGGAGTAGTTATTCGAGTAACCAAAACTTTTTTAATACTTTTTCAAAAATAGCAAAATTTATTTGGGCTGTCTTTTCACTGTTTTTTTTTTGGAAATTTTTTTCGAATAATGAAAAATGATGCCATCTAAAGAAAGCCCTTGTTTTACATTAAAAAAATAACCTTATCCATTTGGTATTAGGTTGAGGGTACAATAGTCATTTAACTGATCAAATTTAACAGAGCTACACTTTCCGTTGAGTGACTATTGGTCAAGGGTGTAATTTGCTTATTAAAATTGTTGAAGGGGCATCCTGCAATTGGGGCAAAAGTTGAGGGGGCATTTTGCATTTAACCCTATTTCTCATGATGTATATCCACAGATTTTTTTTTACATAGCCATAAAGCATATTACAATCACCAATCTCTCTCTCTCTCTCTCTCTCCCTCTCTCTCTCTCTCTCTCTCTCTCTCTCTCTCTCTCTATATATATATATATATATATATATATATATATATAGATCACCACATGGTCTCTGGTGTCTCATCTTTGCATCTTTATTTTTATGAATTTTTTTTAAAAAAAGGTGAAACACATTAGTAAATACTCAATAATTATAAAAAACTAATAATAACTGCTTATCAGCATATTTTTATTTCATAAAATTTTATATATTTATTTTTAAAATGTAAACTAGATTTTATAACAATTTATTTTTAGAAAATAATTTTATTTTTTGTTGTATTGAGTGTGCATTAATTATTAACTAGTAACATAAATGATAAAACTAGTGACAAACCAAATAACCACCAGTAAAATGATTTAAAAAAAAATTCCTCGAAAGCACTATTGGTCTTTGTATTTTTTTAAGTTTGTGAAATTAAAATACATCCTTATTTTATTTTTTTTAAAAATTTGTGAAACTAATTTCTATAAATTATTCTCTACCAAAAAATTTATATCTTTTCTATGAACAGACTATTCTTAAGTTTTAATTAATGTGTACCTCTAATTTATCATCATTTCACAATTTGCAACTTAAATCATCATTATTATAACACTTTAGAACCTTATAGTAGTGTATTTCTTAAATCAGATGAAAATGAATGGACGGATTTTCTTAAAAATTTTTCCCATACGAATGCCTTTATATATGGGTGCAAATGGGATTAAACAAGTTGAATATTCAAACGAGTTTGAAAATGCTTTTAGAGTGCAATTATTTATCTTTTGAGTGGAATTTAATTGGACTTTTACAAAACTAAGTCTGAATTGAGTTTGAGTAGTTTGAATTTTACTTCATGTAAGTTTTAAATTTTATACTTACTGAATTGAGTTGGAGCCAAATATAAAACCTCAAATGAATCTCAAATCTTATTCATGTTTAGTTTGATTAAGTGGCGAACTGAAAAAAAAATGGTGAACTAAATTAGAAGAATTTTCACAAGGTGAATTTAATTCGAATATCAAATAGTTTGGTTCACTTTCCACCCCAATGTACCTAGTACCTTCCCATACAAAAAGGGTTTATTACAGTTTGTCCCCTTAACGTTCAACTCATTTGTCATTTTACCTCCCAACGTTATTTTTTTCTCAATCTACCCCAAAACTTGACGGTCAACTATAACGGCGTTGAATGAATATGTGAAAGTACAATAATGCCCTTAGAGGTTCATTACAGTTTGTTCCCCTAATGTTCAGTTTATTTCTCACTTCATTCCCCAATATTTTTTTTCTCAATCTATCCTAAAATTTGACAGTTAACTAAGACATTGTGTAACGAAAATGCGAAAATATAGTAATATATTTAGAATAATAACGATTAAGACCAAATTACCCTTACCAAATGGAGGAAAATTTCCCTTCGTCTGTTATATGTGACAGAAAGAAAGTAGAAAAACCTAAACCACAACCCAAAAAGTCATATCTTCCTGACCCAAAAAAATTTAATCTGATTCTTCCAAGATTTACAATAAATTTAAAGATAATAATAATAAGAGAATTTAACAATCAAAATCTTACATTGTAGCTTGAACATTGATAAAAAAATTTTCTAGGATTTTTTACTGTCTAAGAGGTGCATAAATGTGCCTTGTACTAGTGTTTTAAAAACAGACCAAGCGATGTACCAGAAGAGCGGCCATATCACAATCTAATTCGGTTCAACCGGCCATTCAACTGTTTAATATGATTTTTCTTTTATTTTTTTATAAAGACTAGACCCATGATCGTTTTACGATTCGATCGGTCGAACTGACCTGATCCGGTCCTGATTTTTAAATCACTACCTTTTACAGCATCTGCACATCAAAACTTATTCTTATGTGTTATCGAAAGAAACTTGGGACATTAGAGATCCTTGCAATATTTTTCTATTTTTTGGTTGCAATGTCTTTTCCAATAGGAATGATTTTTTTTTTTGTTGCTTTTAGGTTAATTGTAAAAATTTTGGAAAAATAAGAATACTGAATTGAAGGAGAGAAAGTGTTGCACTTTAAACATCAAGTGATTCTTTTTTTATAACCAACGGAGGGGTATTTTCATCAATCAAAATTATGGTTACATTGGGGGCATTTTTGGCATTTCAACTTTTTCAATGGTCAAACTACTTAGTTTGACTGATAGAGGGGTCTAACTGAGAAAAAATAACATTAGGGGGTAAAGTGAGAAATGAGCTAAACATTAGAGGGACAAAATGTAATAAACCCATACAAAAAATGAAAAAGTGTATACTTATGTCTCCAAAACCAGAAATTTGTTACATGGGAACAAGAAAGACGTGCCGTCAGATTTGTTGGATTGTTGAGCAAAATATAAGAGCCATTAGACGAGTTTCTAGAAATGCTATGGCTCGTAAACCTACGGTTTCTCATTTTCCTATTCTAATGAAAAAGGTTTTCCAAACATCCTTCGCTTTACATTTATCCAATCTTGAACTTTTCTTTTCAAGTGCTTAGGTCTTCTTCTAAGTATAAAAGATACAGAATCTATGTATGACAGCCCCACCTTACCCAGAGGCGCACCAAAGGGCTTAGCGGACTGCCTGCCTAACTCTCGCTAGGACTCGAATCACGCACTCGCTCAATACGTACACATAAATAAATGCGAAATATAACACATTCATAAAAGAAATGTATTCACAAAATTCATTTGAAGTGCAAGTATTACAAAGGAGTTTACACACTAAAATTTACATAGTATGTACAGGAATAGCCTAAACAAGTGGCTAACAAAATACACAAAATGAAACATCTACAATGTCCAAAATTAGCTTTTCCAGCTTTAGTATTTTGAGAAACCTGGTTAAAGGAAAACAAATAAATAGAATGAGCTATTATAGCCCAGTAAGTGTCCAAGACATGCAGTCATACCCAGAATCTATTGTTTTATTGCAAAATAATTGACAAATTAAGCAGACAAGTTATGAACAATTTAATTAACAAGTAATCAATGGCGGATACAGGGCTCAACTACGGAAGCAAGCTTAACCGCAGAGGAGCAAGTACTGATCATGTAACCATGATGTTAAGACTGAGATAATAGCTCAAGTCGTTATCAAAGGTCATGCCAGTATTATCAAGCAAGCAAGAACCCTAACCACCATTCACCTTATAACCTCTGTACAGGCTACCACATTCAGGGAGAAATCTCAACCCTGGAGGGCCAACAAGCAAGCAAGAAAGTTCAAATCCGGAGTTGGCCTCTTTGAGGATTCACAACTCAAAAGGGAAAGAACATCATGCCCTAAAACACCCAACACCTTATGTCCTCCCACGTGCAGCCGAGTTGACTAACCGTGAAGTAACGATGAAGTTAGTCACGGTAGTCTCAAGCACAAGTAAACACATTAGATCATGAAAGCAAGTAACACATTGTGGAATAGATGTGATAAAGTACACATCTTTCCTCAAGTAACACGTTTTATCACATGATATTTGCAAGTGTAGCATAATATTCACAAATGGAACATAACATCTCATGCATCATGCACACATAGAGACACTCACCTGGAATGCCTACGAGAATATTTCGTAAAACGGTAGTGTCTCGCTTTTGGGTCCTGAAATTTAAAGGAAAATAATCTAATGAAAAATCCGATTAAAACCCTAATTAACTTAGAAAAGAAATTCAAGAAATATCCCACTTTTTTCTAGGGTTTTAGTTTTAGGATTTTCTTATTCTAGAAAATTCACTCAACCAAATTCACAAGCTCAATATCACTATAAACTAGACTTAATTTGGAACATTTCCCATTTTGACACCGAATTTGGGTTCCAATTGCAACCTGATCTAATTACCATCTCAATTCCATTTTCTTTGTTAACTCATGTTTTCAAGTTTACCAACTAGGAGTATTCAACAGAACATAACTTCCAATTGATATGTCGTATGAGAAAAGTGATTATATGGATGGAAACTATATTTTAAGGGATAAAACTTTTATGAAGAACACCAAGTCAAATTCTAACAAAAACCATTCCAAAATCGGTCCACAACCTAGTGCTTCATCAACCCAATATGCACAGGGTTGGTTTCCAGCCGAGTTCATGCCATTGCTGGGGTCAATCTACTAAGAACCAGAGAATCGTGGTTACATGGTTTGAAAGTACGTTTTTAGGACTACAACTTTCATGAGATCATCAGTCCAAATTCCAACTAGAACAAGTTCAAAATCAGCCCCCAATTTAGCTCATCATCAAAACTGTTTACGCAGAATCGAATTTTCAGCCTAGTTTGCAAACTTTCTGCAATTAATATACAACGAATCACAGTGCAAGATTTACACCGTTTGAAAGCCCTATGAATCTAGTTTATAAAACAACAAGAATCATTCGAATCCAAGTTATCTATACCAAGTTATGAAAGTTTTACTAAAACTGGTCCAGCATGACTGTTATTCCAATACTACTAACAAATACTTAGTATAAAACTTGAACAAAAGCTAAATAAACTTGAAATTAATAGCAAGAGTTCATAGTACATACCTTAGAAAAGCTTAGAACTATGCTTATGAAGAAGGAAAGCTCACTTTCTATGGTGAGATTTGTCTAAAATTGGAGAGAAAGCTCCAAGAAATGAAGAACAAAGAGAGAGTAGAGAGAGATAAGGGAGTTCGGTCAAGGGGAAATAAAATGAAAGAGAAATCAGATCCAAAAGGTATAAAAGAAATAAAAGAATAATGGGAGAAAGTGCAACCAATCAAAGCTAGACAAGAGTTCAAAGCTAGACAAGAGTCAAGCTAGGGTTTAGATATTTGGACATAATAGGTATTAGTTGGCTACAAATAATTAGTGTAAATTCTTAATCATCTATCACTTAGCATTTAGTAAGCTTCATGACATAAATTTTAAAACAAAAGAGAGGAAAGAAGAAGTAGGAGGGCCGGCCATAAAGAAATAAAAAGAGAAGAAAAATGGCCAAGAAAAATAGAAAAGAAATGAAGAAAATAATGAAGACAAGAATGATCAATTATAACAAGACAAAAGTCATGTGAGTTTTGTATGCTTTTAATGAAAGGTTGGCTAACTTGGTTGAATTTGATTAGTGAAAATAGTAGTCACTTATCTCCTAGTAATTAGTAAACTTCTTGGCACAAGTTTTAAAGCAAAAATGAAAGAAAAATAGGGAGAGAGGGGCCGGCCATGGAAGGGACAAAAATCAAGTGAGTGAATAAAATTTCTAGGTCAATTATTGAACCAAAGTTCAATTAGTCAAAAGGCTTTAAAATTGGTGAGGTTAGTTAGTCAAAATTAAACACTATTATAAACTAATGGTTCAATAAAATTAATCCAAATTGGGTACTTAGATGTACTACTTAATCATGAAAGAATCTCATTTACTTAACCTAATTTACTTAAATAATCTTCCAACTAATAAATCAAAATTAACACTAAACCCCAAATAAAGGAAATTCTCTTATTGAATACATTTTTGATCTTGCCCTTTCTTTTTTTTTCTCATCATTTTATATATATATGTATTTCTTTCTACTAATAGACATAATATGAATTAAATAAATTTTGTACGAATTTCTGGGGCGTCACACTATGCCCCTTAAAATTTCCCAAGTTTCTGGACAAAGAATATCCTCCACAAATGTACTTTCTCTTTTAATTTTCTTACATATTCCAACTAAAATGATTTAATAGACCCATATATAATTTGTCAAATTTGGATCAAAGCTACTAAGGGGGTGTTTGGTTTAGAGAAATAAGGGAGGGAAATGGATATCAGTAGTAATGACATCTATTGTTAATGTTTGAAAACAACTATTATTATCGTTCATTGCGAATAAAAGTGGTTAATTGGGGTCTCTATGATTCTCTTCAAAATACTATTCTATCATACCAATTAACTTTTTTTTTGGAGGGGGAAAGGGAGAGGGAGGAGAGGAGGAGAATGATACCCATTCACTTATTAAACCAAACATGTTGGGAGAAAATCATTAAAACCTATATTCATAGTAGGGTTATAATATTCATAATGATACTAATTGAAGAATTTGAACCAAACGGCGTCAGACATATAAAATCTGATTACACCAGGGGATTACGGATTTAGAAGAGCAGACCTATACGAGAAGCCGTAGGAGACTTGATTACACCAAGTATTTATGCTACTCTTTCATAAATTGTAAGTTTTTTTAAAACAAAATCTTGATATGTGAAATAAATTTCATGTCATGCTTTTCAAAAGAAGTTCCAAGACTAATTTTCTAGTAAGTTTGTTAACACTTTAACGGCCAAGGATCACAAAAATTGCAAAAAAAAAATAGTGATAGACTGATTTAACAAAACTCCTAAATTGAAGATCCTAATTAAGATTGTAAATCTCCCCAGCTGTGTGCATTAGTACTGACTTCCAAAATAGAATTTTGGCATATGATGCGGTAGTATTAGGATTATGGATTAGGCAATAAATTCATTCAAAAACGCTCACGAACAAGTAATAAAATTAACCTAATACCCGTATATTGCAAGTGCACGGATCAATTATAATAGAAGAAGTCCAATCCCACGAGAAAACAATATATCACAATTACCAAGGCTACAAACTCACTCTATTATCTAAGCAATCAACATTTGAGATAGTAGAATTCGTAAAGAGCTTATACTAGTATCTGGTAATTCAACTTAAAGTTTGGTACACTAGAATGGTCCAGAATAGAAAGACCTTTCCACCCCGAATGCCTTTCCTCCCAGAATGGATTGAAAAAATTTTTTTAGTCCATTGTTTGGTAACTCAAGTGAGAATGGAATGCCTATTCTATTTCCAACGTTTGGTATAATCATATTGATGTGTCAGAATGGAATAAAATATCTATTAATTTGACTTGATTGCCCTTAATTCTTTGCACTAGAATATATCATATTTCATTATTTTGTTTGTTTGTAATTCTATGTCTACAAAAAACTTTAATATTTTTAATTTTAAAATTATTAACATTCTTGCTAAAATTAAATCAATTATACTCTTTAATTAATTTTAAAATTTTTATAATTATTAGCATTATAATTAAAAATGTGAAAAAATTAATAATGAAGCTACATTCACAATTTAATTTAATTAATAAAAATTTTAGTTTTTATGCATTTACATAAAATTTAAAAATAGTATTTTAAACATTTTTATAGCAAAAAGAAAAAATTCCTAAGCATACATTAAACTGATTGTGGTTTAAAAATCATAAAAATTATCAATTGAAGTTATTAAAAACTTCATATTTTTTTAAATCTTAAAAATAAAAATTAGTGAATGTATCCTAGGTAAAAAAAAATTAATAGAAAAAATGTGTGGGGGATAAAATTGACTCCTATTTTTAAGGCCTTTCCAAGATGAAGTTGAAAAGTCTTTTCCCTAGATTTTGTTGAGGAATGGGATTTTAGAAAAAAAACTGGAATAGCATTCTAGGTGGGAAAGGTTTTTCCAACTTAAAATGTTCATACCAAACATGATAATGGAATGGACATGTTAGAAAGGCTTTTCCATTTCACTACATTCCCGCGTACCAAACGTGGTAGTGAATAAATAAGGAGAAAGTAAGTTTGTTAAAAAAAGTTGTTATAGGGTTAAGAATCCACAGAAAATCACAAAATATGAAAGTTAAACTTATGGTCAATATTTATCTTCATCCTTGTTTAGAATTTAATTCTATTTGTATTGAAAACTAGATTTCTCTATGAATTGAACATCACTACCTCATTAGCTTTCCTATTTCCATAGTAAAGTTTTGCATGAATTAGTTCAGTAAAAACTTACTGATTCCTATTTCCATAAGATGTTCGATGGAAGTTACTGGAAGAGCCTCTTGAAAAACAGAATCAAATTCCTCGCCTTCGCTAAAGTAGTTCCTCAGCACCTGTCCATATGAAGTACATAATGGACTTCAAAATACAACGTGATTAACACTTCCATAAAAATGTTCATCATAACTTACTTCACTGAAGATGAGCGCCTCAAGGTTAGGGGAACTTTCAAATAAGCTTGATGACACCTTTGATATACAGATACCAGGAAAATGACGGAAAAGTAAGGTCTAAGCTCCAACTTGATCAGGTTTCTGAAAGTTGGCAACACCGGTTGAGAAAAAAACAGGGAGCCTTAATATATACATGGGAAGGGCTAAGTAAGAACAAAGCTCCAATTCTTCTTTCAAAATTCAAAGGCGAAACTCTGAAATTAAGCCAAATTAAAGAAAAAAGAGGGAAAAAATACCTTGAGAATGTCGTTTGATAAACAAAGTGATTTCGCATTTTGCAACCCACTCAAAAACTTAAAAGCATGCTAACTACATAAAGTTAAGTTGCTTTCAGTTGTCACATAATACAGAAATCCAGCTTGTACACTTGCATTATCGAGAGACATCTCGTTCTGAGTGATGTTCACTTCAAGTACATGATCGTTAATGCTGAAGTATGTAAGATTTGGGGCATCTATACTAATTTTATGCTGTCCCTTAAGGGAGGAGGTCAAAACTTCAAGAATTTTCGACTTCACAAAAATAGTGAATTCGGATTTAACATCCTTAAACCAATAGAGAAACAGGTTTTTCAGCAAAGGACTCAAGATATTTGATCCAAGGACTCACAATTGGTCCCTTTTCATTTCCCGTAAGTTGAAAACAGTGTAAATGTATAGCATTATAATGTAACTATTTAACATTATTGTGTAACTATGCAGAATTATGATGTAATTAATTTTTACGTGAAAAGACGTTTTTGAGTCCCATCTTGAGTCTTGTTGGTTCAATCTCATCCATTAATTTTTATCCTTTAAATATGGGTTGTGAATTTATAGGAAATGACACTTGTAAGGCCCTTGGCCCGAGATATCAACAACTTCAATTCTGGATTTGGGGCGTCACAAGTGCCATTTCTCACAAGTTTATGACCATCATTTAATGTGGTAAAGTGGATGGCTGAGATGTGTGCCATTTGGACAAAATTTAAACTGAAAAAAAGCCAAATACAAGGTGGTTTTGTAGAAAAAATTAGTTACACCACAATCCTAAACAGTTATAGCAGAATGTTGGGCAGTTACACCAAGTGCTGAACAGTTCACTACCCCCAACTTGTAAAAAATGACAATGGACCAAATTGCAAGGTCCAGTGCCCCTTCATTACCTTCTTCACTCTCGCTAGCATAGTGGAAAGGTAGCAAAAATAACGTCTCAATTATTCATTGCTTTTTTAATATCTTGTGTGTGTATATATATATATATATATAAATATATATTTACAATTTATTCAATTACATGTATATTTAATTATTTCTCCTGCAAATTTTTTTACGCAGCTATAAAACATGTCGTGATCACTAATCTTGTAGTTGGAATCTTGACACATGGCAGTGCGGTTTCTTTTGCTTTTGACCAGCTTCGTGGGCCTTTTGGTCAAATAAATTAAACCCAAACTATCTAACCCTGACAGTTTTATAAAACTAACCAATGTGCTGCTTGATTTGTAACTTTTGGATATGCAATTAAATGTAATTATTCTTCTTTAGCTGTTTGTTTCATTTTTAATGAAGTTTTGATCTAAATTTCATATTCTAAATGACAGAATTGATTTTAAATGATAATTTTCGGTTCCTCTCTTCTGTTGCTTGCTCTCTCTTTGGTGACATTTGCTTCTTTTTCCTCTATTACTTTTTAATCCTTTTCTCTTTGGATGCTGCAAACTGGTGGTGTTATTCTCGTTTTTCCTTGTTTTGTTTAATTTTATATTGCAATTTATCTGTGGCTTAATTCTAGGGATTTTTTGTTGCTTATTCCCAATGCTATTTTTTCATATTTTCCTTTTCTTTCTCCTTTTCTATTTTTTTGGTCTTTTGATGGTTATTCTTGCTGCTGAATGATTTTGCTTTTTTCACGTGTTATTCCTAATTTTACTTACTGTTCCTCTAATTAAGATTATAATCAATATTTTTTTTGCTTCATTTTATATTTTCGTTAGATTGTTTTGTTTTTGGGTTCTTGGAAATGATTTGTGCTACTTTTAGTTTCATTTTACTGACATAGATCAACTATATTTTCAATTTTGCACTTTGAAATAATACGTGATTATTCTGCTTTAGTTAAGAGAATATGAACCTATTCCTTACCAAGTGTGCCATATGATGTTTAGACATATGAAACTCTAAAGTATTATATTTAAAGAGTAATATATTGAACAAAAAGCAGAGATGGTGGGCTCTCTTAACATCTAGAGATCCCAAAACATCAATTTTTCTTATTCTGTCTTTTCTTATGATCTTCTTTGCCATCCATTCAATTCACCAAAAATCCAAGTCCTATTTCAATAAGGTCCTGACAACCATCTGGTAAAGGTTGAATAGAAATTCGAAAAACGGTGTTAGCATAAGTATTATTTTCATATTTCAATTTCTAAGGTTCCTAATTTTATGTAATTTGCTCTTTGATTTTGGGCTATGATTTAAAAATTTGAAGCCCTAATCTAATATGATCAAATCTAAGACGCTATTTAAGTTTTGGGTTTCTCTAGTGGTGGTTATCGATTCTAAAAACTAATTTATTTCTGGTGATATTGTAGGTGATAGTGGAGGATTTGGACTTGAACAATTGCTCAAAGAATTATTCTTTATTTTAATGTTTCATTTTTTTTTTCTGATAGAAAATGGACTTTCAATTAATACTGAAAAGCAGGAACATCTGCATCTAGAAAAGGCTCAAGAGAGCATGGAGGGAAACTCCGCCAGAAATTTCCTTGATTACAATTCTTTGCAAATTGTGCCAGATGATGGGCAACAGTATTTTTCATGTCTGCGGATACATTGTAATTGCACATTTTGCAAAGAACCTAGCTCAACTCTTATTTAGTCAATTTTAAGCTCCTAATGGGGATAAATCTTTCTCATCACTCATGATCCTATTGATAACTATGGCTGCGTCTCCCTCAAAAACCACCTGTGTGAACATCATCTCCTTAATGAAGTCGATGGCATCTCTCATTGCTAAAATCTCCGCACGCACGGGTCAGTTATACCATCATAAAGATGTGTTCTTGCAGCGATGAAGCACCCCTGTGAATTACGAGGGATGATGCCAGAAGCTGCTCGCACAAATTTGGATGAAACGGCTGCATCAAAATTGATCTTCACCTAGTGAGGAATCTTGCTGCTTCAAAAACTCAGAGCCCACACTTGGATAGCAACTGGACATTCTAGGAAAACATGTGCTATATCCTCCCTATCGTGACCATACATTGGGCAGTTAAGATCCACCATAATCTTCCTTTTGTTGAGATTCACCATCGTTGGCAGGAAGTTTTTTAATAGCCTTCACATAAAATGTTTAACTTTATTTGGAATAGACATGTGCCATATGTTCTTCCATTTGTTCTGTGACCTCTCCTTCGACAAAGGCCCAGCAGGGGGATTGTCCCTAGATAGCACTGATTCCCTAATGGCATGATAAGTGCTTCTGACAGTGTAGCTGCCAGTACTAGTGAAATGCCGAGACCACTTATCCATGCCATTTCTATCTCTTCCTAACGGAATGGATTTGATCATATAGCTTTCTCTGGCCAAAATATGCTGTTGATTAATGAAGAGTTCCACTCCAGTTAATTAGGAATAATAAGTTCCGGTACCTTGGCATCATGCTGGAGAACTCATGAGGGAGATACCACCTTGTAGGTATGTGGTCCGGGTAACCACGGACTCTGCCAAATAAGAATATTTTGGCCAGATCCAACCCTCAATTTACAACTGAGCCGAAGAACTTGTATGGATTCATGTTATCCTCTCCAAGTGAAAGATGGCTGGTGTGATATCCCACATCGGTGGGAGAAAGAAAAAATGAATAGTATATAACATCTTACGTTTGGGCTACTAAATAACTTGATTTAAACATTTTGAGCCCGTAGTTTAAAGCTCAAAAGTTATTGAGTCAACTCAGACGCGGGATGTTACAAATGGTATCAGAGCGAACCTCATGTGATCTCTACACAGGGTGAGACTGGACCTATGATATTGGGCCGGACTATGCAAGGAAGTGAAGGAACTAAGTGCTATGCGGGGTTAAGTACTACATCGACCTAGGGGCGGGAGCCACCTTTAGAGCCCGTACGAGCCACCTCTAGAATCCGACACAACCGAGTGGACAGTCCGGATATGAATTGGGCTTTGCGAGAACGCAAAGGCCTAAAGGAGGGGTGAATGTGATATCCCACATCGGTGGGAGAAAGAAAAAATGAATAGTATATAACATCTTACGTTTAAGCTACTAAATAACTTGGCTTAAGCATTTTGAGCCCGTAGTTTAAAGCTCAAAAGTTATTGGGTCAGCCCAGTCGCGGGATGTTACAGCTGGTTTCCAAGCTTGGCAGTAAAAATATCACTATCAAGAAAATACTTTACTTTCATTATTTTGGCCAACAGTGACTCCGGATGTGTCTAGATTCTCCAAGCTTGTTTCCTCAGTAGTGTTCTATTAAATACTTTCATGCTCCTAAATCCCAGCCCACCAGCTGACTCCGCATTGCATAACCGATCCCAATTATCCCAATGAATTGCCTTTTCTTTCTCCTTGTCGCCCCACCAAAACCTTGCACAGATTGATTCGATCTTCTTAATGAGTTTGTTAGGGAATTTGAAACAAGAATAGCATATGATGGGATGGATGTAAGACGGCCTTTACTAACACTACTTTTCCGGCACAGGAGAGAAATTGCTCTTTCCAACCATTGACTTGGGCATTGATTCTATCCTGGATGGAAGCAAAAACTTTCGCCTTTGATTTCCCAATAATAGAAGGTAAGCCCAAATACTTCTCATGTGAATTCTCAATCCGTATGTTTAGGATAGCTGCTATATTGGACAGCACATCGCGAGGAGTATTTCTACTAAAAACCACTGTCAACTTTTCCATATTGATCAGTTGACTGGAGACCTTTTCATATAATTTGATGATCTCCATGAAGTTCGATGCCTTCTCACACGTAGATCTACCAAAAAGAAGTGTGTCACCTGCAAAGAAAAGATGAGAAATGATTGGGGCTTGACTACTCACTTTAATCCTTTGTAAATTACCACATCGAAAAGCTTCCTGTAACAAAGTAAAAAAAGCTTCTGCACATAAAATGAACAAGTAAGAAGATAAAGGGTCTCTTTGTCGTATTCCACGGCTTGGAGACAGGTTGCTAAATTCTACTCCATTCATTAAAAAGGTCGAAGGAACCATTGATGGGCATGAATAAATACGGTCAGTGTAACTCTGGCGGAATCCTAGCTTTTGTATTAACCTAATCACGAAAATTCATTCGATTCTGTCATGTACCTTACTCATGTCCAATTTGATAGACATCAATCAACGATCTTCAACAAACCTTCTCTCTCACTCTATCTCTTAAATTTATAAGCATTTATTTTTGTTTCAAATGTTTATTCTCTCTTTCTCTCTCCCCCTCTCCGCTGTTATCTTTTTTCTTTTTTCTTTTTGGATAAAACAGAGCTTTTATTAATCATCAATAATACATCAAACAAAAGAATTTGACGAAAGAGTCTGGAAGGGATGATAACCATTATATTTAATAGAAAGTAAATATTTACAAAAAGGACCAATTTGTCCATTTCATCTTGAATGAAATTAACCATTATATTACTGGAAAGTAAATATTTAGAAAGTAGGAATGAATTGGTCCATATAATCTAGAGTGAATTTACCATATTTATTATGTTAGTTCTTTGTTCAATCAAGTAAAGTTCAGTTATATAAGAAATAGTTATTTGCCTAGTATAGCTTTAGTTTCTCAAATGCCAGTATGTCTACACGAGTGCAAATGAGTAGAGACAAAGTCGAACACCAACGAGTTTGACAACGTGTTCAAACTGGACTTGTTTATTTTTTAGTCAAATTTAATTGAATTTTATCAAACTAAGTCTGAATTGAGTCTGAGTTGTTTAGAACTTTTTGCATTTAATTTTTAAGTTTTATATTATTGAATCAAGTTCGAGCCGATTTTAAAAAATCAATGAACGCTAAGTCAATGAATGCTAAATCTTACTCATTCGTAGTTGGATTAATCAGCCAACCAAATTCATGGAGTTCTCATTATGCTGAACTCAATTCGAATATCAAATAGTTTGGTTAACATTCCAACCCTATATACGTACCCATAACAAAAAAGAAAAGAAAAACATGTATAAAGAAAAAAGATTGCGGAAATACTTTCTATATTATATCTGTATTTCACAAAATGATACAATCAACGTATTTATAGCAATGTTTTAAAAATCGGACTGGTTAATGAACCGGAGAGGGGAGAGGTTCAAGGTCGGACCGGTCGGACCAGGGTTCAATGATTTTTTTCTTTTTTAATTTAATTTAATGTATAATATAAAACAAATACTAGATATACATCACCCTGTTGAACTAGTCAACCCATTAATTGTTTAGATATATTCAACTATACAAATTAATAAATTTATTATATTCAACCATTCAAATTAATAAATTTATTATATTCAACCATACAAATTAATAAATTTATTATATTCAAATTCACAAGTTAATGAATTTATTATATTTGGTAAAAAAATTTATGAAATATTCTATGTCTATAACAATTAAATTAACAAAGAAAATAGCATTACAAGTATAAAAAATATAATAACTATAAAATTTACCATTAAAGTATGTTATTATATTTTTAAATATTTTAAATTACAATTTTGAATATTCTAAATTTTTAAATCATATTTGTTGCTTGCTTTCACATTCTCTACTTTTTTAATACCGTCAAGACTTATTTTTTAATATAAAATTCAAATTTATTTTTAGTACCAAATAATACAATTAACTTTGTATATAGGGCAGTTCGAGTAAATGTAATTTTTTTAAATAAAAAAATTTCTTTTGCCCTATTTTTTAAGGTAGGTTCGTATATCAAATGATTTTCAAATTTCAATTTGATTATCTTACTATTAGTTTAGATCTATTTAGTTTTTAAATTTTTTAGTTTTTTACGTTTTTTGTTACAACATCTAACGAGAGGTAATTTCTAACAATTTTGTACGAATCAAGAATTTCTTAAAAGAGCCTAAACTTTATTTAAAATTGGTTTATCGGACTTTAACTTTAGACGTATTCTCTCTAAAAGAAATTTTATTTTTGACGTATCGACTATTGAGCGAGTCAATATTGACTTTGTACAATAGTCTTAAAAATAAAACTAACAAGTAAATCTATTTGCTTATTAGTTCTTAATTTAATCAATTATGTTTAATTTACACATTTTCTTTTAGTATGTCAAGAAAAGGTAGATATGTGATGCTATAATAATTGGAATCAATATATTGCATAGAAAAATATGATTTTAATAATTTGAACTGATTTTTAATTTTTTAATAAAGGAAATAACTTTCGATCCACTTACTTTCAAGATGTCATAGGTGCTTATTATTGAATAATGATTAACCATAATTAAAAAATTTACACAAATGCCTTACAAAAATACCAATTTAAACTTTTAATTAGGAGAATGTTTTGGGCATATAAATGAATAATTAAATAATTTAGATAAAAGGACTAATCTTAATGGGAGAGTTTTTGTTTAAAGTAAATCTAAGATTTCTTTAACATTATAAATTTGGATGCCAAGATAAAAGGGTAAGAATTAATTAATTTCATTAAACATGATTTAAAAAAAAGAAACTAAAAAAAGTAAGAATCAATTAAATTCAATAAATGTGATTAATGAAAATAAAGAAACTAAAAAAGTAAGAATGAGTTAATTTTATCAAAAGGAAATAAAGAAACTAAAAATATAATAATCAATTAATTTATTAAAATGATTAAAGGAAAACTAAAGAAAGAATAAATAAAATATTTGCAACATAAAAAGCAACAACTTGGACCGTGGCTTGATGGTTTCACTCTTGGAAGGCTTGGTGGGAGGTCTCAAGTCGAGACCTCCCTACCAGCGCTACAGTAGCCTTTTTTTGAACAAAAAGGCTGAAGTCAACAATAACCAAGGACAAAGTCAAAAACCGATGGCTCGCCGATTCACCGGTTCAATACTGGTTCACTGGTTCAATCCGGTTCACGACAGTTTTAGAATTGTACTAGTATATTGCATTGAACCGGACCGGACACATGACCGGTTCGCGGTTCAACCGGTCGAACAGGCCGGTCCGGTCCGGTTTTAAAAACATTGATTTATAGGCCTACATTAGGAATGAATACAATGAACCTAGACAAATGATTTAAATTTGTGGATAATCTATTCTAATCTTGATATCTAATTCTCATCAACATCTATCGTAATTTATATCAATTTCAGATATTTATATCTTATCACAATTCATCCCAGCACTTACCTTAAATTTGATGCATTTATGTCCCAGATATTCAATTTGCCAAGTTTCAGCTGTTAATCTTGGGTTTCTATTCGTGATCCTTCTTCGATAGAATACGCTCGTAATATGATGCCGGGACGAATAAAGGTTCATTGCAACAAAATTAAACAAAATTTTCCAACTAGTATTTATTTCACTCTTTTTTCGAATCAATAGAAAAGTGAATTACAGATGTTTTGCATGTTGAAATTATTCTAGAATTTAATGTCTCACCACATGCTTCACAATAAAAAGATTTGATATAAACCCAGTGGCGAAGACTTAGGTAGAGGAAGGCATTCACGTCGTTTTTATAGCACTGTGAAAATGGAGGACAATTCCAACTACAAATGAAGACTTGGTGGTGCCAAAGGTGGACTAATGGGGTTGGAGGAAGAGGCCATTTGTGATTGAAAGGAGTACGCACACGAATGGGAAGTTGAAGAAGCTAAGATTGCTATCTAGAAGTGGGTCTCAGCTTGAGGAAGGTGAGCTGCGCTCTTGCCTAGGATGAAGCTTTTGACCATATCCGCAAAGTGTATCTAGGTGTGGATAGAGGTGCGGATACAAATAGAATCGGGTGTTGCCAGAAGTGAACATTCTGGTGGTATCCGAGCATTCAATCCACGCACAGATAATAGGCATGGATATGGGCAAATTTGCACATTTGTAGTGTTTTGTTTTTTAATTGTAATAGATTATCTAACTTTCCATATTAGTCTTTTGGTTTTTTTTACATATATGAGTCTGAATTTTATTATTGTTTTAACAACAATGTTCATGATTGATTAATAATAGAGAGTATTTTCTCTTGAGTTCTTGTGAAGAACATTCTTGATTCATCAAGTGATTAGGTGAATTGTGTTTGTATCTTGAGTTCTATCCAACAAGTGGGGTCAGGGTTCAACTTTTTCTATCAATCTAGTTTCAATTTTCAGATAGAATTGGGGTTAGGTTGTTTCTTTGATACACAAGACGGTCCTTGAGAGGGTTGATCTTGTGGTTTGCCTTCTATGGGAAGATTTTTTTTCCTTTAGGTGATTAACATGGGGTCTCGAGCGCATACGCATCAAGATTCTTAATTTTTTTTTTTCAAAAATAGCACTATTTGATCTATGGTCAAAAAAATTTTTAAGGTAATAGGACTGAATTACATCGAATATGGATGCTAACTTGCGCCAAGAGAAAGTTGAGAGCTAGCGAACTTGCACCAATTGAAAATTTGCCATTGATAACTACTTGATAGTGTCTATAATTCATTTTGTTCAACTTTCAATCCAATTCACTTCTAACCATTACATATTCTATTCTCATCGTCTGAAATAGTAAATTGAGAGATTTCCCAACGGAGTTCCAAAAACCTAACTCACATCTAGAAGAAATGATGGCGTCAATAATTTGTACATCCATAAAAGGGCTTGATGGGAACCAAATTAGGCTAGGCAACTTTCAAATGACTGGAATGAGATCTGATGTTTTTAAGGGAGAATAACTATTCCCCTCCCCCCTCTTTACTAGTGAATACAAGGTGATCAATAAGCCTAAAGCTAATAATGGGGAAGTGAAAACTTGGGCTCAAATTGCTGGAGGAGGTGATGGTAGGTATAGAGGCCTAAATCTAAACTTTTGTCCCCTTGAGAGTGAGAATTTGATGAAACTTGATGAAGTATGGGCCTGTTTTGTGTGGTTTTAGTTTGTGGGCCAGTCTGTATCAATGCAAGCCCATGGTGGTTACCAAGACATCCAAGAAAATTGCGATAGGTCCATTAAGTAAGAATCAACTCAGTAGTTCATGTGGGAACATATCAGCTCAGCAGCACATGTGGGAAGGAATCAACAGATTTGGTAGTAACAAATTCTAGGTGTGCTCATCAAGCAATGGAGGAAGAAGACAAATTAGTTTGTTAGGATAATTTTATCTAGAAGCTAGTAGATTTGTACTACTTAAATTGGTGTATATAAACAAATTTGATGTAAATTTTTATTTCTTGAGTTGAATGAATACAAGAAAATTCTCTCCAAAGCATTCTGTTTAATTTTGTTCATGGTATCAGAGCAGGATTTTATAAAAAATTAGAAAAAATGGCAGAAAAAGAAATAGATTTCAGTTCTGAAGAAAATCATTATAATGAGAATCCTTTGTATCTTCAAGGATCAGATCATCTAGGAATGATCCTAGTTACTTCTCCATTGATTGGAGATAATTATCTTAATTGGAGCAAATCTATTAAGATTGTTCTCGGAGCCAAGTTAAAGTTAGGATTCATCACAAGAGCCTGTGAGAGACCACCAGCTGGATCAGCTAAAGCAGATCAATGGGGAAGAGTTGATTGTATAGTTAGATCTTAGATATTGAATTCTATTTCGAAGGAATTTGCGGAGGCTTTCACATACACAACAATAGCAAGGGAACTATGGAATGAGCTAGAGGAAAGATACGGAGAATGTAATGGTCCATTGCTCTATCAACTGCAAAGGGAAATAAGTAGTATAGCTCAGGGAGATTAAAAGGTTAAAAAATATTATACCAGACTAAAAAGGTTGTGGTTTAAACTGGCATGCTTAATGCCAATTCCTATTTGTACATATGGAGCGGGTAAGGAGGTTTCAAATTTGGCTTCCTTCAATAGGCTTATGCAGCTCTTGATGGGACTTAATGATTCATATGACCATATTGAGAATCATTTTTGTGATGGATCCATTGCCGTTAGTGAATAGAGCATACTCGATGGTCTTAAGAGTGGAAAAGCAGAGGGATGTGAATACCATATACCCAAAGAAGAATGAAAATGTTGCAATGAATGCAAGAGGACCAGGTGCTAGGAGAGAAAATGGAAGAATAACTTATGGTTGTAGAGGAAGAACTAGTACAAGAGGACAAGGAGGAAGCAGAAGAAATGCAAATAATGAGAAGGAATTTCAACACTGTGCTAACTGCAGTACGGATGGGCATACACTGGTGAATTGTTTTAAGTTGCACGGCTATCCAAACTGGTATAAAAATCTAAGAGAGCATAAAGGAAGAAACATAAATAGTACTAGACAAGTGGCTAATGTGGTAGAAAGTCCTCTAGAGTTGGATAGTGACTATGTTGTAGGTGGCTCAAAGTTGAACTCACAGACTGCAAACACACTAGGAGTGTAAGAAATTGTTGAAAGGAAAGATGGCAACAGAAAATCAGGTTAATTTTGCCCACATTGAAGACTTTGCAAGTATGAAATCTTATGACTTTACCTTTACAATACTTGATTGTAAAAAACCTGGTTCCTAGATTCTGGATACGGGTGCTAGTAGCCATATGTACTTAGAATTGAGAGTGTTACAAAATACACAAGTTGTTGCACATTGTACACCAGTTTGCTTGTCTAATGGAACTAGAAAACTAGTCAAACATGTAGGATCTGTTAACCTGCATCATAAACTAAGCCTAAATGAGGTATTACATGTTCCTGATTTTCATTATAACTTGATATTAGTCTCAAAACTCTCTCAAATAGCCAAGATCAATTAACCATTTATCCCACCTATTGCTTGTTTCAGGACCTATAGAGTGAAGATACCATAGTAGTTGGTAGATTAGTAGGGAGACTATATCTACTAGATAATTCTAATTTTTTTAATAGGAAGACTAAATTATGTAATCAGTTGCAAGCATTGAGAATGTAAGCAAATTACTTATACTCTTGTACTGATTTGAGCTTAATGAAAGATAGTTGTGAAATGTTTTTATTCACTAGCATAAAAAACGTAGTCATTCCTCTTCGATTGTTTTACAACATCTACAGTTCCTGAAGCCTCATATGAACAAATTAGATTTGAGTGCCTTACAAAAACGAGACATTTGTCACAAAGCAAACGAAAATGAACTTAAATTGCCTATCAGTGAAAGTAAGACAACCAACAATTTTTAGCTTGTACATGTTGATCTTTGGGGTCCTTATAGACTTAATTCACTTACGAGAACCCCTTACATGTTAACTATGGTAGTTGATTTTAGCAGAAGCACCTAGATCTTCCTACTTAACCACAAAACACAGGTTGTTAATGCATTAAGAGATTTTGTTACGGTGGTTAGGACATAGTTTGAAAAGGGAATCAAAATTGTAAGAACTGACAATGGGACTGAGTTCACAAATTCAAAATGTCAAATCCTTTTTAATAAGCATGGTATCATTTTACCAAAAAAACTTGTGTGTACACCCCCTGACAGAATGGAGTAGTTGAAAGAAAATATAGACACCTCCTTCAAATGGCCATATTACTAATGTTTCAAGCAATTTTACCTCAAAATTTTGGCCCTTTTCTCTTTTGATGGCCATAAATATTATAATAGAATACATACTCAAGTCTTAAACTGGAAAACTCCATTTGAGCTATTGTTTAACCATGAACCAGATTACTCAAGCATTAAAACCTTCTGATGCCTTTGCTATGCTTTTAACACATTACCACATAAAGACAAATTTGAAATTAGAGCTCACAAGTGCATCTTTATCGGATACAATTTTGGGGCAAAGGCATACAAACTCTATGATCTTGAACCAAACAAAGTCCTAGTCAACAGAGATGTCATATTTCATGAAACAAGTTTTCCTTGCTGATTAAAGAACCAACCTCCCAAATTTCTTTGCCACTTGTCTCTTTTAACTATAGTCACTAGCCACAAGCAAATGTTAAATCTAATTAGAATATTATCCCAACCGACAATGTTACTATTACCCTTGCTGATATACATGAGTCTGAAACAATATCTACAGAAGCAATTACTGTTGAACTTTTTGAGCAAAGAAGAAGTACAAGAGTTAATTCTAAACCTATTTGGATGAAAGATTATGTAGTAGGTATGGCCTCTAAGGACAGAATGCCAACTGAAAATGAAATACAAAACACAATAGATAAGAAAACCTGTAAACACATACCGCATTTTACCACATCAAACATACATAGAGCACATATGTCTTTCTTAGCCAACCTGATTGAACTATAGGAACCTAAGCCAGGCATGTAAAGACAAATGGTGGATTCAAGTCGGGCAAAGAGAGTTAGAAGCCTTAGAGACGAACAATAATTGAGAATTGACACAATTACCCGTGATAAAAGAAGCCAGCTGGGTCTATATAGGTACATAAAACTATGATCAAACCAGATGGCATAATAGATAAGCTAAAATCTAGACTAGTAGCAAAAGGCTATCATCAAATAGTAGGTGTAGATTATCAATACAATTTCTCACTGGTTACAAAATTGGTGACTGTGAGATTGTTCTTAACCACTGCAGCTGCCAAGAGTTGGTTTCTACACCAGCTAGATGTCAATAATGCCTTTTTGTATGAAACATTAGAGAAGGAAGTGTATATGGAGCCTCCAGAATGATACAAAAGGCAGAACTAGGGTGGGCGTAGAGACTTAAGAAGAGTATTTATTCTAAAACAAGCTTCAAGACAATGAAATGAGGAGTTCAATAGTAGGCTTAAGGGGTTTGGATTTCAACAATCATAGCATGACAGTTGTCTTTTTACTAAAGACAATGGGGGTAGCTTCATTGCCTTACTACTGTATGTTGATGACATATTAGTAGCAGACAATGATATGAAGGAAATCACCGCATTAAAGGCCTATCTACACAAGCTCTTCAATATTAAGAACATAGGTGAAGCAAAGTTCTTTCTTGGATAAGAGACTGCAAGAACTAGAAAAGGCATTTATGTTAATCAGAGGAAATATGCTTTGGATATCATCAATAATATAGGCTTGCTTGGTGCAAAACCAACTAAAACACCAATGGTTTAAGCACCAAGTTAACTGTAGAAGGAGATGAAACACTTAATGATCCGAAGCCGTATAGGCGATTAATTGGTAGACTACTTTATTTGAACTTCACAAGACCTGATGTTGCTTACCATGTACAACAGTTAGGTCAATTTACACACACACCTATAAAGATACATTGACAGACAGCATTGCACCTGGTGAAGCATAGAAAAGGATCATCATCTCAAGAATTATTTTTTCCAACTAAAAATGAACTGGTTTTGCAAGCATATTCAGAAGCAGATTTGGCAGCTTGTCTAGACAGTAGAAGGTCATTGATAAACGATTGTGTTTTTCTTGTTGATACATTGGTTTCTTGAAAGACTAAGAAGCAAACAACAATCTCAAAATCCTTAGCTGAAGCAGAATGTAGGAGCTTAGAAGTCACGATTTGTGAATTACAGTGGATTACTTACATCTTGGTGCAGATTTTAACATTGCACTGCCTCTATCTATTTTGCTACATTGTAACAACAAAGCAGCAATCCACATCACAGAAAATCCAGTATTTTACGAAAGAACAAAGCATTTGGAGATCGATTGCAACTTAAGTAGGAATAAATACAAGGAAGGTTTTGTCATTCCACAGCATGTAAGTTCACACCTACAGCTAGCAGATCATTTTACAAAAGCCTTAGAAGTCCCTCAATTCAATGCTTTATTGAGCAATTTGGGCTTGGAAAAATACCACCAAGCTCCAACTTGAGAGGGAATGATGAAATATAGGCCTGTTTTGTGTGGTTAAAGTTTGTGGGCCATTCTGCATCATTGCAAGCCCATGGTGGTGACCAATACATGGTCCAAGAAAATTGCTGCCGGTCCATTAAGTAAGAATCAGTGTAGCAGCTCATGTGGGAAGAAATCAGCTCAGCAACACGTGTGAAGGAATCAGCAGATTTGGTAGTAACATATTCTAGGTGTGCTCATCAAGCAATGGAGGAAGAGGACAAATTAGTTTGCTAGGATAATTGTATCTAGAAGCGAGTAGATTTTTACACTTGTCATTTTTTGTTTCTTTAAACTGGTGTATATAAACAAATCTAATGTAAATTTTTGCGTCTTGAGTTGAATGAATACAAGAAAATTCTCTCCAAATAATTCGATTTATTGTTCAAAACTTGAACCCACTGATGTTGGTGTAGGACTTGCAATGTGTTAGTGCCCACCGTACTCTGTGATTAAGTTTATTGACAATCGATGGAAGAAGTTTGGAGAAATTGAGGAGATATCACTGAAAAAGGGATAGTCTGTGTTTAATTTTCAAACTGAACAGGATAAAAACAAAGTGTTGGAACAATCCCCATGGCCACTTAGTAGTAAGATGATTTTTCTTAAACCATAATAGCCTGAAATAGATCTAAGGAAGGAAAATCTAATTTCAGTACTTGTATGGATAAGGTTCCCAAATTTAAAGCTGCACCATTATACTAGAGAAGGATTGAGTAAATTTTCTTGTTGTATTGGTATCATCTTGTACAAGGATAAACCAACTGCTATTTAGGAGAGTATCATATGCTAGGATTTGTGTTCAGCTAAATGCAAAGGCAAGTAGGCCCGGTCAAATCAAATATGTAAATGAATTTGGACAATTGGACTATCAAGATGTGGAGTACGAGTGATCTCTCCACGCTGCAAAAAATGTGAAAAATTTGGGCATATTGAATAACAATGTCCTTTGAATGGGAATGAGGTACTGAAATAGATGTAGAAAGAGAGAACTGTTGCTGATATTAGCGGAGCTATTAATGCTGAGCAAGAAAGTGCAAACTCGTGAAGTGTCAAATGAGGACAAGAGGAACAATTCTAGTACAGTTCAAATTCATTCTTTTCAAGTGGTGTTGGATGAAGAGGTAGCAGATGAAACAAATAATAAAACTGGAGAACAAAATCATAAACTAAGGGCTGAGGAAAACATGGGGACACCAGCTTCTACAACAAATAGAGAGACTATAGAAGTAGTTAGTACGTAAACAGCAGCCTAGCAAAAGGAAAACCAACTAGAAAAGGGGTGTGGCAAACTTCAGAGGGAAAAGAAATGTCACAAGAGGCCAACTAAGAAAAGGGGTGCAGCAAACTTCAGAGGCAAAAAGAGATGTCACAAGAAGCAAGCAGAATGATAGCAACATCCAAGTGCACAACAGCTACAATCCTCTGATTACCATGGAAGGAGTGGAGCAGAAAGGCAAGATAATTACAGTTTATCATATTTGGAGAGCAAGAAACTAGTTGTTGCTTCAGTCATGTTGATTACATTAAACTTGTTGCGACAACTGTAGAGGACATGAAGAACGCTGTTAGTTCTTGAAGAAAGATTTCATTAACTAAATCTAACTGGGATTTAGTGATGGAGTGGGGATTTTTACATGCTTTCAGCAAGTGTAAACAAAAGATTGACAAGAACAAGAGTAAACTGAAAAAATGCAAAGGAATTGTAAATGTGTGGACTAGCTGCTCTCCAAGTTGTACAAGCTAATTTGATCAATGCAATAACAGAAATTTTTTGCTCAAAAAATTTAAGATAACTATCATTAAACTTTTCAGTGTTTTGATATCAATACACATGGAAAAGCAATTTTTCTCAAAAACAAAAAAAATAAGAAAATCAAAAAGTTAGCTGCAAATGTTTTTTCCCCAGCAAGACATCAACTTAATTGTGGTAAAACATGATGAAAGACTAATATCTCCTTGAATAAAAAAATGAACTTGACAAACAAAAAATTTCACAGTCCAGTTCAATGATAATTGATAGCGTGAAGCATATGAATATATGTTACTTTTTATCGCAATAAATGGAAAAAGGAAAAAAGAAAAAAGAAATAGAATCATAGGCTCTATTTGTTTGGTTTTGTTTTTTAGAAATATGTTTTTTTTTAATTTCAAACAAGTTTCCCAACTAACTTTTTATTTCACAAACACATTTATCACTAAGAATCTTTAAAATTATGACAATAATATTTTCTAAAAAAATCTCAAAAAACAACCATATGTCATCCTGATTTTGTTTTGCTCTGTATTTTTATTTTATATTATTATTATTTTATATTATTATTATTATTATTATTATTATTATTATTATTATTATTTTTGGCGGTTCTTTAGACAACGATGTAAGCTTTTATTGCGTTAATGGTTTTGGAACATTAAAATCAAATTTGCGAAGTTGACCCTTTTTTTTTTTTTGAAAAAAAAAATATACAACTTCGTTACGGTATATCATAAATATTTTTATTCTTTTAGTTTTAAACTAACTGAGCATTATTGGTAGATATTATTCCATATAATACTATAGCATAACGGGATAGTATAAACTCTCATGTCTTTATAATTAACTCTTAATATCGTAAATAATTAAACCTTATCGATCCTTTTATTTCATCATTTATCTCCATTTCAGCTAAACTTTGGTATCTGAATATAAGACTAGTTTTTCTAGGATTTGTCTGTGTTTTTAATTGCTATAAAATCTTAACAAAACCGTGATCTCTTAAATAAATCTAATTTTTAAAGTTTAAATTTTTACCCTCTTATATTACCGCATGTACGGCACCCCAATTTCACTCCAATTGGAGCCGTAACACCTTTCTCTAATTTTAGGATAACATTGGGTTGAGTGAAGTTATGAAATAGTCCACAAATGATTGTTTACGAATGGCGTAGGGAGTAATTAACTTAATGTTTTAAAACGAGTTTGACGTCATTTTTTTTCCAAGGCAGGTCGAATTACTATGAGATGTCTTTTCCCTTTTCTACTTGGCTTGAAGTAATATACATTCCACTTATGTCTTAGCAAAATTTAGATTTTTTTTATCAGCAAAATTAAGATCTAAGATGTCTTCCTCTTGTAAATCACATTAAAGATGTAGAACTTAAACATCCCGAATTTTTATGAAACAAAAAAAATTTCCATATCAGTTCTTCAAAAAACTTGATTTATTCTCGAGATATCAGTCAAGAATCTTGATTTTACTTTAAAACTCCCTTTTTCCCTTTTTCCATTCCTCTTATGAGTCTTATTTATCTTGTACGGGAAGAAAAATGTAAAATCTCAGTTATGTATGAGATCTCGCAATATAAAGAAGCAATTTCCTTGAAAAAAAAAAGATGAGATACAACATGTATTCCGTAGAAAGTTACGCCACATAACCAGCAAATGTAGCATAGTTTTGCTGCATCACTTGGTACTTGTATTAAAATCTGGCAATTCAAGATAGTATTTTGAATTTATCAAAAAAAAAAAAAAAAGATAGTATTTTGAATGTTGTCACTTAACTTTCTCGGTCTATGGAAGCCCAATGGGCTCAAAGACTAATGCTCGAATGCGATCTTTTGTGTGGGAATTCGAATGACCATGACCGTCACCATGCTGGTACATGCACTGAGCCATTCTACTAAAGTTCATCGCCATTGCTATAAATGACTGAGAGAATGGAGAGTCAGCAACTCGTTCGTTGTTCATTTCTTTCCATGTTTCACCGATCAAGAATCTTATATACTCTCGTGCTTCTTCTTCACTAGCACCGCTTTCATTCATATAACACTGTATTGATTTTGGTACGTCACCTCTTTTTAATTCGTCCTATTCAATTAGTAGATGAACATTGAAATAAAACACGTTACACGAATAAAGTGTTTCCAAGCATCCAACTTTGGATAAATCGTGCCTTTAGTGCACAAAATTTTGAAAAATGATTTCGATTTTCATTAGCAACTAACTTGTCAAATTGACTTTTAATTTTGCAGTCCTTATCGTACAAACAATATATTCTTTTATCTTAGCTATCCTCCAAATACTTTATTTATATAATTGGGGTAACGTAATATGAAACAAAAATTTTGGGTCAGAAAAAAAAAACTCGAAATTAAGTTTATGATTTTGTTCACATTAGCTTAAATAGGTTTAACAGCTATCTTACCGAAGATGTTCCCAAGTCATCCGCAAGTCGCAAAATAATTGATGAACAACGAATTATGTTGTGATATCTGATTAAGTATTCCAAAGCCTCCTTTTTGATCGGATTGGTCACAAGGAAGTAGTTATGCACTAAAACCACAGGAGTTGCTATGGAAATCCATGCATTGTCCAGGTATTCGGCTAATGTTGGCACGTGACCACTGTAATACCATTTTGCCTCTTGAAAGTAAGTTTTGCATAGATCAGCCCACTGAACAATTTTAGATCGTAGAGTTAGTTCCAACATAAAAATTATGTAAAGCACAACTTTTGCTAATATATGAAATAATAATCAATAAAAAAATGAGTTTGAATAAGAAACAAATATGTACCGCGTTTTTAAGGTATGGAATGATATGAATGCCTTGTTCCTTCATAACATCGTAAGCCATTTGATTAGTAGAATTATAAAGTGCAAAATAAGAAATTTTCATGTACTCCGGAAGTTGATTCATTGCTTCAATGTCCCACCTGATTAGTTAGGAAAAACCAATCAAAATTTTTTTTTTTGTTTCACATGATCAATTAACAACATAAATTGTTTGATGATAAAGTGGCAAACCTTTCAACAGCATCAGTAAAAAGTTTCAGTTCATCCAAAGTCCCATAAACATCATACACATCATCTATTGTTGTTACCAAAGCAATTATCCTTGTCAACATTCTTCTACAATATCCATGTTGAGGATCAAATATGAATCCTATTGTCCAAAAGAAATTTTCTACTAATCGATCTCTGGCAAAGGTCAAATGTTCGGCTAGACATGTACTCCTCCACCACCTGAAGATAAGGAAAAGTTAAAGGCATGCAGTACATGTCAGAGTTTCAATCAAAATATTCTTACTATAAAATGCCCTATATAATTAGCATTTATTAAATATGAAGTATTAAAATATACACTCTGTGATTTCCATTTTTAATTTACTGTCATCCTCTTCTGGTATTCCTTTCCTGTAAACAAATTTATTATTTGAGGACAGTCCACCACATATTATGATAATAGGTTTGCTCCGAAAAGGCCATCTGACTTGACTAAGAAAATTCAAAAATTCTAGAGGGTCCATCTGAATGGTTGTTTTTTGAGGTGTTTTTTAAAAAATATTATTGTAGCAGTTTTAAAGATTATTTTCAATAAATGTATTTTTGAGATAAAAAGTTAGTTAAAAAATATGTATGAAGTTTTTAAAAAATATGTTTCTTAAAACCATAACCAAACAAATGGAAATTTCAGATTTGAGGGAGTATGGATTAGTATATTTTAATGCATCAAATTCAATATTTGAAGAATACGATTATAGTAAGTCAACCCGGTTATAGGCAACTATTAACACTAGATACTTTAAGATAGTATTTTACATAAACTAAAAACCATGTAAAATAGTTTGAGATCATCACCTTAATGCATGTTTGAGATCATCTTGATATGTTGCTTGGACAATGTTGAAGTCTAGTTTTGCAAGTTCCAGCAAAGTAGGATCTCTATCAGCTCTCTTCTCATATACGTCTAAAAACCATCTTGCCTCCAAACGCAGCATTCTCCAATGCAGGGGAAGTTCCAGGGTATGTTGCACTAGTACAGCTAACTTTTGATCAATTTCTTTGCCATCAACCTTCTCCCTTAAATGTTTGGCAGCAAAATCTCTTGCCGAGTCCAAGATGCTTTCATTTTCAGTTTGAAGGTAGGAAGCTTCGTACAAGTGAAGGATCCCCTTAATATCTTGGCAAAGACTAGGCTTAAAATCTCCTTTTTCATCCTTAAAAGAACTGAATATCTCTACATGCAATTAAGAGAATCGTAGTTCAGTTTCATAACATGTGTGACGTAAACAAAAGACAATATCAAAACAAGATTTTTTTTTTCATATTTTCACACCGATGGTGAAACTTTGCATTTATACTAGTGGATCTAGATGTATAAGACTATCAACCTATTGGAAGATTGGTTGTGACAAGAAACAAAAACATTAATTAACATCCAGACCTTGGGAGACATCAAAACCATGTTGTCTGAGGAGTCTAAATCCCAGAGATGTTGCATATAGATCTTTTCCAATAATTGGAATATTCTGAATGCAAATTTCATTGTAAATTTTACTCAAAATAAATCGGATTTCATCCTCGAAATGGTATGATAATCCAAGCCTTTGCAGGTCGTCGATTATATCCATCTGACACAGCGGCTCCACTTCTTGGCCTAGTATCATCATTTTCACTTGCTCCTTCAGCACAGTAGCCTTGTCTATGTATTTCTCTTCCTGCGTTAGGAAATTTTGCCTTGCACTATTTGACACTTATAAAACAATATATATACTAAAATTAACAAGAAAACTGATGAAAAATCTTAGCAAGTACAGCATATTCATTTTTAAGTGACTGCACGTAGTCATAATCCCAGTGGGGAGGCTGGTAGTTCCCTGATCGTCTGATTGAAGTCTGTTCACTAAGCTTTGCAGTGCAAGAAATGGTCTGGAGAGATGAACTAGATGAGGATACACCTGAAGAGGACTTGGTATTTAAGATGATTCCATGTCTAAGATTGAAGTAGGGAGTTGTTTGGCACTGAAGAAATGAATTCATGAAGAGTGCCATTGCGTAAAAAGGGCTTTTCTGTTTTGAAATAGAAATATTAGCTAAGTGAAGACTCTTCTTCTGCTAGAATTTGTTGTTTGTGTTATGGTAGAGTGAATCTATATTTATACTGCATTTTATGCGATTATGGGCGAACAAATCAATTTTCACAAGTTTCTTTTGTGTGTGTGCATGAGAGAGAGAGATTCACAATTTTGAAGGTGAAGTTGATGGTGATGGATTTAATAGTCTATATATTTGAATATAATTAAAAACATAAAATTGCGTACCGTTCACTATGATAATTGAAACTTGATTGTACTTAAGAATGAACGAAGAATCTGATTGGCACGTAATGATTCATGTTTCTAGGATAGATGCTCCCCTTCCTCTCCAAATTCAGTATGGCAGTTACCAAAGGGGCAAACTAATCTTAGGTATAAAGAATGATGGCATAACATTGTCTCAATTCATTAGGGAATTGAATTTTAGAAAAAAAATTTGGGATATTCTGGGGAAAAAAAAACCTTATAAAGTTTTAGAAATGAGTCTAACAAAATAATTTGATGATGTTGAAGAGGAAATTAGAACTCACAACTATGGAAATTTAAATCAATTGAATTATAATTTTCTCATTTGCTTCAGATATTAGGGAGAATATCTTAAAAACATGAAAGGATCTAGATAATCAAGTGTGAAGTTGGCTGAGAAAATGTAGAGTATTCTTTTGGATGGGTAAATTTCCTGAAAGCTCTATAAACTTTTGCCAAAGACTCTATTTAGTCCACAAAGATACCTTCAATTAGACGTATATGCATGAGGATAAAATAGGATCTTCAAGATGCATAAATAATTAAAAAAAAAAAGAAAAAAAGGAATAAAAATGCGACCTTGAACTTGTGAGATTTTACCATTATATGAAATCAATGTTTCTTTTTTTTTTTTTTTTCTTTCTTTGAGATAGGAACCAATGTTTATTTTCCCAATAAGACATCAATTTAATTGTGGTAAAACATCTTGAAAGACTAATATCTCCTTGATTAAAAAATCCAACTTGACAAAACAAAAAAATATCACGGTCCCGGTTAAATGACAGAGTGAAGTGTACGACTATATGTTACTTTTTATTGCAATAAATAAAAAAAAAAAGACTCATCCAACCACTTTTTAAGGGCACTTTCTTGTCATCCGGATTTTGTTTTGCTCTTTATTTTTATCCTTTGCGATTCTCTTGACAACAATGCACTCTTTTATACGTGCAAGAATTATATGGTCAAAATTCCAAACAGTGCAGTCCAAGCTAAACCAGGTCAGCAACTGCATAGTCGCCGCTTTAGCTAAATGTTAGTATCTGAATACAAGACACGTTTTGCTAGGCTTTGTCTATGGTCTGACTACCACAAAACCTTAACAAAACCCGTGATCTCTTAAATAAATCTTTCAATTATTTACTTTCTCATATTACCGCAAGTACGTGCAACGGGCACCCCATTTTCACTTTCCTCAAAGTTGTAACACCTTTCTTTAATTTTACCATAACATTGGGTTATATGAAGTTACGAAATAGTCCACAAATGATTGTTTAAAAATGGTTTACGTAGTAATTAGCCTAATGTTTAAAACGAGGCTTACGTCATTTTTGTCGGTTATGTACTAAAATCAATTAATTTTAAGATTATAATTGATATATATTGCCAAGTGATTAAGAACATAAAGGGTCACACATAATAGAATTAATTTTTAAGTTAAATTGATTATCAAATTAATTTGTGAAATAATTAATTCTAAAGACTTATTAATAAATAGAGCAATTTTAATGGTAAAAAAATTTCTTTTTTTGAAGGAATTAAAATCTACTGAGTATCTTATTTGATAAAATTCCAAATGAAAATAGATAATGGATTGTCTATTCTTACCGAACAGGAAGTCTTGAAGATTTGCTTTGTAAAAATAAATCCTAAACACCAAACTTGACACACAAGAAACAAACATTCATATAAAATTAGAGAGAGAAAAAGGACTTTCTTATTCAGTTTTCTTCATGTTTGTGACGTGTCAAGTAGATATAATATATTGCCTTGGTGTTAATCAATTCTAGTGAGAATCCCAAGAAGGTTTTCATGCGGTAACCTTAGAGGCCAAATATGTGTTTGGATGTAATTGACGTCTTTTGTTATTAAATTATCTCATCAGTTTGATAGTTAATTATGTTACCAAGAGGTACTTTTTTATTTTGTATAGATAATAAAAAAATTCTAATTAGAAATTAATTTTAAATTTTGCTGTTTCAATTTTATTATTGGCATATTGATTTCTTAATAATGATATTAGAGCAACCTATTTTGATTCTCCATATATAATATTTGACATGAATGATTTTTTATATGCATATGTGATTCGATGATGAATTTGAGAAGTTATGCTTTGAAAATTCGTTTCAAAATATTTTAGACCCATGAAGATAAAATTTCATTTGATTAAAAATTTTATTTTATTGAAATTTTGTTTGGTAATGTTGGATGAAAAAAATATTTTTTCTTGAAAATTCTATTTTTTGGAGTTTCTTGGAAAATTTTTCTTGAAAATTTTCTGGTAATGTTCAACGAAAAAAAATGGGTTATAGTCGGAAACTATTTCCGGCAGTTCAAACAAAGAATAATATATTAGGCTTAAAAGTTGACCACCAAAGATTATCTCTTGCATGGTGGTTGGAAAAACCGGCGAGTCACGTCCATCTGTGCATGTCAGAAAAGTTTTGGCTGGGGCCGGAGTGAACAACCACAATTCTCCGGCCGCCCCAACTCTGGCATACAAACAAAATTAAAAAAATCTTTTGCTGGCCAACAACCAGTCGACAAGCCATTGCGTCCAGAGCCTGGGCTGGTCGTAATTGGAAAATTTTGGTTGCCCAGCCTGGTCACAAGCCAGGGGAGCAGAAACGTTTTGGTCGCATAAGGAGTGGCCAAAAAGAAATGGTCGGTGGAAAAATGACCAAATCATCTTTTACTAGAAAAGGTGAAAGATATACCTAATTATTAAGTCTCATACATGTTGATATATATGGTCCACTGTCATTTCAAGCTATGGGAAGTTTTTCATACTCTTTTACTTTCACTAATGATTATTTAAGATATTGTTATGTATACTTATTGAAGTATAAATTTAAAGTCTTTGAAAAATTCAAAAAATACAAAAGTGAAGTTGAAAAACAACTTAATAAAAGTATTAAAATACTTCAATCAGATCGAAGTAAAAAATACTTAAACCAAGAATTTCAAGATCATATCAAAAAATAGTATTATTTCTCAACGAACTCCTCCATATACACCTCAATTAAATGGTGTATTTAAAAGGAGAAATTGAATTTTATTAGATATGGTTCATTCCATTATGAATCACACAACTCTACCCAAATCATTTTGGAGATATGCATTAAATACTGCCTCATATCTTTTAATCATGTTCCATAAAAAATTATAGATTGTACCCCATATGAGATATGGTTATAGAAAGAAATCAAATCATAAATATATAAAGGTTTGGAGTTGTCCTACATTTGTAAAAAGAGTAGAATCAGACAAGCTTAATGCAAATTGTAAAAAATGCTAATTTTTGAGGGTATCCAAAAGAGATTTTGGATATTGCTTTTGTAACCCTAATGCACACAAAGTGTTTGTTTGAAAAAATTTTACAATTCTATATAAAAAAAGTTTATTCTAGAAAATAATAGTGAGAGTAATATAGAATTTGAAGAAGTTCTTGATTCACAAATAAGCAAAGAAAAAAAAGATGAAACAAGAGCTTATGCCTTATAATAATGTAGTAAAATTTGAAACTCTATACACAAGTTGAACATATGTCAAGTAGGATACATTGTACACCTAAGAGGTATGATGACATGTTTATCATTGACAATTACGAACATACCACATACAAAGAAGCCTTATCTGATAAGGACTCTGAAAAGTGGATGTTAAGACAAATTTTGTGGTATTTCTCATATTGTATGTGGATGAAATATCATTAATAGGAAATAACACACCTACCCTTCAATCAGTAAAGGCATGGTTCTCTAGAAACTTCCTAATGAAAGATTTACGAGAAGCAACTCAAATTTTGGGAATAAAGATCTATCGTGATAGATCTAATAAGTTGTTTGCTTTTTCACAATCAACATACATTGATAACTAAAGATATTTAGCATAGATCAATTTAAGAAAGGTTATATGGATCACTTTATGAATGCTTATATTCCCATGTCTCACGGGATCTAGCTTTCAAGGACATATGTCCAAAGGCAGGTGTTGAAAAACGTAGTATGCAAAATGTTCCTCTTGCTTTTGTTGTACGACAAATTATGAATGCTATGTTGTGTATGAGACCAAATGTCTCCTATGCTCTAAATATTATGAGCAAATATCAAGCTAATTATGTTAAAAGTCACTAGAAAGTGATTAAACGCATTCTTAAGTACTTAAGAAGAACTAATGATCTATTCTTGATTATGGAGGGATTGAGCTTAAAATACGTGGATTCACTGATTCTAGCTTTCAATAGGATAAAAATGATTGCAAGTCTCAATTTGGGCACATATTTACCCTGAATGACGATACTGTTAATTGAAAAAGTTCCAGACAAGATATTACTGCCGATTTACAACAAAAACCGAATATATTGCTGCTTCATAAGCTACTAAAGAACTTGTTCAGATCAAAGAGTTCATCTCTAAATTTGAAGTGGTTCCCTCAACAGTTGATCCAATAGCATTATATTGTGACAACTATGGAGCCGTTGCACAAGTTAAAGAACTTAAGTCTCATCGACAGTACAAATATGTTCTAAGGCGCTATTTGATTATAAAGATTTTTTATAGAGATGAAGAAAAAATAGAAAAGATTTCCATTGAAGATAATATAGTTACTCTATTCGCCAAAACCATTATCCCAAAAGAAACATGATAGTCATGTATGTTCATTGGATTTAAAAAACGTGAATGATTGGTTTTAGTTAAAGTAAGAGAATGACTTGTAATTTCACAAACCATTGTGTTTAGTTGTTGTTATGATTTATGCAATAATAACGATATTGCATTTTATCATTTTGGAATATGTATTTATGTACTTACATTATGATAAAATCCTTCGAATAATATTTATTATTCTTAAAGCATCCCTACTCATAGTATCAACAATATATATATATATATATATATATATAAAGGGTATTATTAGTGGAGATAGATTAGCATATATGAAGATATATTAGTGGATTGTTGGGAAACAAATTCACTAGATTGATCCGTCTAGAGATTTCCATAAGGTTAACTATTCGAGTGCCAATGGTATAATCTATACATGATAATATTGTAAGTGATCCTTTGCCTTGAGATTATAAGAGTATATTTTGCATGGATTGTTGTGTTTTTACTATATTGGTCCATAATTCGTAATTAATCATGTGTACAATAAAAGTTGGGCATAATAAGAGATTTATTGTTTATGATCAATACAGGATTCTTAACTCCTAACAGTGGGAGATTATATTACCATGGTGGCCACACTTGTTGAAATGTCAACTTACGAATGTCTGCAAACAAATGTGTAATCATAGAAAAAGTTATAAATTCATTGTAAAGGGAGTTGAATTTGGATAACAAGAAACAATAATAATAGTAGTACTTTAAGAATTGGCACTTAAACCTTACTCTTGTATTAATTTGAGATATAGTATAGTGAAAGGATAATCATTACACGAAATCTAGTTCATAAATAAGAGGAGTCAATTACTTGACTTTTCCTAACAATTGGGTGGTTATGATGCCTAGCTAGAGGTTAGTCTTGATCTATAAATATAAATTGATTAATTTTAAATTAATGGTAAATTGTTTAATTTATCTAATCTGAGAATTCTTGTGACTTAATTAACTTTAATCCAAGTTGGAGTTTGTTTGTTATGTATTAAAGCCAATTAATTCTAAGATTATAATTTATATTTATTGCTAAGTGATTAGAAACATAAAGGGTCACACATAATAGAACTAATTCTTGGGTTAAATTGATTAAGGATTAATTTGTGAAAAAAATTAATCCTAAAGATTTACTAACAAATAGGGAAATTTTAATGGTGGAAGAATTCCATTTTCTAAAAGAACTAAAATCTGCCAAATAACTTATTTGATAAGATTTCCTTATCATAATTGATGATGGATTGTCTATTATCAAATTCTCGTTAGACAAGAAGTTTTGAAGATTATTTTATATAAATAAATCCTAAACACCAAAACTCGACACACAACAAACAAACATTTATATAATAATAGAGAGAAGAAAACGATTTTTCTTTATTCAGTTCTCTTCACATTGGTGGTGGGTCAAGTAGATTTAGCATATTGCCTCAATGTTAATCAATAGTGGTAAGGATCCCAAGAAGACTTTTGTGTGAATACCTTAGAGGCTGGACACGTATGCGTTTGTAATTGACAGTACGTCGTTGTTAAATTACCTTTTTAGTTTGACTGTTAATTACGTCAATAAGGAGCATGTTTATATACAAAGATCTTGATTAAAAATTAATTTTAAATTTCACTACGTCAATTTTGTTATTGGCATATTGATTATTACTAACAATTTTTTCAAGGAAAATTAGTTTACTTATTTCCATTTCCTATTTTGCCTGAAGTAATATATACTTCAATTATGTCATAGCAAACTTATATGTTCTTCATCAGCAAAATTAAGCTCTAAGATATCTGAATCTTATGAATCACATTAAAGATGTAGAACTTAACATAACCAATGTGATACCCAAGACTTTAGGGGGGGTATTTTGGTAGTTTGGCATTTGAGTAGAAGATGTAATTTCCAAATTGTTGAGGGACTAAATTGCAATTAGAGAAATTTTATTTTCTTTAACTTAAAAGAAGACTAGGTCTTCTTCTTCCTTTTATTTCATTTTTCCCTCTCTTCTTTATTTTCTTCTTCTACTTCTTCTCTTTCTCTTCTATTCTCTCTCTCCCTCTTTCTATTTCACTCTCAAGAAGAAGAGAAAGTTGGACCTTCAACTCAACTCTCTACTCAAGGTATTCTTCTTCCATTTTACTCTACTCTTTATGGGTTTTCTTTAAGATAGTAGCTAAGAGTATTTAGTGCATAATTAGAGGATTATGGAGTTGTTTATGCTTCTATGAGTTTATGCTTTTTAGTAGTAGTGTTTGTGTGTGTGTGAGTTGGTGGAATGATGATGAATTATGGGTGAAGAACCTTGAAGATAATGTGTAATTGGTGGGTGTGACTCATGATTAGTGAAGTATACTATGTTTATGTGCCATATTATTGCTTTATCTTGTCATTTTGGAGTTGATTTGGTGTTTGGATGGTTTTGGGAGAAGGTGGAGGAGTTGAATCTGGTTTTGGTATGTTGTAGGGTTGCAGATCGCGTTGCCTGAGTTCATCCGCGGTGCCATTCGTGCCGCGGATGAGACCGCGGCTCATTGAGGATGTCTCTCTAGAGCCATCCGCGGCGTTGCCTGCGCCGCGGCTCGACTAGTGTTTGATCCTGGTGCCATCCGCGGCATTAGCAGCGACGCGGCCGACACCGCGAATGGGACCGCGGATTGCGTCAATTTTGCCCTCTTTGTTTCGTTTTGCATTTTAAGTTAGACTTAAGCTTCAATTGTGATTCTTGAAGATGGAGATCGTTTCTATTCGGATTAATTGGTATAGCTTGGAGTAAGGTAAGTAGTACTTGTATCCTTTATGCTTTTGAAAATGTATTTGTTACAATTATGTTTTCTAAATTATTTTGCATATATTAAAGTGACATGAGTATGCATATGTTGATGATTTCCCATGAATATGTAAATGTGGCCAAATATGAATGAACGAATGTTTTGTGATTAAGCTCTTGTATAAGGTAATTATTGACGGGAGTAGTTTCTTAAATTTGGTATGAAGGAAATGACATTGGACCGCGCTAACCGGTGAGAGTTAGCATAATATTTTGGGGCCGTGTTAACCGGTAATAATTAACAACTGGATATCCAGGGTCAATGTGCTTTATTACTTGGGCTCTCTCTTTAGTATCTATATGAAATATTTTATGGGCCATATTTATTTATATGTGTCATGATTGAAATGATGATTATTTGAATGATATCACGTATATGTATATGTAACATGCTCAAGCCAATAGAGTAATACTTGTACTACTTACTGGTGAGTTTCACTCATCCCTTTTGTTTTATATGCAGAGAATGATGGTTTTGGGGTCAAGGATGCGGATTAGCTCTTGGAGCTAGGATTGAAAACAATGGCTTGGTTAGTAGCATATTTCTAGTATGGTTTAGATTATGTTAGAATATGCTTTGAAACTCTAGTTTTTGCAATTTGAAGTTTCAATTGTGATATGGGGTTTTTATGAAAAATTTGATTTGTGGTTATATTTAATGTGATATTTGGGAGGTATTATCTAGACGCTTTGACCTTTGTAACTTTGTGTCTTAGCGTAATTTGGGCATGGCGGTGCCACATCCCTGACACGGGGCGTGACAACCAAATTTTTATGAAACAAAAATATTTCAAGATCAGTTTTGAGAATCATGTTCTGCAAGTGCCGAATTGTACCGCTGGGGTTTTTATTATGTTTTTAGGCTGTGCTGTATCACGTGGTAATTAGTTACTAAAATGTACGACCAATAAAGTATAATATCTATAAAAACAATAAAATACTTTTACTGAAAAGTTCAAGTACCGACTATGCATAAAAAGACTCAGTAGATCTAAAATTGCCTAAAAGACACAGATCCAACGTATCAGTTTTGCAGCAAGAAACGGGGCATGGGTGACATTAACAATGAAATATTAGCCGGTGAACACCTTTTTCGTAGAAGGCTGGATTCCAGTGAATAAATCTACAATACACACACACTGACTGAACAAGGATAATAAATTGACAAATCTGTTCGGTTTAATGCAGATGTAGTTATATACGACATAATTTTGGGAATAAAGTTTTGCTTTCGAAATACGAAAGATGTCTTATAGTCAGAAACTCCATTAAAATAAAAAACAATATACTCTTAAACATCCGAAATTTGAGTTTGATTCTCATATGCCATTAGTGGGAAATGGTGTTGTACTTTGTCATTGACAAGACAAAACAAGTATGCATGTTTTGCCTTTTAATGGCAAGCTCGGTTGATGCTCCGTACATATCACATGTGTAAAAAGAACATTAAAATTTTAAATAGAAATAATGTGTTATTCATCTATTCCCACCGGTGTGAAAAAATTTTTACGATAATCAATATAGAAAAATTAATACAATCAAAAGAACGTTATTTGACAAAGTGATACAATCCTTTTCTTTCACTTTTCCATAAATAAGGATGGCAAGCCTTAGCTTATCTATAACTAAAAGGAATTTTCCAATCGTTCAGTGTCATTAGAAATAATAGTAAGAAGAATATGACAGCTATATTCAATCATTTTAGAGAAATTCAAAGGCCCATTATAGGTGGTGGAGTAAGATAGCTTCTTGTTTTTTTGTTTTTATCACTATTATTCTTCAATTATACAGATGCTAATAGGACACTCCATTAAAATCTCCTCATATGCTAAACTAGCTATGGAAAAATTTGCTCATACATCAGTTGATACTTGGCAATTTTAAATCTTTTGAAGACACAAATGGCAATCCTTGTGTTGCATTGTGCTTCCTAACCATTATACTTATGCCAATCACCTATCAAATAATTTATATCAAATAATTTTGTATTTACAATCATCTTCTTTATTCAAGTCATGATATTGCAAAATGTTTTTCGTCACCAATGACAACAACCAATACATCGAACATTTCCCACATAAAAGGACATAAAAAATAGGCACGTCATTTTTTTTTTTTTTGTTTTATCCTAATATTGCTCAATGAGCAATGAATATGCCAAGATTCTTTGAAAAATTTTCCAATTAAAAATTGGTAAAAAAATCATTTTAAACTTGAAGGATTCTAGTCGTCTTACTCAATTATGATTCCCTTGCTTTGGCAGCCATTTCTTGTTCGTACAAGCAACCATGTGATCATTTGGCAGGTCAAAATTGCAATGCCAAATAATCAATGAATTTTATAATCACCACGTGTGTACTATGTGTTTCTGGATGACCTAATTGGTAGGTCCAAGTTGTACTTCTTTTTCTTTTTTTTTTTTTTTGAGGAAAAAATACACATTTCATTATGATAAATCAGAATTTACAGCCTCCAAAACGGATACAGGGAAGTTTGAAAACCATAAGGCATTTTTCCTGAAACTAAAAGCTAACTTTGCAGAGCTTTGTTGTTTTCCCTTCTTACATGGCGAAATTCAAGGTCTGAGAAAGGCTTACGTCTTTTTCTTGTGAAATTCATACGAAAAAACAATGGACCAAGTCTGTTATACCTTTGAACAGTGGAAATCTAGGGAAGCGTAGTGTGTCGACGAAGACTTACTAATAAGGTAGTAATTTTTCTTGTAAGTGTTTTTGTTAAAATTTATTATTCTTTTACTAGTTATGGTAACAAAAAATCTATTTTCATGATTTTTCATGTCTATGACTAATTTAAACTGTACCGCTAATTTCAGTTTTCTTTTGGTGGACTTTAATTTAAGTTACAAAAAATTGAGACCAGATGCCCACGTGCATTGTTTCAATTTTGTTTCTACATCAATCCAGTTTAGAAAGTGAATTACAGATGTATTGCATATCGAAATTATTCCAGAACTTAATGTCTCGTCACATGCTTCACGTTGAAAAGATTCTTAATGTTTCCAGAAACGGTACTATTTGATATATGATCAAATAAATTATGAGATATTTATCATTAAATCGTGCTGTGTTTTCATCTGAATACACAGGGGAAAGTAGTTTCCCCAAAAATAAAAAAATAAAAAAAAATAACAAATAATAACTGTAAAAAAAAAAATTTTTGCTATGGATTTGCTTGCAATCTGATTAGAATGGTACATGATTATATGTATATGCTATCCGATAACAATCTAAAGCTTCACAATTTATGTCGTTCCCATAATTAGGAACCATTTTTTCAAAATGTTGAAGTTTTCCTGATTTTGCCCTCTAGTTAACAGATGCTACATCTTTGAGAACCCCCAATGTTTTAAAAAATAAGGTAAAATTAAAATTGTCAATAAATAAACACTAAGTAAGAGAGTGTTGGTGTAGGGATAAAAATGGAAGGCGAAAATATGAATGATGAGGCTTTGACGTGATGATTCGCTCTTCTTGAGGAATTTTTTCTCCACTGTGTTGCTGAATAGGTTTAATAGCAATTACCTTACCCCATGTTTGATACACAAGAATGGAGTGGAATAAAAAGACCTTTCTAACTTGTTTATTCCATTCTCATGTTTAGTATAGACATTTTGAGTCAAAAAGATCTTTCCTATTGAAATGCCCATTCCACCTTTTTTCTAGAATCTTCATTCCTCAACAAATCTAAGGAAAGTTCTTTCTAACTTCATCTTGAAAAGATCTAAAAAATAGGACTCAATTTTATCTCCACACATGTTTTTTTTTTTGCTAATCCTTTTTAACCCATGATACATTCACTAATTTTTTTTATTTTTAAAATTTAAAAAAATATTAGTTTTTTATAACTTAAATGAATCATTTTTTACTATTTTTAAATCACAATCAATTTAATATGTGCTTAGCATATTTTTTCTTTTTGTCATAAAAAATGTTTAAAATACTATTTTTAACTTTTATGCAAAAGTGTAAAAACTAAACTTCCTATAAATCAAATTAAAATATGAGTGTTTAGTTTCATTACTAATTTTTTCACATTCTTAATTATAATGCTAATAATTATAAAAATTTTAAAATTAGGTAAGGAGTATAATTAATTTAATTTTAACAAGAATATTAAGAATTTTAAAATTAAAAATATTAAAGTCTTTTGTAGGCATAGAATGACAAACAAATAAAATAAAAATATGATATATTCTAGTACAAAGAATTAAGGGCAATTAAGTTGCATTAATATGTATTTTATTCCATTCTGACACCTAAGTATGATTATTCCAAATATTAGAAAATGAATAGGCATTTATTTTGACTTGGGTGACCAAACAATGGATTTTTTCCAATCCATTCAAAGTATAAAAGCATTCAAGGTGGAAAAGGCATTCCAATATACCTCATTCTTGCATAACAAGCGTGGGGTTGGGAGTAACAAAGCCAAAAGCTTGAATTTCCTCACAGCAAATAAGGAAATTTACACAAAGAATGAAAAGAGAATTTTGTTTAGTTGGTATACAATGGAAAGACTGAAATTGTTAAGAAAGTAAGGATGCTTGATCATCATTTTTTTTGCATGTCTTAAACTCTTATATTTATTGAGTTCAAACTTTTTCCTTGAATGGTCATATTTATTTGAAAGACAATCCTTTTTTAAAGTTGCTTATTCAAATTCTAAGGTGACAACCTTAATGAAGAGGCATTTATTTTCAATTTAAAATTGAATATTTTTAATTGAAACTATTGTCATTTAAACTGAAAAATACTACCTCAGCTATACAATATGTGTGTTGGGTATAATCTTTAAGAGATACCTCTTTAAAATGATGATTTAAAAATTTCAACGTTCAGTTGAGCCGTGGCCTGCCACTAGGGGCTCTGCTATATCTGCGGCTGCTCTCTGCTTAGTTTTCCAGAGAGTAGCCATGTCAGCATGTTAGCTCGCGGTTGCTCCTGGTCTTTTTCACTGTTTACTTCTTCAGAACTTTTCATTTTTGTTATTCATCACTAACTATTATTAACAATCCCCACTTAGTTATGAATCGTACCAAAACATATATTAAGATTTATGCATGTAACAGTTGTCTTTAGAATTAAACCTATTATTAGTATAGTCGTTTCAAAATATTGTTGACATAGATGGTAAGCTTAAGCTTTTAAATTACAATTCTTATGTAAAAAAGATTGGAAATAATTATACACAAAACTTACCTTTTTTCTCTTGAAGCATTCACTGTGAGCTTTAACAACGTACTATGGCCTAATGCTACCTTTTGCATTGTGATAGTCCCACCTTACCCAAAGGCGCACCAAAGGGCTTAGCGGACTGCCTGCCTAACTCTCGCCAAGACTCAAACACACACTCGCTCAATACGTACAAACATACTTAACACAAAATAAAAAACATTTATATAATTTACTTGAAAGTACAAATATCAATAATATATTTTACACACTAAAATTCACATAGTATTTACAAGAATAGCCTAAACAAGTGGCTATCAAAATACATGAAACAGAACATGTACAACGTCCAAAATCAGCTTTTCCAGCTTTAGTATTTTTGGAAACCTGGTTAAAGAAAACAAATAAACGGGATGAGCTATAATAGCCCAGTGAGTGCTCAAGTCATGCAACCATACCAGAAACTCATGATTTTATTCAATAAAAATATTTAACTGAGTTAAATAAACAATGTATGAACAATTTAATTAACAAGTAGTCAATGGCAGAATACGGGGCTCGACTACGGGAAGCAAGCTCAACCGCAGAAGTAGCAAGCACTGAACATGTACCCAAGACGTTCGGACCGAGATAATAGCTCAGGTCCTCGCCAAGGATCATGCCAGTATAAACACGCAAGTACCCTAACCACCATTCACCTTGTAACCTCCGTACAGGCTACCACAACCAGGGAGTAATCTCAACCTTGGAAGGGCCAACAAGCAAGAAAGTTCAATCCAGAGTTGGCCTCTTTGAGGAATTCAACTCAATTGGGAAAGAACAACACGCCCTAAAACACCCAACACCTTATGACCTCCCAATTACAACCGGGTTGACTAACCGTTAAGTAATGGTGAAGTTAGTCATGGAAGTCTCAAACACAAATAACACATTTAATAGTGAAAGCATGTAGCACATTGCGGAATAGATGCGATAAAGTACACATCTTTCCTCAAGTAACACATTTCATTAAATAATAATGTCAAGTATAACATGGCATTTCATGCATCATGCACACATAAAACACTCACCTGAAGTGCCTAAGAAAAGATTTCGTGAAATGGTCGAGAATCACTTCCGGATCCTGAAATTCAAGAGAAAATAGTCGTATAAAAACCTGACTAAAATCTAAGTAATTTGATAAGAAAATTCGAGAAATACCCCAAGTCGTTCTAGGGTTTAATTTCTAGGGTTTTGGAGTTTAGGATTTTACCCTAGGGTTTAGGGTTTTCTAAATTTTAAGGTTTTGCTCGGAAATGTTCAATTCACTAATAGCTCATCTACGGAAATTTCTGCACGTTCTAATCACTAAATTACAGCTTATATAACTTTAAATCATAGCCTAATCACTTTATTTCTTAGGTTTTTTTTTACCGAAATTTCGGCATCATTTCCCCTATAATCGGACTAACCCAAAATTTTTAACCTGCAAAGAAAACAACCAACCAACCCAATTCAAGTAGTTCTACCAATTTCATATCAAAATTCAATCCAATTTCACTCAACTTGGCCATAAAAACACATGAACCTCTCCAAGGTTCTTCAACCAAATCATACTTAAATCATGTCAGTTTCAAGATTCAATCACTATCTACAAGTCATACAAGTCCATAAACCTCATATTCATGGAATAAAACTTCATTTTCATGGCTCAAATAAATCATGCTTAACTTTAAAGACATGGGTTAAAAGCTATAAAAACTACAACTTATACTTGAAATAATAAGAAAAGTTCTTGGTGAATACCTTTAATAAGGCAAGATCTTTGCTTAGGAGGAAGATTAACTCACTTTCAATGGATGAAAAGTGATCAAATTAGAGAGAAATGCTCCAAGAAAATGAAAGCAAATGAGAAGAAAAGAGAGAGTGAAGAAACCGGCCAAGGTGAAGAGAAAGAGAAAAAAAATAAGCTAAATAAAGTGGAAAAGAATTGAAGAAAAATTGGAAAAAGTGGTGACCAATCAAAGCAAGACAAAAGTAAAAGTAGAGCTTGACTTTCTTGCAAATTAATCTCCGCTTGGCCAAGTATAATTAGAAGAGGTTTTTAACATTTATCTTACCATTAATCTTGCAAGACTTCTAGGTACAACTCCTAAAGGAAATGGTACAACATGCTATTAATAAATAGAAATCATTTCCTTATTTCTTTTCACTAATTTCGGCCCTCTCTCTTTTTTTTTTTTTTATTCCTAACTAATGGTCATAATACGAAATAAATGGTTTTGCATGAATTTCTAGGGTGTTACATGCATTCATGAACACTCACAAAAGTTTATTGCCCAGCTTTTGATTGAAGCAGCAATATTCCTTGTATTCATATAGATGAAGTCAACTTTGAAACCTTATGATTAGACTTCCTTGTTCAATATACCAAACACATTTACTTCATTAAGAATAATAATAATTATTCATCCTCCTTTTCATAGCTGCTTATTTAATTACCAGCAATTGCTATTAGTTAATCGATAACTTGTTCTTACCTATTAAACCCTCAGTATTGATATGCAATAGTAAAGGTCAGGTAACCATTATCAAATGACAATATAAAATGGTCTAAGTCTTATATCACTTGTAGTACTTTTATCCATATCACTTGAGAGTCCTTTTGTTAAAGGATTAGCAAGATTATTTACGGATCTTATGTAGACTACTATTATGATTCCATCTAAAATCAACCATATTACATATTCATGTCTTGAAACAAAATATCTAGATTTGCCGTTATAAATCTAGCTAAACACCCTAGACATTGTTCCTTTACTATCACAGTACAAAAAAATGGCTGGCATGAGTTGTGACCACAACTAATATCTAGCAACAAATTTCTTAACCATTTTACCTGTTTACTTGCTGTTGCTAATGCAAGAAACTCATACTCCATTATGGGTGCAAACGATAATAGACAAGTTGAACACTCTAACGAGGTTCAAAACATGTTCAAACTAGACTTATTTGTCTTTTGAGCAAAAATTAATTGAACTTTAATCAAATTAAGTTTGAAATGAGTTTGAGTTGCACATAATTTTAAATTTTATACTTGTTGAGTCGAGTTTGAGCTAAAATTAAAAAAAAATGAACTCTCATTAAGCTGAACACAATTCAAATATAAAATAGTTTGGTCACTTTTCACCCATGTTTACCTACCCGTAAATAAAAAAAAATGACAAAATGTGCATACCTATCTCTCCAAAACTAGAAAGTTTTAATGGGAACAAGAAAGATCGGTACTTTTTGGGTTGTCAAGCAAAATATAAGAGCCACTAGACGAGTTTCTAGAAATGTCGTGGTTCTTAAACTAATGCTTTCTCACTTCATCTTTCTAGAGAGAGAGGTTTTCAATTTTCCTTTGCTTAACAATTTTCTAAGCTGGAAATTTTCTTTTTAAGTGCTTAGGTCTCTTCCGACTATAAAAGATATGGAATCTATACCCGTTAAATTTTGTCCAAGTTTCTGGACAAAGAATATCATCCCCAAATGTAATATCTCTTTTATTTTTCTTACATATTTCAACTAAAATAATTTAATAGACCCAGCCTGTTCTCAATCTTTTTTCTACCTGATTTTAGCTATTGATTTTTTAAAAATATATTTTTTGATGTTCTCAACTGCTTTTTCTACTATGTTTTTGGACTTTTTTAAGCTAAAATCAGGAGCAACTGATTTTCAGCTTTTCTAAAATTAATTTTTATAAAAATTAGAAACTATATCTGATTACATCAGGGAATTACGGGTTTAAAAGATTAGATCCATGTCTGGAGCTATCGGAGACTCGATCACATCAAGTATTTATGCTACTATTTCATAAATTATTAGTTTGCCAACAAAATATTGATATGTGAAATACATTTCATTTCGTGTTTTACAAAAAAGTTCCAAGAGTAATTACATGCTACATGAACCACTGGAGGTAACCCAGCAATGGCTAATCGATAACCATTAAACACTGAACTTTCTACAAGAAGTTAATATCATCATCTTTTTCTTTTTGTCTCTTAAATTTCAGTAAGAAATGATGTAATTGTTAGTAGAGCAGAAATGAAATATGACCACCCTTTTTTCCCCTCGTCTCTCGTATGAAAGAAGGCTGAGGGAAGATGCACAAAATTTGACCTGTTAATTGGACCATCAAATGTCAAATAAATTTAGGAAATACTTTTGGATTGAATGAAGGGCCTAGGGGCCCAAATTAAGCAAACTCCTGCCTACTTAACAACAGCATTGTTTAGAGCAACCTAATAACAATGCCGTAAAGCTTTTTAAAAAAAATGCCATAATGAAAGTAAGCAAACATACAAGTTCTACAATTCCATTACAATATGTTATCAAGAAAAATTATATATAGTGACCATAAAACATGGAATTAAGTATATACTTATATAAATATGGTACCATGGAATGCTCTAAATTTAGAGGTTTGAATATGAACTCACAACATGTCGAACAAGGAGAATAAGGCCATAATATTGTTAATATATAAAATAATGAAAATTTAATAACTGTTTGAACTCTCTGTCTGAAAAATTAATTCAACAAATATCTTATTTATAATCACTGGATTTCTTGCTTGCAGGTGCAGAGGGAAAGTGGGGGTGCAAGGAGGGCAACTGCCCTCCGCTCCAACTTGTAAAAAAAAAAAATTTGTAAGTATAAATTTTTGTATTACTATATTTTGCCCCCTCAAAAATTAACTAAAAAATTAACTATGTCCCCCAACCTTTGTCTTTATAAATTACTTAGAATTGGGCTTAACATTTTCTAACTACTTGTTAACTTTTAATCAGAAGAATATAAAATATTTTGGGCCTATCATTTGAAATTTACAAATTGATTTTTCATTAGAAAAATAGATAATAACAATGGCTCCGTTTGGATATGATTATTTGAAGTGTTTTTTTGGAGATTATTAGAAAAAATTATTTGGATTGTTTTTTGTTGATTTTTTTTGAAAAGTTGAAAAAGTATTTAGATGTGAAAGAATTTTTTGACATGACATAATGATGGGAAAGTGAATAACAAGTGTGGGAAAGTTTTGAAAAGTTGAATGACATTTGACCAACTATGTACTCATTTTTTAATTGGACAATGACAAGAAAACGATGAATTTTTTAGAAAACAGACAATCTCAGAATGGCAAAAAAACGCAGCAAACAATTTGAGATGCAATTTGTATAGTAAGGAATAGTAGTGGGCATGGACGCTACCAGCATCCATGCCCAGTGCTTGGTAAATAGTCACCCTGTAAAAATAAACATGCAAATTAAGTACACCAATACTATCACTGCCAACTGCTTAATGACCTCAAGTTTAGTACAATTGGCTATGCCTTTCGAATAAACTCCCAAAGAAAAAAAACAAAAACAAACATCATCACTATCATTTAAATATCAATGCCACCATTTACAAATTTTCAACCATCCACATAGACAACATTAAGTGATAGTGTGTAATTGTGATACTAGCACGTTAGTTAATCCTACACTATGGGAAAGACATCCCATTCCATGTCATGTTTGATTTGCTTTCCATGCCTCAAATGCCTCCCTTTGTGCCTTAGCCATCACCAACTGCACACCATATTCAACATGCTCCAATTGGTACTGCAAATTTCCAAGTTGGTCAGATGTATCATTCGCAAAGCGCTCTAGGTGTGAACTCAAACCTTCAAGTGATGACATCAACTCCACGGAACCCTCTGTTGGCGAATTACTCGCACGGTCAGTTGATGTACCAGCAGGAAATTTAGCTTTAGTTCTTGCACTAGTGTAGGCACTTCCATTTCCTCCATCAACACCAACGTTCATTTGCTTCACCCGTTAGTGCTTTCTGCCTGAGCCACTAGCATCGCTAAATTGCTGCACATATTCAAGCTTGTACATCCATTGGCCTTCATGGAATTTAAAGTTCATATGGGCAAACAAACTTGCATTGTAGAAATTATAGGGGGCATTGGGGGTAGAATCGCCTATGAATTGAAAGTTCAAACTCCTCAATATCAACGTAAGCAGTTGACCATATAGTAGGCTTTGACAATTATTCCTAGCACATTAAGCATATATTCTGACATGATGTACCCAATATCTAGCCGTACTTCCCTAAAAAAGCAGTAGAATACATATAAATTCATTCTATTTGGTGTTGTTCTATGGCCTCTAGTAGGAACAATTATGTTTGATGCCATGTGAAACAAAATGCGGTGATTCGGCCTTAGATTATCTAAGGGGGAATCACCCGGGGTGTCAAATTCTGACCTAAAAATATTTGTTCGCAAGTCATTCAAATCAAATCCATGCACCCCAGCAGGCCAATCATCATAACCAAAAAAACTATTCAGCCCCTGCTCTTCGTCCTCTTGTCCATCACATACTTGCAACAGAATATTTAAAAAGTCAGAAGAAATCACAACATCTCTACTGTTTACCCTACTCACCAGATGCTTATGCTCATTTTGCCTCAAATTAGCATAAAATTCAAACACCATGTCTAAATAAGTAGGCTTATTTACAGCCATTATCATGTCCATTTGCTGTACTCTAAATTTTTCTAGAATCCAACCCAAATTAAAATTCTCCAATTTCTCTACATTTATTGACCTTTACAAGCTTAGTTCGATTTTATTATTGACAAAGGAGTCAAATCTTTCCCTAGCTATATCGTCAATAAATTGAGGCAGCAATTTGTTACCTAATCTACTAGTACTTTCGCGTCGACTACTGGCAACGACTTGGGCTTTCCCTCCCTTGCACCTGACCATTTTGTTGAGGTTCGTAGCAAATTACATAAAGACCTTGGACCAATCGGACTTTTGGCCTTTGTGGAAATATTGGGGTTACGTTATAAAAGGGGTTTTTTGTGTATATAGCCGGTTTTTGTTTAAAACCAGCAAGGTTATGTCGTATGGTAACTTTTGGACTGGGTTTAAACGATTTACTACCTCAAGCGGACGACCAATTATAATGAAGCGAACGACCGGTACATCATTCGCTTTGCCTCAGTTTTGTCACGGATCACGAAGCCAGATGACACAGGTGCATAGCGGACGAAACATGCTTAAAAGCTTCAAAAATAAATCTTGAACTTGAAATGAGCGAAAATGGTGTTCGTGAAGCGAAATGACCATATTGCCCCTTTGTTGACGAAATATAGAAAAATACCAATTAAATTCAAAAAAAATTACAAAAATTAAAAAATATGCATGAAAGTACAAAATATGAATTTAAACCCCAAAACTAATGAAAAAAGATATTTACAACTAAAAATTACTGTTTTATCCTCCGAATGATTCATTTTGCCCTTTTTTCAAAAATTAAGATTTGACCCCAAAACTAAAAAAATACCCTCTAATATTAGAAAAAATAAATAGCGTATTAAAATTTGGTGTCTACACCAACCTATAATCCCAATTCACGGAGCGAAATGACCATTTTGCCCTTGTGTTCGCGAAATATAAAAAAATATCAATTAAATTTGAAAAAATTACAGAAATTAAAAAATATGCATGAAAGTACAAAATATGAATTTAAAATCCAAAACTAATGAAAAAAGATATTTACAGCTAAAAATTATTGTTTTGCCTCCCAATATGGTTGATTTTACCCCTTTTTCAAAAATTAAGATTTGACCCCAAAAATAAAAAAATGCCCTCTAATATTAGAAAAAATAAACGACGTGTTAAAATTTGGTATCTACACCAACCTATAATCCCAATTGCATCAATGGATGTTGACAAGATAGGTCAACGTTTCCTTTTCTCTGGGTATAAATCATTTCTAGACTGGTTGAAATTTTCTTCACAAAGAATGCTACTTTTTGTCTTCCTTGTTTACTTTTTTCCAAGCCATCGGATCGTTGGGGATCAATGGACTTCACAACTAGTACATTTAGATCATGGAAAAAAGTAAATGATAGAAAAAATTGTGCCTTTTGGAATTGCATCGGAAAAGATCCTAACTCATTACACAGGGTGGCAATACAGTGCTATCATAATTTGTGAAATTCATTGCAATATCTTGATAAAATTATTGAGAGGCAAAATGCTAAGCAAGTTGCAAAGAATAGATTGCAACTTCAAGTTTCTATAGAAGCTGCAAAATGGTGTGCATTTCAAGCTGTGGCTTTTAGGGGTCATGATGAAATTTTGGATTCAAACAATCGAGGTAATTTCATTGAATTGATTAAGCATGTAGCTTCTTATAATGACAAAGTGGCTGATATGGTACTTAAAAATGCTCCATGAAATACATCTTATACTTCTCCTATGATCCAAAAAGAGATCTTTTCTATTTGGTTGAGCAAGATACAAAACTATATTTGAGAAGAGATTGGTGATTCAAAATTTTCTATACTTGTTGATGAGGCTCGAGATAGATCGAAAAGAGAGCAAATGGCTATTGTTCTTAGATTTATGGACAAGCACGGCTATATTCGAGAGAGATTTTTTGACATTGTTTATGTTCATGACACCAATTCATTGACTTATGTAATGTCCTTTCTCACCATAATCTTTATGTGCAAAACATTCGTGGCAAAACATTTGTGGCCAAGGATATGATGGAGCTAGCAACATGTGTGGAGAATGGAATAGATTGCAAGCATTATTTATTCAAGAGTGCCCCTATGCATGTTATGTTCATTGTTTTGTTCATAGACTCCAATTGACATTGGTAGCAACATCTCAAGAGGTAATTCTTGTGGAACAATTCTTCACATATTTATCTCTTCTTATAAATTCAATTTCATCATCTTGCAAACGTGTGGACCAACTTAGAGTTGCTAGAGCTGCTAGAATTACTCAATTGTTTGCTATTAATGAACTTGAGATTGGTAGGGGACAAAATCAGGTTGGTACTCTAAAACGAGTAGGGAGTACACGATGGGGATCTCATTTTAGTTCTATTTGTAGCTTATTCACAGAATATGAATGTATTTACTCTGTCCTAATTGATGTTATCAACCATGGAAGTACACCAGCTTAAAGAAGTGAAGCTGATAGAGTTTATGATTTCATGACATCCTTTAATTTTGTCTTTATTATGCACATGATGAGAGACATTTTAGGATTTGTATAGGTAATTTCCGAAGCTTTACAATGCAAATCTCAAGATCTCTTGAATGCCCTTGAATTGGTTTCAACAACAAAACATCAACTTCAAAGGTATAGAGAAAATGGATAGAATGAATTGTTCACTAATGTAAAGAAACTTTGTGATGCACAAAATATAGAGATGTCTGATATGAATGCCATTTATAAAGTAGGCGAGGAAGAATTTGAAAGCTAAATGATTCCATTACCATGGACCATCACTGTGACAGCCCCACCTTACCCAGAAGTGCACCAAAGGGCTTAGCGGACTGCCTGCCTAAGCTCTCGCCAGGACTCGAATCACGCACTCGCTCAAACATCCAAGCGTACTTAACCCATAATAAAATGCATTCATAAAGAAATACATTCATAAAATTTACTTGAAAGTATAAATATCACAAGAGTTTTTACATCCCAAAATATAAATAATATTTACAATAAAAGTCCTACACATTTAGGCTATCAAAATACATTAAACAAAACATTTACTAGATCCAAAATCAGCTTTTCCAGCTTTAGTATTTTGGGAAACCTAGGTTAAAGAAAACAAATAAACGGGATGAGCTATAATAGCCCAATGAAGTGCTCAAGTCATGCAACCATACCAGTAAAATATAATTTTATTCAATAAAAATATTTGACAAGTTAAATAAACAATATATGAACAAGTTAATTAACAAGTAGTCAATGGCAGATACGGGGCTCAACTACAGGAGCAAGCTCAACCGCAGAAGTAGCAAGCACTGAACATGTAACCAAGACGTTCGGATCGAGATAATAGCTCAGGTCCTCGCCAAGGAACATACCAGTATAAACAAGCAAGTACCCTAACCACCATTCACCTTGTAACCTCCGTACAAGGCTACCACATCCAGGGAGTAATCTCAACCTTGGAAGGGCCAACAAGCAAGAAAGTTCAATCCGGAGTTGGCCTCTTTGAGGAATTCAACTCATTTGGGGAAAGAACAACACGCCCTAAAACACCCAACACCTTATGACCTCCCAAGCACGACCGAGTTGACTAACCGTGAAAGTAACGGTGAAGTTAGTCATGGAAGTCTCAAGCACAAATAACACATTTAATAGTGAAAGCATATAACACATTGCGGAATAGATGCGATAAAGTACACATCTTTCCTCAAGTAACACATTTCATCAAATAATAATGTCAAGTTAACATGGCATTTCATGCATCATGCACACATAAGAACACTCACCTGAAGCCTAAGAAAATATCTCGCGATAAGGTTGGGTCTCACTTCGGATCCTGAAATTCAAGAGAGAATAGTCCGTATAAAAACCTGACTAAAATCTAAGAAATTTAATAAGAAAATTCGAGAAATATCCCAAGTCTTTCTAGGGTTTAATTTCTAGGGTTTTGGAGTTTAGGGTTTTCACCCTAGGGTTTAGCGTTTTTGAAATTAGGGTTTTTCTAACTTTTCTAGGGTTTTGCTCGGAAAGGTTCAATTCACTAATAGCTAATTTACGAAAATTTCTGCATAGTTCAAATCACTAAATTACAGCTTATAAAGCTTTAAATCATAGCCTATTCACTTTTATTTCTTAGGATTTTACCGAAATTTCGGCAGCATTTCTCCTATAATCGGACTAACCCAAAATTTTTAACTTGCAAGGAAAACAGCCAAACAACCCAATCTCACATAGTTCTACCAATTTCACATCAAAATCACTTCAATTTCACCCAAATTTATCACAAAAACACATAAACTACTCCAAGGTTCTTCAACCAAATCATCCTTAATTCATGTCATTTCAAGTTTAAATCACTATCTACAAGTCATACAAGTCCATAAACCTCATATTCATGGAATAAAACTTCATATTTCATGGCTTAAATAAATCATACTTAACAATAGAGACATGGTTTAAAAGCTACAAAACTACAATTTTATACTTGAAATAAGAAGAGAAGTTCTTGGTGAATACCTTTAATAAGGCAAGATCTTTGCTTAGGAGGAAGATTAACTCACTTTCTATGGATGAAAAGTGATCAAATGGAAGTAAAAAGCTCTAAGAAAATGAAGCAAATGAAGAGAAAAGAGAGAAGAGAGGAGCCGGCCAAGAAGTGAAAGAAAAGAGAGAAAAATAACTAAGTAAGAAGAAAAGAAATAGAGAAAGAATTGGGCAAAACTTGGACCAATCAAAGCAAGACAAAAGCAAGAGTAGAGATTGACTTTCTTGCCATTGTAGACTCCACTTGGCTAATGGTAATTAGAAGAGAATTTTGTCATTTATCCTATGATTAATCTTGCAAGACTTCTAGGTACAACTCCTAAGGGAAATGGTACAACATGCTAGTAAAAATAGAAAATCATTTCCTTATTTCTTCTTGAATAATTTCGGCCTTCTTTTTTTTTTCTAATGGACATAATATCAAAATAAATGGTTTTGTATGAATTTCTAGGGTGTTACATCCTCCCCCCTTAAAAGAATTTCAGTCCTCGAAATTCTACCTGATTTTCGAATAGTCAGGGATAACTTCGCCGCATCTCTTCCTCTGTTTCCCAGGTGGCTTCTTCGAGATCATGATGCTTCCAGAGAATTTTGACAAGTGGTATTTGTTTATTTCTCAATTCTTTCACTTTTCGATCTAGGATTCGAACTTGGTTGCTCTTCATAGGCTAACGTCTCGTCAAATTCAATTTCACCTGGTTGAAGTACATGTCGTGGGTCCGGGTGGTATTTTTTCAAGACAGACACATGGAAGACATTGTGCAATTTGGCCAACTGTGACGGTAATTCCAATTGATAGGCAACGTTACCGACACGCTTAACGATTTTGAATGGTCCCACGTATCTTGGTTGAAGTTTCTTCTTTTTCCAAATTTAATTCCTCCTTTAAATGGAGAGATTTTGAGAAACACTTTATCTCCCACTTCAAACTCCAACTCCTTCCTTCGATGGTCAGCATAACTCTTCTGTCGGTTCTGTGCAGTTTGGATTCGTTGCTTGAATCAGCTTGACCTTCTCATAGGCTTCTTCTATCCACGGTACCTTTTCCGGACCTAATACTCTTCGTTCACCCACTTCATCCCAGTAGCCAGGTGTTCTGCATCTTCTTCCATACAACGCCTCGAATGGAGCCATTTGGATAGAGGCTTGATAGCTGTTATTGTAGGCGAACTCTATCAAAGTCACGTGTTGATCCAACTACTACCGAAATCCATCACACTTGCCCGTAGCATATCCTCCAAAATCTGGATCACTCGTTCGAACTGTCCATCAGTTTGGGGATGATAAGCCGTGCTGAAGTTCAATTTTGTCCCCAAAGCTTCGTGCATTTGTTTCCAGAGTCGAGAAGTAAACCGAGGATCCCTATCCGAGACAATGCTGACTGGAATTCCATGAAGCCTAACCACCTCATCAATAAACATTCGGGCAAGTTTTCCAAAGGATAAGTCATATTCATGGGTAGAAAATGGACAGATTTGGTCAGTCGATCAACAATCACCCAAATCGCATCATGCCCTCTCTGGGTTCTTGGCAAACCAGAAACAAAATCCATGGTAATAAGTTCCCACTTCCACTCCTGGGATTTCTAAGGAGTTGTAACAACCCTGACGGTCTCTGATGTTCGGCTTTTACTTGTTAACACGTAGGGTAAGTTTGAACATATTGTGCTATCTCCTTCTTCATATTATCTCAACAATAGAGTTTCTTTAGGTCTTGGTACATCTTTGTACTGCCTGGGTGCACAGTGTATTTGGAACGGTGAGTTTCATCCAAAATCATTCTCTTCAACTCTTCATCCTTGGGTATAAAGATTCGGTGTCGAAATCTCAACAATCCCTCCGGTCCCACATTATATTCAGGTAAGATCCCTGCTTTGGCTTTCTCTATCCGCTTTTGTAACGTAGGATCTCTACCTTGAGCTTCTTTAATTTGCCTCAACAATTCAGATTGAACACTTATATTTTCACAAATCACCTTTGAGCCAACTATCCGTGGATTGCTCTCACTAACTTGCTCTAACAATCTCCACTCACGGATGGCCAAACTAGCCACTTGCACCTTTCTACTTAGAGCGTCTGCGACAACATTGGCTTTACCCGATGATAATTAATAGTACAGTCATAATCCTCCAATAACTCCACCCATCTGCGCTGCCGCAAATTTAGCTCCTTCTGAGAAAATAAATACTTCAAGCTCTTATGATCAGTATATACCTCAAAAGTGACTCTATACAAATAATGCCTCCATTTCTTGAGTGCAAATACCACGGCTGCTAACTCCAAATCATGTGTGGGATAATTCCTTTCGTGAGGTTTCAACTTACGGGAAGCGTAGGCAATTACTTGTTTCTCTTGCATTAACACACATCCCAAACCTTCCCGTGAAGCATTCGTGTACACACTAAAAGTCTCCTTTTCACTTGGCAACGCTAATACCGGAGCTGATGTTAATCGCTTCTTAAGCTCATTGAAACTCTGCTCACACTGTCCATCCCAATTAAACTTAGCATTCTTCTGAGTTAAAGTAGTGAGTGGTGTGGCTATCTTTGAAAAATCTTGAATAAATCGCCGATAATAGCCAGCTAAACCCAAGAAACTATGGACTTCAGTTGGATTCTCAGGTCGTTTCCAATTAACCACGGCTTCCACTTTTGAGGGATCTACTGCTATTCCTTTGCCAGAAATGACATGACCTAAGAAAGCTACTTGGTCTCTCCAAAATTCACACTTGCTGAACTTGGCATACAACCTGTTGTCTCTCAAAACTTGTAGCACAATTTTCAAATGTTGCTCATGCCCCTTGTGAGACTTGAAAAATATTAAAATATCATCAATAAATATCACTACAAATTGATCCAAGTACGGCCTAAAGACCCTATGCATCAAATCCATAAAGGCCGTCGGGGCATTAGTCAATCCAAATGGCATCACCACAAATTCATAGTGACCATATCGAGAATTAAAAGCAGTTTTGGGCACATCTTCTTCCTTAATTTTTAACTGATAGTATCCTTGCCTAAGGTCTATTTTGGAAAATACTACCGCTCCCTCCAATTGATCAAACAATTCATCGATGTGAGGTAAAGGATACTTATTCTTGATTGTGACATTATTTAACCCTCGATAGTCAATACAAAGCCTAAGGGTACCATCTTTCTTCTTTACAAATAGCACTGGAGCTCCCCATGGTGAAATACTGGGCCTAATAAATCCCCTTTCCAACAAATCTTGAAGTTGAACCTTAAGCTCTCCGAGTTCCGCAAGAGACATGCTATACGGGGTTTTAGAAATTGGCGAGACTCTTGGGACCAATTCTATGCCAAATTCCACTTCTCGTTCAGGGGTAGAGAGCTTAATTCCTCCGGAAAAACATCAGAAAAACTCTCGTACCACAGGTACATCTTCAAGCCTAACTTTATCTCCAGGGGTATTAATTAAGTATGCTAGATATCCCACTGCCCCTCCAACTATCAATTTCCTAGCTTGCATGGCAGAAAGAAGGTTTGAAGAAGTTAGGGTTTTCTGTACATCTAACCTTAAAATAGGTTCTCTCGATATATTAAAATCTACTACTTTCATCCCACAATTCAATTGAGCACTATACTGGGTTAAACAATCCATGTCTAAAATTACATCATAACCCCGAATAGGCAACAGCTATGAGGTCCGCAAAAATTTTTCTCTTTCCTACCCAGAGTTCACAATCTTTGTAAACAAGGTTAGTAGTCAAACAATGATCCCCAGTAGGCGTCCTCACTTCAAATTCATAAGGTAATCTAACAGGTTGTACTTCAACAGTAGTCATAAATTGGGGATTCACAAACGAATGAGTAGAGCCAGGATCTACTAATAATTTGGCGAGATAGTGGAAAACAAGAATCGTACCTTCAATAATTGCCAACGACTCCTGTGCATCGCGCTTGTCTAACGCATAGACTCGAGCTGGCACCTTCCTCTTATTCCCGCTCTCCTTAGCTTGACTAGGGTGCCCAGGTTGAGCTACGCTCGGTCCACTAGTCGCTTGCTTCGGACAGTGACTGATTTGATGCTCACCACTACCGCAAAGCAAACATTTTCGATTCTTTCTCCAACAAGCATCTTCAACGTGACCACCTTTACCACAATACCCGCAAACCACCGGAGCAGCTGATGATTGAGTTCCCCTCTGGGTATCCTCTTTCCAGTTCATTTCTTTGTGATGTCCGCCCCGTTGGAGCCCCTCTTGCCTTGCCAGGTTGGGTGCCCTGCCAAATTCTTGCCCCACCAGCTCCTCTTCCAGCTTTAGGGGCTTGGGCACTTCCGGGTGACGGGCGAGAATCACTAGCATTTCTACGTTTCTTTGCTTGAAAAGTCCGAACCAAAGATTTAGTCTCCTCCACTTGCTGTGCTTTCTCTACTGCGGATTCGTACGTCTCTATCGTAGCGGCGGCAAGGGCCTCCTGAATCTCCAAATTTAAACCTTGGATGAAACGCCTCTTCCTCCGTCTTTCTGTGGCTACCAACTCAGGTGCATATCGTGACAATTTGGTAAATTGGGCTTCATACTCCGCCACACTCATTAGTCCCTGTCTCAACCTCAAAAATTCATCCTCCCGCTTTTCTTGTACTCGTGCAGGAATATATTTTTCTTTAAACTCTCGGGTGAAATTGACCCAAGTTCTTGGGGTCTGGTAGCGTTCCCACTTAGTGTTTACCAAATTCCACCAGGGTGTGGCAGCACCTTCCAGTTGAAATATAGCAAAAGTCACCTGCCTTTCGTCAGGGTATTTTAAGGCAGCGAAAATTTTCTCGATGTCTTCCAACCATTTCTCAGCGACCTCCGGGTTTGGACTGCCATTGAACTTAGGAGGGTTAAATTTTTGGAATCTCTCTAAGGCGACATCTTCTCCTACTATTAGATTCCTATGAGGGTTGCCAACTTCCGTTCTTGGGTTTTGCCGATTCCCAAGCTGGGTCAAAACATCGGTCATGCGATTTAACACGGATGATCATCGGGTCAGCCCCAGGGTTTGGGTTTTCGCCCGACATGTTGCCCTCCTCACGATCTTGTCGACGAGGTTGTCCTCTTCCTCGACTTGCCATCACTTAATATTCTAAAATAATATTAACTAGTTATTTCAAGATCCACGTGGTAATTAACGAGACGTATAAAATGCATTAATTCATGAATAAGACAAGAAAGCAAATATCATGCCAAATAGTGTCACATATATATACATGTCATTCAATTTATACATGTCAAAAGTCTCACGTATAAAACATAGCATGACATACATAAGTCCAAAAGTTTTACATATCAAAACATGATACACATACAAGCATAACAAAAGAAGCATAAGTTCTATACACATTCCTATATAGTGGTCTAGACTAAATGGGCCGATCCCATTGAGCTCACATCCCCACCGAGCTCCCTCTTTGGCTCACCTCCAGGAGCCTCCTCGACCTCCAGAGGTGGCTGCACGGCCTGCCCTTGGCCCCATAGGCTGAGCCATGTCTTGTACCTCACCTAACGCGTGCTCTACAATCAAGCCACTCTCGTTTACCTAGACGTCCAGTGTGATCCTAGACATGCTGCACCATGCGCGTGAGCCGGTCATGTACATCCTGGTACTGTCCTCGAAATGCATCAGTCCTCTACTGCTCCTCCAGAACAGCAGCCTCTAACTCTCGGATCCTCTATGCCTGGACTCTAACTATCTCTCTCAACTAGTGAACACGTGTCCGAGAGGTGTCACCCTCGCGTGCAGCCTGTCTACTATCCTCAATCAACGAGAGTACAACATGATCGGGGTAGAAGTACGTCCTCCAGCACCCACATGCTGGTCGTACTCGGCGAGCCAGGGAAAATGTGGGGTAGGGATGTCCCGGTCCCTCACGGTAATGAACTATCGGTCAGTCTACGATGCTCATGCTGGGTCGGGGCCACATCGGCCGGCTGTGATGCCCGTGATGCCTCACCTCGAACTGCTATCAGACATACCTACATATTTAAATAATAAATTAATTAGGTCTATCCCAAAAGTACTTAATAATAAATAATACTTAAATATTACACTCAAATATCAAGGTTAAAAGTAACCTAAACCCATGCTCAAGCGTATTCACAATAGCGTACGGGTGCGGAAAATTCGGATCTTATCTCTCACACTCAGGTTGATCAGGCCCAAGAGTAATCGACTCAACCCAAATTTCCTACCCGACACCCAAACACGACTAGCACTAGAGACAGGATTCAATCCTAAGCTCTGATACCACCTGTGACAGCCCTACCTTACCTAGAGGCGCACCAAAGGGTTTAGCGGACTGCCTGCCTAGCTCTCGCAGGACTCGAATCACGCACTCGCTCAAACATCCAAGCGTACTTAACCCATAATATAATGCATTCATAAAGAAATACATTCATAAAATTTACTTGAAAGTATAAATATCACAAGAGTTTTTACATCCCCAAAATAGAAATAATATTTACAATAAAAGCCTACACATTTAGGCTATCAAAATACATTAAACAAAACATTTACCAAGTCCAAAATCAGCTTTTCTAGCTTTAGTATTTTGGAAAACTTGGTTAAAGAAAACAAATGAACAGGATGAGCTATAATAGCCCAATGAGTGCTCAAGTCATGCAACCATACCAGTAAAATATAATTTTATTCAATAAAAATATTTAACAAGTTAAATAAATAATGTATGAACAAGTTAATTAACAAATAGTCAATGGCAGATACGGGAGCAAGCTCAACTACGGGAGCAAGCTCAACTGCAGAAGTAGCAAGCACTGAACATGTAACCAAGACGTTCGGACCGAAATAATAGCTCAGGTCCTCGCCAAGAAACATACCAGTATAAACAAGCAAGTACCCTAACCATCATTCACTTTGTAACCTCCGTACATGCTACCACATCCAGGGAGTAATCTCAACCTTGGAAGGGCCAACAAGTAAGAAAGTTCAATCAGGAGTTGGCCTCTTTGAGGAATTCAACTCATTTGGGGAAAGAACAACACACCCTAAAACACCCAACACCTTATGACCTCCCAAGCACGATCGAGTTGACTAACCGTGAAGTAACGGTGAAGTTAGTCACGGAAGTCTCAAGCACAAATAACACATTTAATCGTGAAAGCATATAACACATTGCAGAATCGATACGATAAAGTACACATCTTTCCTCAAGTAACACATTTCATCAAATAATAATGTCAAGTTTAACATGGCATTTCATGCATCATGCACACATAAGAACACTCACCTGAAGCCTAAGAAAATATCTCGCGATAAGGTTGGGTCTCACTTCTGGATCCTGAAATTCAAGAGAGAATAGTCGTATAAAAACCTGACTAAAATCTAAGAAATTGAATAAGAAAATTTGAGAAATACCCCAAGTCTTTTTAGGGTTTAATTTCTAGGGTTTTGGAGTTTAGAGTTTTACCCTAGGGTTTAGGGTTTTTGAAATTAGGGTTTTTTTTTTAATTTTCTAGGGTTTTGCTCGGAAATGTTCAATTCACTAATAGCTAATCTACGAAAATTTCTGCACGTTCAAATCACTAAATTACAGCTTATAAAGCTTTAAATCATAGCCTATTCACTTTTATTTCTTAGGTTTTACCGAAATTTCGGCAGCATTTTCCTTATAATCGGACTAACCCAAAATTTTTAACCTGCAAGGAAAACAGCCAAACAACCCAATATCACATAGTTCTACCAATTTCACATCAAAATCACTTCAATTTCATCCAAATTTATCACAAAAACACATAAATTACTCCAAGGTTCTTCAGTCAAATCATCCTTAGATCTCGAGAGATAGCACCGCCGTACCCGTGACTAAGTTAAGACATAATCAAATATCAAAGCATCTAATACCATTTCATCATGATAAATCCAATACATACTACAAGTACCAAATTATCCATAATAATAGTAATATTACAAATGTCCAAGTATAATCCAGGTTACACCTACTACAAGCAAACTAATAGTTCAAGTCTAAACATAAGTTAATATGAACAAGCATAAAGTCATTTCTCTAGTAAGAAACATCATTGCCTCCATCAATTACACCATCAACTATTCCTATCTGCTCAACAAAACCATTATCAATTGCGAGGACAAAGAAAATGTGAGTGAAATTTCACCCATTAGTAGCACAAGTATTACTTTATGGGCTTGAAGGTGTTACATATACATCACATCTCAAATAAACATTAATTGTTCACATAAATCACAAATACATGGCCAATTAAAATTTTCATATCAAATCATACTTTATAGCATACAAATACAAATGAGCTCAAGCAATAAGCCAACAATTGACCGTGGATATCTTGGTGTTAACTTTAACCCAATTAACACGATCAAACCTGACTTTCTCTCGCCCAGTCCAGTCGAAGTGCTAACTATCCACAATTAGCGCGTTTCAAATCATATCGATTCTTCCAGTTAAGGAACTACTCCCGTCAACAGTCATTTTATCCAAAATCACAATCAGATCATCATTCAAACAATCACATTGTAGCATGTATGTTCATCCGTAGCAAACAATAGTGTATACACACTCAAGCCATTTTAATGTAGACAAATTAGCTTTCAAAACATAAGGTGTACCATTTACCTTTGCACAAAGCTAATTCAAGCAGTTCGAATAGTGATCATCACCTCTTCCACCTAAACATGTCAATAAATTATGAATTATAGTCCTAAATAAACTAATTTACACTAATTTATCTTAATTAAAGCCTAATTCTAGACTCGCTACATGGATTTTTAGAGCAACATGACCAGCCACGGGTGAAAGCTTCTAGTTGACTCCCACAGCCGATGCAATGGCACCCATGGCTCACGGTTAGAGAGTAGACACAGGTGGAAGGCTTCCAAATGACTAACATAGAGACCCACGGCTTGCAATCAAAAAGTAGCCGCAAGTGGCTTTTCACCAACAGCGGCTGCGGCTAGTTAACATAACTCGCGGCTACAAACTTCTCTTTAACCATTCAAGCCCATATCAAACCATCAAAGACACCAATATGACTTTCAATAATCAAACAATTACATAGGTAGTTAGGAAACATAATATTAAGTTCAAGCATCCACTATTTACTATAATCATTCCCATCAAATTTCAATTACCATTGAACCCATACGAAATATGAAAACCCATAACCATTTCAAGCATAAAAACTACATACAAACAAAAATCATACATATTATAGTCTCAACAATCATAAAACCCAACAAATCATCCAACTATTGCTCTTAATAACTCTAATTAAGAAAACCCACATGCTTTATATACTACTCCACTTAATGTATTTACATTTTAATCCCTCATTTTCTAATCTTTCATTTCTCAACATGAAGCTTCACTTATTTGCACAAAAGCTCCAATTATCATTCCTTAATATTACATCCCCGCCCATTTTAGGTAAATTTTTTTTTTGCTTTTTCTATCTATAATACTATATGATATTGGAAAATATAATACATTTTACATTATTATGTTATAATACTTTGTAATATTTTGAACTTTTCTAATTATATACACAGACACACATGCATACATATACATTAGCTAATTGTAATGTTTTGTCTTTATTAAAGGTCAAATTTTTTATAATTATAGCAATTTATCAGATTTATGTCGTCTTCAAAAAGTTCAATTTCAGCTTTTCTTTACCATTCTATTAAAGTTGTACAAGTCCTTTTTCTTTTGATTGTAACCTAGACCCTACTAATTAGTAGAAGGAATGACAATAATACTAGCTTATGAGCAGCCATCTAAAAGTTAAGCAATGCTTTTTTTGGGAATTGAATACCAATGTTTTCAATAACAAGATGCAATCAGCAAATCAAAAAACATATCTCCAACAATTTTAACATTTACACCATGAAAAAGAAATGGTTAACTACATTTTACCCCCCTGTGATTTTCAAATAAACCACATGACTCCTTCAGATTTAAAAAGCTATACACCGCCCCTTATAATCTTGGTTAAAGTGTCAAATAGATAAAAATTACCTTCCGTAATGATCTGTGGGTAAAATATCCAAATTACCTAGTATAAGTATTAGAAATTGCTATGGGTGATGTACAGCTTTTAAAACCATAAGGGATTATATGGTTCATCCAAAAATCAAAAGTGGGTAAAGTGTATTTTGCCCCCCAAAAAAAAATACAAGCAAACGCAGATTAAATAATACTGGTTACAAAGTAAGCATATGAAAATTTTGCAATGCTTTTTCTGAAATTTATTAGCTATTGGCAAAGATGGCAAATGGACTGTAAAATATGTGTCATACCAAAACAATTCCACATTTGTCATGGGATTAATATGGGGGGACTAAAAATGGGCTAGTCCCATTTTGATACAGCACAAATACACAATAAATTTCATTTTCTTATTTTTCTAAACTATCTTTTTCTTATAAATCAATAGCTATTTTTTATATTGTTTAGTTTTTTTTAGTTTAACCTTATTATTTGTTTTTTATATAATTTATTTTTTTAGTTTATTAACCTCAATAAATTTCTAACTTTTTTAGTTTTTATATTATTCTTTTTTAGATCTCATTTATCAATGCTTTTTAATCTTTCAATTATAAACTATAGTTTTGCAATGATCGCATGTAAAGAGGATAGATTGAAGATGTGCAAAGATATAATTTATCTACCTCTAAAAAAATCAATTTGAATATTATTTTATTAAAACTCCTGACACTAAAATCCATTACTAAATTAATGAAGCAAATTAAAAATTAAAATAAATCAACATCTCACTCTCGTTCATGGACACTACAAATAGATGAAAACTAGAATATGATGACTAGTTTTCCCAAGAATAAGGTTGAAATGAAATTATGGCACTTCATATATGAAATCCACATGAATCTTTTTTAGTACAAAGATTAGTTTAAACACATTGAATTGATGTCAAGAGGTAAATTTTAACATATATATTCATAGGAGAAATAGATGAATTGAAGGGGCCAAAATCAAGAAACTAATAATGGAGAAATAAAATTACAACCTGACCCAGTATTCCACTGTCATTGAAAAAAATATTGAAAACCAATAAAATGAAGAAAAGATGAAAGATGCTTTGCTAATGCAGCTTAAAATGAATGATTTTTTCAAGAGAAAGTATGAAAGGGATAGACTTGAATTACAAATTCTTTTAAGGTTTGTTTATATTTGGGTATGGGAGTCCCAATCAATTCCCAACCATACCCGTATTAAAATGAGTTTTAATAGATATAATCTCAAATAAGCCCAATCCCATATTATTGATACCCATCTCACCCAAATTAAATATAGGCATGGGATCCCAATAGGTCTTGTGACTCATTGCCAATGCTACCAATGCTGCCGATGTGTTCTAAAGACAAGGAACAATTAGCAAAACCCATGGAAAGCATCAGCTGTGATACCAAATAAATGATATCACTTGCAATTTCACTCACCAGCAATTGTTGAATAACTATTCCAGCACTCACCCAAAAAATTTTAGAAAAAGGAAAAAAATGTCTTTTACAAGGAAGATTTTCCAATGAGCCAAAGTTACTGCAATTGACCAAATGAAGCACAAAAGAGGGATGTTTTAAATTTTGAAACTGCTCAGTCCAATTCATCAACTCCCAATTCGGATTCTTCTATGGATCAAACACAATCAGGCAATCCTCGGAACATTTCTCGAATGACAATATCTTCTTGTAATCTTCAGGCCAGGGCATCCGAGTGTTTTGAGATCTGTGAAGAGTCATCTCCTTCAAAGATTTTCCATTCTTCAAAAAGTACTCCACTAGCTTGAAATCATATTCCTGCTGATTGAAAATTTGTATTGTTATCTCCTTAAGACGCTGAATGAAGCATGCTGGAAAGGCCTTTCGATAAAAATACCCGAATCTTTGTACACTGAATTTGTTCGTAAACTCCTGTCCATTTTCAGAACATTCAGCGATGGCAAAGACAGTTTAATGAATCAAGTCAATGACTCCAAAAAAAAAAAAAACGAAAAGCTCGTCATCACTCACTTTATGCACAGAAGGTAGGACGAGCACTTCGAGACAAGGGGAACTCTCCAGTAAACTTGATATCATAATCCGCAACGAAGTATCATCAAAGTTGTCGTAAATATTGAGATCGAGCACTAAACTGTATAAATTTAAAAAAGTAGGCAACACTTTTCTGGAAGAATTGAGTGCCTTCATGCAAAATGAGAAGAAGAATAAGAATTGAAAACAACCCGCTACTTTGAAGAATCCGATATCAGTTAATCTAATCTCAAACGAAAATATTCAACTTATCAGCGATACCAAAAATAACTATAATAATAATAAGATAAAAGCTAGAGACAAGGTTACCTTCAAAGTGTCTGACATTAGATAAAGTGATTTCACAGAATGCAATCCGTTAATTAGCTCAAAAGCTTGCTGATCGCGCAAGAATGAAATTTCTTTTTTTCTTTTACTTGATACTCGAGTGCTATTTTGGCTCTGACAACTGCCGTCGGATTTTGAGAAAAGTTTACACCAACATAATAACCTTTATAGTTGAAAACCTTAAGATTTGGGGCGTCTAAAGTAAAATTAAGCATTCCATCAACACGGCAGTCCATATATTCAAGCTTCTCCGACTTCACCACTAATGTATACTTACCTTGTTCATCATGAGGATACCAACTACAATCAATTAGCAGTGTTTTCAATGAAGGCCTAACCACGTGAAGAATCTTGTTCACATTTTTGAAAATTGTCCATCTTAAAAGCAATTCTTCAAGCACAGGGCAACCCTGAATAAGCCGCGCAAATGAATCTTCATCTATTGATGACTTCAATAACTTCAAGTGCAGGATCTTAAGATTTGGTAAACAAACTGAGACTGATTTTGGAACAATCAAATCCACATCCACTACATCAATTTCCATTCTCAATTTGGCTAATGTTGAACAAGTGAACATTCCAGGAGGGTATATTCTGTTTGCTTTATCTCCTCTACCATAAATATTAACTTCCTTAACATTACGCAAAAGAACAGCTGACATCAACGACTGAATTGCTGACTGAATACTCGCAACGAAGGGCGACACGTACAGTTGAAATTTTCTTATAGGAGCATTATTTCGTTGTAGAATCAATCTAAACCCAAAATTCAGAAGATTAGAGAGCTCTCTATCGTGGTCCTCTTCGGACTTTAACTTCCAGGATTTAGATACAGTGAGATCAATATCAGGAACTGAGATAAAGAGATCTCTCCATCTGCTGGATAGGACCGACGTGCATGCAGCGTTTTCTGTCCGAAGAAACGATAGGATGTGACAAAGAATATGGTCTGGAAGGGCACTTAACCTATCAACTTTTTGCCGTTCATACTGAAGAGCCTTAAACCTTTGAGGTTGAGCCATTGTTTGGGATTGTTTCTTGAACTAATCGAAAGTGATTTTCCAACCTGCTCAAAAATTGAGGAGGGTTTGAGACGTGGTACTTAGAAGAGATCTTTTCTAAGAAGAACAATAGAAAAATATATAAAAAACCCGCAAAGTTTAGATGTACATGTTGTCGTTTGTAGTACTCGTGTCTTGTTCATCATGTCGTTAGAATTATCTAAAGTAGAACTCTGACTTGATTTGTTGATTAATTCCACCTTGGACTTCGACAGTGTTTAGAGTTAGAGTCTTGGTTAGAGTTAGTCACATAAAAGTATATAAGTAACTTGTAAGTCAAGTTTTGATGGAATTATATCGGTCGTCAACTAAGAAGATCTGTCAAGTCTTTACATCTACAAATTTCTTGGTAAAACACTTAAGATTATATGAAGCCTTTAAATCTATATATAATGTATGTATGTAGGTGCACGCACTCATATACATACATATATATATATATATATGTATGTACGTATATCTGTGTGTGTATATATAGAAATCTCCAACTTGACTTTTAGGGATTCTTCGGTGTATACCAATACGTATCACAATATTCAAACTTATAATTGATTTGATTTGAGATTATAACTGTAGTCGTAGATACTCGCAAATATAACAAAATGTATTGTATTTATACAGGACTTCTATTGCTTGAAAATTTCTTTGCACTCTAGCAAATTAAAAGTTGCTCTGTTATTTTTGTAATTAAAGAGCTAAGTAGTGGCGCTACAATGTAGCATTTTTGTTATATTTATTTTGCTGCTGTTGTGAATATATTTACATGAAATGATTTAGATGCTTCTAATTTTTTATTCGTGCGTTATAAATTAGGTTCATATGTTAGTTATTGCAGCTATTTTATCTTATTTTATCTTTTTATTAATAGAGGCAGGGATGGATTGGGTGTTAATTTTTTATTCGCTTTTTGAACTGCTTTTTTTTTTTTATCCCTTGTATTAATTGTTCAATGGTATCATTTTACCAACAAAAATATACCTCCCTATATATGCCAAACAAAGTTGTAATATTGTGTTTCCATTCTTAACAAGTAGAAAATTGCTCACAGGCTTACTTATATTCCTAAATCCTAAACTAACAGGAACAACAAAAACAGATATCCTCAACAAAAACAATCTCCTTCTTACTAAAACAAAAAGTAACAAACTGTCTGAATTTCTCTCTACTAAAATAAAAAATAATAAACTATCTAAAATCTCTGCGAGGTATAAATTGAAGGACTCCTTTGATTTTCAATTCAACTTAAATTGAAAAAAAAAACCTCCAAAGTAGGAGCATGATCTTGTATTCTGAATCATATAACATATCTAAAAGTTAATCAATCTTCTCGAAATATAGTAAAAAAAAATCATATTGTAAAAACAATATATATAATATATATAAATGTATATGTAGGTATGTACGTATACATATATATATATATACATACATATACATAGACATATATACGTATATATATATTACGAGTAGAGTACTAGTTAAACTAATGTTCAAAAAAATCAAATCAAGATATTTTTGTTTATTATAGTTTTTTGCAAAAGGTTATTGTTGCACTACGACGACTTTCCCTGTTAGTGTGAGTATTAAACTTGGATTCCCATTTGCAAAATCAGGACCTACAAATTCCAAAATCGATTTTGAACCCACAATAGCATTAGAGAACTAATTAGACATCTTCTTCAAAGTTCAAACACTTCTTGTTGTTGAGTCCAACAATTCTTTTTTGTTTCGGGTGAATTCAATGGGTAAAAAGAAATCATCTACAGGGAATTTGCAACAGCTATCTTCTTCAATAACTTTGAGAGAAGAGTCTAGTGGGAAGAAACAGTGCAATGTAAATGCGAAATCCATGTTAAAATTGGACCACCTAAAAAGCCTTGCTACCTGGGCTAGTGCCGAAGCAGCTTCCATGCCTTCGCTAGGTGCTTTATTTGGCCACCGCTTGGCTGCCATTGCTGAAGCCTTGGGTGTTCCTGCTGGCCCTTTACTCTTCTCCTGCCAAAGGTCTCCTATATGCTGCCCCTTTGTTGCTTTTTGGGTGTATATTAAATGTGTATTACGTGTTTGATGTAATTCCTATTTGATTGTTTTGGAGTATTTATGTTTCGACTGTGGAAATAGCAGGAGTTTTAACCTCTAAATTTGGGTTTTTAAGGATTAGATTCTTCTCCAGTAAAGTTATTCTTTGACTGCATGGATGGTTAGAATCTGCAAGTATTAAAATGTAGGGTTTATTTTTCAAGAAAAGGTGAAGGTATAAAGAACAGGTTAATGGTTCGTTAATATCGTCTATGCTCTTAAATGATTCATAGGTTTCTGGAGGAGGAGATCTACATGTTTGAATTGACAGAAATATGAAAGAGTGTAATAATTTCAAATTAAATTTGGTCTATTGAAAATCATACAGAAATATGTGAAAATTCCGTGAGAATGCAAAGATGACACAAGTGAGGTCAGTAATGAAACTTGAGGTGAAGACCAGTGAATCAAGAAAGACAATTGAAATCTGAAGAGCGTTGCTCTTAAGTGGAACGAGCAAAACTGTGTTGGAATAGTAATTAATAATTCAGTTGAGGAGAAACTTTTCTTTATTTGCCTTTTCTGTCATGGTTTTTGCCTTATCTTTTGGTTGAGAAGAAGGCTGAAATGAGGTTTTCTGAAATAAAATGTGAGCGATCTGTACATTGATAGCAATGGTTGTTATGTGCTGAAATGGTTATTAATGTAATATCAGGATCTACTACATCCTGTGGTGCCGGGCATAACCCAACTTCCTCTACTGGAATATGAAATGGGAAGGAGGAGATTAGATGTAGAATGAAGAATTGGGTTGACTTGTACCTCTGAACTCTATGCTTACCACTTATTCTAATGGCAATGGCTAATTTTCAATGATTAGGAAGTAAAGAGGGAGACTCGTGAATTCTTGCAGCAACTTACACAGTCCCGGATCCAAGTGGAACCTTAGTCCAGATGGTCCTCTTGTTTCTTCCTCTTAACCATGGGATAATAAAACCAACATTTCTCTTGGTTGTCTGACTACTGTTTAGCAGCAAAAGTAATCAGCCGTTGTAGGCCTACTGTGCTTAGCGCCTTGGTACTGCATTACCATAGAAGACATTGAGTTTTTTAATTGTATCTAATGATTTGAATACCACTTTACTCTTCTGCAGCTGTGAATCTATTCTTCAACCTGGCTATAATTGTACAGTTCAAATTGAGACGATCAAAACTAAAGGAAAGCAAAGATGCATGAAGAAACCTAATGTTTCCACTCAGAACAGTGTGGTTTACAAGTGCCACTTGTGTTTACATCATAATATAAAGAGAGGAATCCCAGAAGGCTATATGAAAGAGTTATGTCCGCCAAAGGCCAAACTCCCTTCAATATCAGATCTCACTGAAGTGAATGGTAATAAACTTGCCAAAGCAAAAGTCATTACTGCATGCAAAGATGATGCCATATCCAAGGTGGATGAAACTGCTTCACAATGTGATCCTGTGAATGATAGTCCCACGACCCCAATGACGAAAGTAGGTACTTTGTTGGACACAAAGAAGAGGAAAAGGAACAGGTCAGGATCTAAGAAAACTGTTGAACCTGAAAGTAGTTCTGTCCCTGCTGATGCAGAGAAAGCTTCCATTGCATCAAGTAAGCGGAAGAGAAAATGTTGGACAAGCCTAAAGGATATTGCTGAGCGTAATGAGCAGAATAGCAGTAATTTTGCCAACTTATCAATTCCATTCCATATTTAAAGTGGGGATGGAAATGAGAGTATAGAAAATTTTCAATGTCTTAACTAGGATATACAACTTTATCTTTAACGTAGCAGAGAAAAGCTTCTGAATTGCAGTTAGGATTAGAATCATTTTTTTTCCTTTAATTTCTTGGGAATTTTACGCCCTCTCCCTTTTTGGGGTTACATAGTTCATTCAAGGTTCTTAGAGCCACCTTTATTGTGTGGTTTGGTGTTTGGCTAGTTACACGGTGGAATCATCATCTCTGGACAAGCAATCATCGCTGCTTTTAGTGACGGGAAATAGTGTCCCAGATCATGAGAATAAACCGTTGAATTGGAGTGTCCGGTCTTTGGTGTAACTGAATATAAGGTGTACAAGTTGGATTTGTTACGAGTAGGAGGAGAAGATACAAAACCTTCATGGAAAGAGATTAAGAACGTGGGAAGTAGAGCACTTTCCCTTGGTCATAGTGCTTCCATTTCACTGGGACTTCTCCGCTAACAAATGGAATCAAGCCCAATCATATCTATTTTACTGATGGTTTTTGGCATGATGATTTTTTCGCATGCATATATTGTGATTCTAGAAGGATGTGGCTCGGACATGTGAGTCTACAAGGAAGTACAGGTACCATGAGCCCTTCCACGTGGGAGTAGCCAGTTGCTTAGTCGTACTTGTCCATCTGTTTGGATTAGACCACAGTTTTAGTCCTTGTAAACGTTTTACTTCGAGTTGTTTATGTATTTGTTATTTGTTCATGTACTTGTCCTCTGGTTTTTGAAGAGGATGATGCTTATTGCTTGTTTCATTCTCTGGATGAATGACGTTGGATAATGTAATTCCAATTCTTGCTGCTATGAATGCTATCAGGAGAAAGTTTAGTAACTTGGTATTACTGTGATGGTATTGATATTATAAAATTGGAAGATTGAATCCACAATCCTTGTAGATTTTGCTTTCTGAAACTGGTTCTTTCTAGTTGTGAGAGTTTGCTGGACTATGCTATCATCCATCTTGTAATTTGTCTCTATCTGGGAAGAAAATGCTCATCTGTCCATACTTGGTGCTTTGTCGCTATTTAACGCGTTGTATGAAAGTAGCGAGGGCAAAATTTTCAAATCCTGTGAAATTAGTAACAAAAGAACTAGTGATCTGGCTATTGTAAAACCTCAAGTTGCTACAACTACTAAAGTTTCATGATCTTAAATTCAAAACGAAATTCAAAAGGTTTATAGTATGAAGCAATGAATTTGAGCATCTACACTAACTCTGATTCCATCATTTAATTCACTTCAAATTCAAAGAAAGGGACAACCTCGTTAATTATGCTACACTATTTTAGAAACGACATTAATTCTATAACATAGATGTACTACTTTAAATACTTCACATTTTGGAAGGTATGAAGATTACTCAAATATATGTTTAATCAATATATATTCAATATAAGCCGAGCCACAATTAGAATCTACGTTATAGAACAAAAATCTTATATATTTTTTCTTGCAAATCGAAGATAATAAAGGTATAGTACCTAGATAATAAAAACAACGAAATGCCCAATGTTTCTACTAGTATAAAATTTTTATTTGATACTTATGAACTTATTATGAAAGCAAGGACAAAAATACTTAGACACTAATATATTGGAGTTAGATATAAACAATTATCACATTATACACATATATGGAATTAGAAATAACATGATATTATACTCAACCAAATTGAACCAATGCTTGTTTTTGTCATGGATATGGAAAATAATATGTTATTAATTGATAGTATATAAATTTTATTTCCTAATGGATAAATAAGTGACGCTTGCAAACAATAATTTTTCCTACCGCTCCCAAATTTGGCATCCACACCTAACCTAGAACCCCCTTGCACTCATTCCCCTCTAACCTCTTACCATCTTCTTCTCTCCTTTGTCCCCATATTTCTCTTCCTGATCAGTTAGTCTATGTGAAAAATATACAGATATAGCTACAGGTTTTATGGTGAATATACATATACTTTCTGGTTGTTTTAATATAGTTAGTGATTAAATAAAATGCAAGGGACTGAAAAGAGAGACATTAAGATTTCTTAATTTAAAATATAAAAAATGCCAATTAATGATTCTTTTTGAAAACGCATATTCATATTTTTGTACAAAACAATACCTTCAAGCCATTAATTGAGTTAGAGCGAGGCAGCTTATGAAGAAAATTCGTTAGTTAAATTAGAAACAAATTTATCAATAACCAAAGGATGGAAACTTAATCTTTGAGGGCCTGACTTTATTAAAATGCTTCATTTACGCTGAATTTAATTCGATGAATATAATCCCAGAAAGTTACATGATATTAAGCAATATATATTATCTTGTGACCAAAATTTACATGATCTTAATACTTATGAGTCTGTTTCAAGGATGAGATGCAATCTAACATTTTTCAAGTACTTTGTCTAAACATCGTCAATACAATTCTTTCTCCAAAAACAAACTGCAAATGGACCTCATTTAGGTGTTCCGGAACATCCAAGCAGTGCACTACTGAGATTTTTCTTTATGTGATTCGAACGAAGATCACAGTTAAGGCTGTTTAGAAACAGAAATGAATTACACTCTTAAGAGATTGAGTAAATACCTTTTTACATCCAAATTATAAAGAAAATTCCACGTGGACAGCCTTTGAAATACTCTTAAACTGACAAATCTTTTCAATAATCTATAGGTCTTGAATTCGAGTCACCAAAAAGTAGGTGGAGTTCTACTATTAATCCTCTTTAGTAAAAAGAAAAGGGAAAAAAAAAAAAGTCCTCCATCCACAGTGTTTCATTAATGCCATAACCCTTTGAAAGCCTCAGTTTAACTAATGCAGGAGCGTTCTCAAGCAAAAAGTGGACCAGTTTCAACTCATATATATTTCCTTCAAATATGTCTATTGAAACATGAGTAAGCTGATCAAGAATGTCTAAAAATATCTTGTTCTTTTGATGATGAGCCATGATTAATGTAATACCAATGACCTTCAGGGACAGTTAAGTAATTTGGCATGATATAGGTGAAAATGTAAATTGAAAACCAAGAGGGGCTTGATTGCAATTTGGGCAAAATTGATTTTCTACAAAACTAGGGCTTTCCTTCTTTCTTCTTAACCTTTGAAAACTTTCCCTTCCTAAATCTCTCTTCCTTCTTTCTTGAAGGAAGAGGTGGACAATCTCACTTCCAAGGGGGAGTAAGTAGAGGGAACCTTGAGACTTCAACCCCGTCTCCCAACCAAGGTAAATTTTTTAAATCTTCCCTCACATTTCATGGGTTTTGGTTATGATAGGAATTAGTGTAATTAGTGGATGATTAATGGAAGTTTTAGAACCTTTTGTGCTTTAATGATCATGTGCTAAGTGTTTGTAAGGTGTGATGTGTAAGGTTGTGGTATATTGTGATGAATGTGGGTGATAAGACTTTGAGGGTTAATGTATGATTTATGGGTGTGATTCATGTTTTGCGAAGTATATGGTGTTTATATGTTGTTTTCTTGACTTAATATGCTAGTTTGGAGTTGATTCGGCAATTTGATGATGTTGGTTGAAGTTGGACAGAATTGGGTATGAAAAATCGTGTTGCAGGTTCAGTCTGGGTGCCAGCCGCGCCCGCGGTTGGAACTGCTACTAGGGTAACCAAGTGTCTGTCCGTGGCCATGGCATGGGCCGCGTCGCGGCCAAGCTAGCGGGTGCGAGCAGCAGGTCAGGCTAGGTGAGCCACGGCCGCTGCTCGAGCGCTGCCTACCCGTGGCTCAACCTTTTGGGAGCCGCGGGTGCCTCCTAGTGATCCGCGAGCACAGATCATCCTGGTCCACCCACGGATCGCTCTCTTGTGTTGGTTTTTGTCTCGTTTTACGCGCAGAGTCTTGAGTTAAGCATTAACTATTGTTTTCTTATAGTACTAGTGTATCATTGGATTGTTTATTTGTATATTTTAGGTGAAGAACACGATCAAACATTCGCGGAGTATTGAATTAGTTCAGACCAAGGTAAGTGGGACTAGTATCCCTTGGATTTTGAAAATGAGTTATTGCTAAGTATAATTGTTTTAAAATCCTATTTGCTATATTAAATGGCTTGATTGTGATTATGTTCTCTTTTTACTTTGATTTGATAATATAAGATATAAATGAATTATTTAAACAATGAAGTGAATATGTGCATGTATGATGTTATATGAGTGACCGAGCTGACCGGGTTAAAGTCAGTCTAACCGAGCTGACCGGATTAAAGTCAGTCTGATTGAACTGACCAGGTAAAAGTCAGTATGACCGAGCAACCGGGTTACAGTGAATGACTAGATATCCAGGGTTTTGTTTGAATGAATTGAACCTTTGTTTGAATACAATATGCTTTGTTCGAGTGCATGGTCCGGTTTTGATACTTGATATTAGATTCGTGATTAATTTTGTATTGTCTAGCTTCTTTGTACATACATATGAACTATTAACTATGTGTTTTGAACGTAGCTATATATATGACACCTTCAAGCCACAAGGTGATACTTTTGCCACTTACTGAGTGATTTTGTCACTCACCCCTTCATTGTTGATATGCAGTGCTTGATGATTGTGTGGCTGGAGAGTGTGCTGACACTCGGAGTATGCAAGGAGATTATATGTTAGTAAGTTAGTAGTGGTTTGTATTTATGTTCTCAGATTATGTTTGTACTCTCTTATGTTAGGTTAAGACCCTAGTGAGTATGATAGACTTTTGGAATTGAGTATGTAAAGATTTGAAGGTTATAATATGGAATGACATTGTACTTGCGATACTTATGACTATTGATACTTATGAAATTAGGAATGTTGTTATGACTTTATTATGTAATAGTTGGAATGTTTATGTTAGATGCTTTGACCTTTTGAGTTTTGTGACTTAGCTTAGCTTGGTCACGGCGGTATTATGTCCTGGATACGGAGCGTGACAATTAACACATTTGATGTACTTGATACTGTCCTCTGCATTTGAAAATCATCATATTAAAAAATAAGGCCAAAATATTCCTAAAACTTTTTCAAGTATTTTAGAAATACTTACCAAAAAAAAAATACATGTCAAAAGTTTTACTTTTATTACTGTACCTATCATCTGTTGGTAGAATTTGTAAGTACGAATTGGACTATGAAAGACCCGCATGCAAAAAGTGAATAGTCTTTTATTTTTCATCGGTATCACAATGTGGCTTAATCCCCATCAGTGCCTCACCAAAAGAAGGCTATAATTGAGCATAGTATTTTGGTTCTTAAATTTCAATGTAATGTTATAAAGTTACAACATTCAATAAACCTTGAATCTATTGTCCTATTCCTCCAAAATTTGCTAATAATATACTTCTCAGTCAAATGACCATCGATTTAGAAGATCAAAGTACCTAGAAGAAGCCTGAATTCGTATACACACACACACATTCATAATAAATTTGAGCAGATAAGGTACTTTGACATTAGTTCACATTATAACATACCATTCATAACAAATTTGAATATATGTTGATAAAAAAAAAAGGCATGCTTACAGCTTTGCTAAAAACTTTTCTGCTCCGGATTTTTTTTTTTTTTTTTTGTGAAGTCTGCTCTGGAAGTCTTAAATCTGTTTGACCTACCGGATCAATAGATAATGTAATCTAATTATATCCATTTAATGCTAGCCGATTTTCCAAAAAAGAACTATTAATTCTTTGACATATTGGTCTTTTTCTCGCAGCCAACTGTGGATTTCGCAATATTTCTGATACCAATTTACCATATGAAAATTTATTGGGTGATATTAGTCACTTGTCTTTAGATTGAGCCCTAGCAGATCCCTCTTTAAAAAACTTTCTTCTATGTATTAAGTCAAAAAAAAATGTTTTCATATTCGTTCTTAAAAAGAAAGAAGGGAAAAAAAAAAAAAAAAAAAAAAACCTCATGTGCTTTTCACCACAACTATGTATATTGTTCTTCATAGAGTTAAAAGAGTGCTTCTTTAAATAACTATGGCTGCCCAAAACAATCTGCATAATGAACAAATTAAAACGAGAGAAGATGAGGGAGGGGGGAGGGAGAGAGAAATTGAAACTGGCATACAATTGAAAAGCACACAACAGACAAGAAGTTTATTGTTCCATATTGGTAGCATTCATGGTAGACTGTCTGACATCAAAGAAAAGCCATGCCATGAATTAGCAGTGATTATTGTGACTTTGGAACCAACAAAAAGAAAAAGAAAAGGAGCAAGATGAGATGAAATTTTGTGAGGCAATTCTTGGTCCTTCCACATGACTATCAGATCATTGAACAACACAGACTTATTGACCGATGCAAAAGCATCTTCCGTTAGTACAATAAGGATCGCAGATAATCTCTTGAAGTTTCCGCCCCAAAACCAAGCTCATGACACGGACATCATTCTTTGATGAGTGTGAAGCTGAATCATCCGCAGCCATTGCCACTGCCCAGGTGGTAAGTTGGCTGTGAAGTGCTATACAAGTGATAAAGACCGCAATTAGTAGCACTGCAAAATTGGCCATTTTTTAGCAGTAATAAATATTACTATACAACCTTTTTAAAGTGTAGAACTGACTCCCAAGGATATGTGTCAACATGAACTAGAAGGAATTTATATACACCTACTGGATTTACCAACTGAGAACATCCCAAGGCTGGCCTTTGGCATTTACTTAGAATTAATATTCGTTTCGTTTGTCGCAAATCTTTTTCATTGTTCGAGAATTTGGAACCGGTGTTTAAACGGCAGCCGTCGGAGTCGAATGTCATTGTATGAAAAGACACCAAAAAGAATCAACGAAGTTAATTAATCAACAAGATATCATAGGATTCTCCAACTTATTTCGAGGGTTCATTAGTCTGTCTGTGTGAGGGATTAACTAGCCTATTTTTCTCATTGAGCGAACTAAGAGGGTGTTTGATAACATGATTTAATGCTGAAAATTAATGGATTAAGTACTTTTTGAATTCAGTGTGTTTGATAACAAAATTCCTTTATCACTTAACACATTAAGTACTTATTTAATTTGTACACAGAATTTTAAGTGAAAATTTTTCACTTAATTTGCTAAATTTTGGATACTCTTCCCCTCCCCTTATTACACACACACATACACACACTCACTCTTACACACTCACCCTGTGCACACACATATGCATACTCTTTCTCACATACATCCACAATCTCTCTCTCTCTCTCTCTCTCTCTCTCTCTCTCTCACTCTACACACACACACTACTTCACACAAATACACATATTCTCTCTCCCCTCTCTTCTGTCACACACACACACTTGCTTCTCTCTCTCTCTCTCCTCCCACACACAGTTACTTACATACTTTCTTGCACATATACTTTTACACACACATACACATACTTTCACATATACATTTTCTATCTCTCATATACATGCACACATATTTTAATTTTTTTCCTCTTACATACTTATGTTTTTCTATATATACACATACTTTCTCTCTCACACACTTTCTCATACATAAATACAATTATTCTCTATCTTTCACAAACGAATAATATATTTCTTCTCATATACATTATTAATAATTTATTTAAAATTTTAAGATAAAACAATTATATTTATGAGAGGAGATATTTAAATTCAGTGCATATATTTAGTTGATTATCAAACAGGTAAAACTTTTTCAATTCAGTAACTTAATACTTTCAGCACTTAAATTTCAGACTTCAGACTTCATATTTCAGATTTCAGTTTTACCAAACAGCACCTAACTCGTTAAATTTTCTTGAATACTATACATAATTTCCATACTTACAAGCAATTGCTTTAAGGTTATAATTGCATCTGTGGAGACTTTGAATAGGGTGTAAATGAGATTAATTGAGCCAAATACTAATTAATGAGCTTGAGATTTAGCACATTCATGGTTGTTTATCAATTTTAGTTCCTATACATACCATTTGCAAGCCGGCTTTGTAACTGTAGTAATTAAAAGCAGGCCAGAGCACATAAGAACAAGTGGCAAAAAAGATGCTACCCATTGATTGTTGAACAGCATAGTGCCGAAATTTCATATGTCAATCAGCTAAATTTTTATATTAACTATTTTTTAATCTACAATGTCTAAATCTCGTAATCGATGAATGAATTTTTTAATGGATACTTCTAGGGCAATCGTTAAGATATACAACTTAATATTAATATTTTAACGCACACATTCACATTCGCATAGCTAAAAGTAGAGGAGAGATTTCAACTTCTTCGTCGTATCTGCTGCTAAATGTTTTCAGGTAAAAGATCTCAATTACAAAAACTATAAGCTAATTTTTTTATGTAATTTAAGTTTGAGTCAAGTTGATCAGAGGAAAGTACAAAGAGCATACACTTTCATATTAATAAATTTTTAACTTAAGATTTATGAACACCAGGAAGGGATCCCCAATTCTAAGCATTCAGTTTTAATATTCCAATAAAAAATAATCATTTAAACATCAAAAGTAAAAATGCCAAAAAAAAAAATATCTCCAGAAATAAGGAAAAAAATGTGACTTCAAATTATTATCCTCAAAAGAAATTTGAAATTACACTTCACTATCATATCTAATCTAGCTAGATGTTTAATCATACACTCAACAATATAACTATATGTAAATGGAAGATTATTGGATATAGATAAATTGAGTCGAGAGAGTACGGTAAAAGCTGAGGTGAGTCATAGGCAAAGAAAAAGAGGGGAGAAAAAGAGATTTTTTTAATTTTCTTATCCTTTTATTTTTCTTTTTTCTTTTTTCTTTTTTTTTTTTTTTTTTTTTTGTAGTCAGCACTTTATTTTCTTTTTTTTTTTTAAGATTTGGGTTCAACCATTTTGGATAATGCTAAGGGCTTATCTGTCATGCCCCGTGCCCGGGACATGGCACTGTCCGTGACTAGACTAAGCTGAGTCACAAGGTTACAAAGGTCAAAGCATCTAAATAATCTATCCCAAAATAGCATAAAGGATAAACAAAATCCCATTTATCACATTTAAAGATAACATTAATCCCAAATATTACAAATCTCAAAATAATAACCTTCAACTTTCTAATACACAACCAAGATTCTAACATTCTAGAGTTCCAAAAACATATCCTAACTTAACATACCATAGCTAAACAAAACAACTATATTACTACTACTAGCCTTACTTCACAGCATTGAAGACAAAGGCTCCATTAGCTACTCCAAAACCTTGAATCCAACACCATCCTACACTGCATATAAAAACAAAGGGGTGAATGAAAACTCACCCAATAAGTAGTACAGGTATCACTTTATTGGCCTGAGTACGTTACATTTACATATACATGCTATCATTCAAATAATCATCACTTTAATCATAATTCGTTCAAATAAATGTGGCCCACATAACATTTCATATAGATACTAAAGAAAGAGCTCAAGCAATAAAGCACACTGACCCTGGATATCCAGTTGTTAACTATAACCCGGTTAACACGGTTCAAAACAATAAGCTAACGCTCTCCGATTAGTGCGGTCAAAGATTTTACGTCCTCCACCAAATTTAAGGAACTAGTCCCGTCAATAATAATTCTATACTAGAGCTCAATCACAAAACATTCATTCATTCACATTTGACCACATTTACATATCCATGGAAATCATTAACATATACATACTCATGCCACTTTACATATACAAAATAGTTTATAAAACATCATTCGGACAAATACATTTTCAAAAGTATAAAGGATACAGGTACCACTTACCTCGGTCCAAACTAATCAATTAATCCAAGATACTATTATCGTCTCTGCCTAAAACACATAATCAAACACTTAATTATACTCTAATCTTACCAGGAAAACAGAATTAAAACTCAACTCTAGACTCAAAGCACCAAAACAAAACAACCCTCCCCCAAAAGATGGGTAATTCGTGGGTGGGGATCTCCGATCTGCTCCCGCAGATCACCAAGCGCTGACCTGCGGATCACTGGCCAAAGGCCGATCTGCGGGGACACTCGCGGCTGGCTCTAGTCCTGGCTACGGCTCGCCATCCGCGGCGCGGACAAGGCCGCGGCCGCGAATAGAAAGCTACTCCTTCCAACTGCGGTTTCCACCCTGCGACACGGCTGGTGCTGTGGCTGGCACCCGAAAATGCCCAAAAACGAGCCTACAACACCATCTATCAGCCTACAACACCATCTATCAACATTCAACTATCCAAACTTCACAAATCACAATCCAAATACTCAATCCAACTCCAAATGGTACAATAAGTCAAGAAAACATCATATATGCACAATATACTTCACAAATCATAACTCACCACCACAATCATACATTAATCCCTCAAAACTTTAGACTCACACCCACCATAAATCAACCCTCCAACTCACACACACTCACTACTACCAAAAAGCATAAACTCATAGAGGCATAAACAACTCTATAATCCTCTAATTATGCACTAATTGCTTTTAGCTATTATCTTAAAGAAAACCCATAAATAGTGGAATAAAATGGAAGAAGAAGAATACCTTTAGTAGAGGGTTGAGTTGAAGCTCCAACTTCCTCTTCTTCTTGGGAGGGGAAAAAATAGAAAGAGGGAGAGATAGAGATGATAGAAGAGAAGGAGAAGAAGTAGAAGAAGAAGAAAATAAGAAAGAGAGGGGAAATGAGATAAATGGAAAAAGAAGACCTAGTCTTCTTTTAAGCTAAGAAAATAAAATTTCTCCAATTGCAATTTAGCCCCTCAACAATTTGTTGTCTACCTCTTCACCCAAAATTGGCCAAATTACTAAAGTGCCCATGGGAGGTCCTTGGTATTACATTATCTTACAAATAGTTGACAACCCAAAAGGTTAGATTACATTTTCGTCAAATATATAGTCTTTCTTGTAATTGAAAAAAATCTCAAGGGAAGTAAATGCATTTTAAGCAAAGAGTATTTTTGTCACTTCACTACTTTCCATTGGTTGGGTCTGAATGTCATTACTGACAAGGAACGTCAGTATAATTTGGCTAAATCTCATAAGCTAATTAGTAATTGGATAAACTTCAGGGGAGGTAAATGTAATTAACCAATAACTTAACAATTAAGTCCATTCATAGTAAACGGTGATATTGTTTACTAGCTCTTACTTACTCAAGTTATTTTACCAAACCGAATTTCATTGAATAAGTGGACTTTTAAATTTAAAAGCACTTTTTTGAATGTATGTTTGCCAAAATTGTGAAAATTCTATCTCTCTAGAATGCATTTTTAAGGGAGAAATACAGTTTTGGTCCATCAATTCTAGGCAGGATGATTAATCTTATCCTAAAACTTTAACGAAAACGAATATGGTCCCTAATATTTTAAGTTTGGTCTAAAAAAGACAAATCACGAAAATTTAGCAATGGCTAATTGTCAAAATCAAGTTGATATTGCACAAAAGTTTTGACTTTTTATTTGGTCCCAAACCTTCGGAGTTTGCATCAATATAATTCTTTAAATATCAAATAGCTATAATTTGTATTTGTAGAATGAAATGGTATGCAAATTAAATATATATCAGATGTGCACCTGAAATTTTAGTAAATTAATATATGAAAATTTTGCTTCACGTTTTTTATTCTGTGCTATCTAGTTAGATAGAAACTCAAAATATTTGAACTTTTTTAATGATAATACACTTATTTAGGATGCCCCCAAAAAAATTTTCAAAGAATTCTTAAAGCCCCCTAATATCTGTACAACAATTCTTTAATCTTAACAGGCTCATCTTGGTTAGGATTGGATCTAATTGAATTGCATTATATAAACAACAATAAAGAAAACTTTAGTACAAGAGGAGAAGAATTTTAATTGCAATATAATTTTATTCTAACTTTCTTTCAAACTTCATGGGTTAGAAAATTAAATTAAACACAAACAGTTAACACTCAAGGTACACCAAAGGGCACTATATAATTTTGTTCTAACTACTACTACAAAAAGTCTTACATGACTAGTGGACATAAGTTTTAAAAGACTATAGTTATTAGGTTTTGTAATTACAATAACTAGTGGTTTGCTTCAACGGTCAGCGGAAGGCTTTAAGCTAAGGTCGGAGGTTCAAACCCCAATCTTGGCATTTAGGAGGCGTGGAGAGAAAATATGGATAGATTTAGGATGGGAGAGCTACATTCCAACTGTGTATGGTAAAAACTACTAAGGCCACACTCAACACGTGAAATCTCACTCTATTTGTGTGAAGTAACATACATCGTAATACGAATTAGTTGATAAAAAAAGAAAAAAACTAGTGAAGATTAGTTTCAAATAGTTGTACCAAGGGGATGTGCTTTTAAGGATTTTTTAAAACAAAATCTTTTTTTTCATTTATTCCTATTAAAATATAACATTTTGGTAGTAAAATTTTAAAGCATTTCTTTCATATCCATGTACATTGATAATCATGTTATGTAAATCAAACGAAATTATTTTTAAAAAAATTCTACATGAGAGTTAATTGATAGACTATTGTAATACACCGGAAACATATTAAATGAGTAACTTAATTTACAGATCCTACATATTGTTTACTATATATAATTAAGTATTTGATTACAACAGTAAATGAAGATAATCTAGACCTCATAATCAATAAATTATTCATAGTGAATAATATCACAACCAATAGTGATATAACAATTTTACCAAATTTGAGAGAATAAAATTAAGCAAATAAAAGAATTGATTCCTTTTATAGAGAGGGAAAAAGCATGCGTGAAAGTAGTAGCATGAGAAAATGAACAAAGAAAAAGAAAGTTTGATTAGTTTTGTAACATTTTTGTCTATTAGAATTTTTTATATGCATTCGCCATATATTCGATTCAATTCGCATTTCATTTCATTCTAAACCGTTAATTAAAACCATTTTGAAACCTAAAAAAAATACTAATCCGAAAACATTTGGGACACAAAATACAAAATCAAAACCTTTGGCTCATGTCAACTTAATTTTTATTATTGGTCGTTGTGAATTTCATTAATTATCGATGTTTGGCTAAAATTAAAAAGAAAATTAGGGATCCGATATGATTTTCGTTGAAACTTTAAGAATTAGTTTGGTCACAATCCTAAACATATGACAGACCAAAAATGCTCACATTCCTAAACATATAGGACACCAAAACTGCACTTCTCCCGCATATTTAAACTATCTTCAAAATGTCTGCCCTCAATATCCCATTGACCCCAGTCTTTTTTCTCACCCTTGCAATGCATTGAATTTGATTCAGCACTCCAGTTAATATTACAAAATGAACCTCTAAGAAACAGCTTTCTATTTCCAGCCCTCCTTCCCTTTTGGTAAACAAAGTTTTATCAATATGTGCAGTAATAAGCTTCGAGATTGAAGAACGAAAAAAGGAAGATTTATGCATATGCCTTTTATTATTTAAATCACTCAGATTTTATCTTGCCTAATTCCTTAAATCACTCCTATTATTTCTTTTTATTAATTATCTTTTATTTGACAATAATCTTTTTGATATCTTTGTACACAAGTACATGAATTACAGACAAAAAGTTCAATACTGCTTTGGTATCTTTCTATTAAGTTTTGTGGGCTTTGTCCAATAATTGACTTGTGCATAGTTACTCTTTTCTTATTGTATTTGCGATAATAATCATTCTACTTTTAGTACTATGAAGTTGGTTATTGCAAAAATTTCACTGGTGCTTTATTAGCATGATTCAGAATGTCCATCGAAAGATGCTGTGGTCCTAAAATTTTCTGTTTTTTTTTTATTTTTTTTTTGGTCCATAACATTGGTCCTTTCAGGAAAAACCAAAAACGCATTAATACATTCTAGTATCGTATAATTTAACTGTAGTAGCACTTTTAAGATCCGATTAATAACGTTAGCCGTAGTACCACAGCATGGACATGTTAAATATAAGTTCATCAGCCAAAATTTTTTATAATTAATCTATTTATCACCCAAAAAAATTAAAATGTACAAGGGTCTACTAAGAAAACCCAAGCAGAACAAATATTTTTGCATGAAATTAACAAAATAAGCCACTCAACACAAGACAAGTCATTACAATGGGAAGAATAGATAAGAATTCCCACGCCAATCCCATCCAAGAATATGTACATACCCGCCCACTCAATTTCGATGAAAGCTTAGTTTTTGCTACCGGTTGATCACAATCTGGCAATCCTTGGACCTTTTCTGGAACGACATTATCCTGTCGGAATAATCGTGTAAAGACTTGGAACTACCTATAACTGCACCAATAGTCATCTTCTTCAAGGATTTTCCTAGAATCAGTATATATTTAACTAGCTCGAATTCATATTCTGCCCCCGTGAACACCTTTATTTCTATCTCCTTAAGATGATTATTGAAGCATATTGGAATACATGCACGCGGAATCGAGTCTACATGGGGGGACGCATCATTATACACCTGTCCATTTGAAGGAAATTAAGGGCATCAATTATAGTACAATTAATGAGAAGGGACTTAGGTAGGTGCATTTTGGATTTGAAGCGGTTGAGTAAAGATTGTACACTTCTTGTCTGGTTTGGAGCACAATTATACCATATTATTGTTTTGTCATAAAATGAATTGGTGTACAATTTTAACTTACTTCAGAAAAGATGAGAACTTCAAGGTTTGGTGCACTTTCAAGTAACCTTGGTAACGTTGTCCAGAAATAGCTGTGGTCAAAACCAGTAAAAGATACTTCAAGGTGCAGAGTAGTCAAATTTGTGAAAGTTGGCAACCTTTTTCCACAAAAATGCAGAGCCTTCACCAGAAAGAAAACGACTTAGCAACTTTCTGCCTCCAATTTTAACGTTGCAATTATTCTACGAATGAGCTTTAAGAGAAAAGCAAAGTAAAAGGAAGAAACACATACCAGCAGACTGTGTTCACATAGATAAAGAGATTGCACACTTTGCAATACATTGATCAGCTCAGGAGCTTGCTGACTACCCAATAATAAGCTTTTTGAACTATTTTTTCCACAGATCTCAGCAAACCTGTACCTAATTGCCATTGTAGCTCTAACATGAGACTTCAGGCTCTGAGTAAGCTTAAAGTTTACATGGCCAGGTTTACCTTTGTAGTTCAAATAATTGAGGTTTGGCGCATCTAATGCAACTCCATTCTTTCCAGAAAAGTTGAATTCTAGATATTCAAGTTTGTCCGACTTTACAATGAAATCGAATCGACCTCCAAAATTCGAACTAGTAAGTATCAATTTTTTCAAATAAGGGCTAGAGAAATCAACAACTTCATCCTTGGTACACTTATCCGAACGGCTCAAGACTAAACACAATTCTTCCAGCAAAGGGCAACCCTTCATAATTTTTCCAATACAAGTTCCGTCTACCACTCTCATATCCCCTCTCAAATGCAGCACCTTAAGATTGGGCAAAGAAACTGAATTTGGTAAAACGTTAACCAAATCCACATCACTTGACAGTTTTAAGCTAACTAGCGTTTTGCATGCGAATATCTGAGGAGAAATTAAGCAGATATTATGTTTCATAGCCACCGAAACATCTAGTTCTTGGACCATACACAACAGTGCACTAGATATCAAGGATTCGATTGTGAAACCAAACCTTTCGACGTACAAGTGTACCCGAAGTTGAAATTTTCTTATGGGAGCCCTATTTCGCAGTACTAAGACTTGATAGCCAATATTTATCTCATCCCATAACTTCCTGTAATCAACATCATTGGCTATATGAGGATTTCTTCTTATCCCCCATATCTGGAGATTTATATCAGGAAGAGAAGTGAAAAGTTTTCTCCATCTGGTGGATAGAATTGAGGAGGCTGCAGCGTGTTTTATATGGAGAAAGGACATAATATGGTGGAGGACATCATCAGGAAGGGCACTCAACCTATCTATATCATCATCTTCTGCAGAAGCTTTTTGGTTTTCTGTAGGATCACAAGCCGTTGCAATTGGGATCTTTTTCAAAATCAATTATGGCCTTAATTCATTCAACATATGATTGAATTAAATATACATATAAAGCAACTCCAAAGACAAAGGAACAGTAAAATTCAAAAAAGAGCACCTGCTTTGATGGATGGCTGTAGTAAGATCATCTGCTGATGCTGATGATTCATCGAGAACTTATCCAATCAGAAAAACGTAGAAATAATCAAAACACACGGAGGATTTGTGCAGTCAATAATCTTCTTCGTCTTCATCTCCCCTGTAATAAGAGCCCTAGACCTCTCAAGCACTCAGGACGTGAGAAGATCTTATTTGTTCTAAGTGCCGATCGTCCTTCTTTTTTTAATTTAATTGTGACTTTATGCATGTACAAAGTGGTAATATATCTAGTGTGGGTTAGTCACGAGACATTCCTTAAAAAACATAAATGTTTTAATTTGTTCCACTCATTGATTCAATTGGATCATTTAGCATCCTAAACTTTGCAAAGTAATTAGGACGTAGAACTATGGTATCAATTTAATTAAAAATATATCAATTTGAGCAAAAAAAACTGTACACTTGAGAAGATATTTGCCCTTAAATCACGATTATTATAGAATATCACGGAGGGCTTATTTGTCTCTTTAATTTTATATATGTGGAATCACGTGTTTTTCCCTTAAATGATTGCTTTCATTAGGACAACTTGGCCTCATCTGGTTGGTGAGAAAGTAAAGTTAATTAGGATTCTAATTCCTAAAAATTTAATTTCTAAGAATATGAATACAGAAAAGATTCCTTTATTTTGTTTGGATGGTTTAGGATTATTTCTTGGAAAATTGGTATTGAGTAAATTGCCAAAAAGATTTTGAACAAAAGACCCCAGTATTTTATTCTCTGCATACAGAGTGATCCAAGAATAAAATACCAACACCAACCTCATGTTCCAAAAAAAAAAAGAGAAAAAGAAAAAGTGCATTCTTTCAACTTCAGTTTTAATACATAAATATCATAATTGTAATTTTTAAGACTAATCGTTGTAAAAAGAATATGGAGAAGATTAAAAAATAAAAAGATGTCAATTTCTTTATTTTATTTATGTAATCTTCATAATCGCAACTTAAAAGAATAATTGCTACAAAGAAAAGACGGAGAAGTGATATAAGAGAAACTTAATTTGGATAGTGTTAGAAGAATAGTAATTGTTGTAGGGAGGAGATGGAGAAAAGTGATGGAGGGGAGAGTCTCGTGCAGAAGAGAGAGGAGAATGTGATGGATGGGAGATATAATTGGGATAGTGTTAGAGGTAGAGTGGGTTTAGTTGAGATATTAAGATGAAGTGTTGGAGTTAGAGTTTAGATAGAGTTAGTTATTTTAGCTTTTTTTTTTTATTAAAATCCTAATTCAAGGAATCAAAATATCAACAAAAGTTCAGGATTCAGAATCCCACCACTACTACTTTCCTTGTTTTGAGGAATCATTTTACTTTCCAAAATACTAAAAATCTAACCAAACAATAAATTTTAAAATTTTGGAAAAAGATTACTTTCCCCATTCACAATCCTTGCCAACCAAACGATGCAAAATATTCATCTATAATAATAAAGTCGAATTTATTTTAGGGTTTTTTGGGTTGTTTCTATCCTATTTGGAAAACTTGAAAGTCTTGTAAAGTCTACAAGACATATTGATCCAATTTGACAGTATAAATGGTAAAGTGAAAAAACATGAAATTACACAAACTGCATAAATTAACCTATGTAAATACACATAAATTGTTGTAAATAGATTCTCTAAAAATTAGCTTCATATAACGTTAGAATAAAATATGAAAAAAATTTAATATATGTTTCTATATGACTTAATTATATGAGAATGCTTATTTCAATTTGTTACATCAACATACATCATTATATTTATGTAATATTTATTTAGGCCACAAAATTTTGATGATGAATAGAAGTCTTGTTTAGACTATATTATTTTGGATAATGAAAGAGAACAAAATAATTTTTTCTTGACAGCGGATGCTACATTTGGGTATCCTTATTTTGATAATTAAAAGAGACGGCAAAATAAATTCTATTCAGCAGTTCACACTTCAGAATAAGTATATTGGATATAAGCTCACATCACGTTGTATTCACACAACAAACCAAAAATTAAAAAAAAAACTTAAAAATTAAAAAGACAAAAAGTTAATTAATTAGTAAAACAATAAAAAATAAAGATTAAAAATTTAACTAATTCAAATATAAAAATTAAATGAAAAAATTTTCTTTGTTTGTATTAAAAAATTCTTACATGAATCCGGCTTTCAATCTTGCCTAAATAACTTGTGGTTTAAACAAGAGCTACATCAGCATACTTATTTCAATTTCTTACCTCTCATGCAACACTATAGTCATATGACTTTTGTTTAGTTCACATTATTTAGATAATGAGAAAGGGCTCTTGTTTAGATCATATTATTTAGAAAATGAAAAGAGATGGCAAAACAAATTCTCCTTAACACTGCACGCTACATTTGGGTAAATCTTTATTTGGAAGATGAAAAGAGATGGCAAAAGAAATTCTCCTTGACGGCATTTCATTGTGAGTATATATTGGATGTAAGCTCACATTACATCACATATTTTTGTATGGAATTGCTCGACAGCATTTGGGTATCCTTAAGCTCTATAAAGTGGAAACTATTGAAAAATTGGATAATGAAAAGAGAAAGCAAAATAAATTCAGCAAACCTTAGAGGGCTTTGTTTTTTGTAATTAATAGGTTTAAGGTCTGTAAAATGGAAAATACTGAAAAATTAGATACTAGAAGAGACAGCAGAACAATTTGAGCAAAACAGAGAAGGCTAATGTTTTATGTGACTAAACAAAAACAGAGAAAATACAGTTTTGGTCTATCTCTCTCTATTGTCTCGTTCTCAGAAAAAAACATTTCGTGAAATTTTGTCAAAATTTTGAAAAGTCTATCTCTCCGGAATGCATATTTAAGGGAGAAATACAGTTTTGGTCCATCAATTCTTGGCAGGGTGATTAATTTTATCCTAAAACTTTAATTAAAAAGTATATGGTCCCTAATATTCTAAATTTGGTGTAAAAAAGACAAATCACGAAAATTTAGCAGTGGCTAATTGTCAAAATAAAGTCGATATAGAACAAAAGTTTTGACTTTGTGTTTGGTCCCAAACCTTTGGAGTTTGCATCAATATAATTCTTCAATATCAAATAGCAATAATTAGTATTTTTAGAATGAAATGATGTGAAAATTAAATATATCGATGTACCCCAGGAATCGTAGTAAATTAATATATGAAAAAGTTAATCAACAGTTTTGATTGTGTAACATCTAGTAGATAAAATCTCAAAACATTTGAATTTTTTTAATGATAATATACATATATAGGATACCTTAAAAAAATTTTCAAAGAATTCTTAAAGGCCCCTAATATCGGTACAACAATTCTTTAATCTTAAGAGGCTCATCTTTGTTAGGATTGGATCCAATTGAATTGCATTGTGTAAACAACAATAAAGAAAACTCTAGTAGAAAAGGAGAAGAATTTTAATTACAATATAATTTTATTCTAACAAATACTGCAAAAAGTCTTAGATGACTAATGGACGTAAGTTTCAAATGACTGTAGTAAGGTTTTGTGGTTACAATAACCAGTGAAGATTTTGCTCCAGTTGTCAGAGAAATGCCCATAAACCTTCTCCGTGCAAAGGTCCCGGCCTTGGCATTTAGGAGAGCTAGAGGGAAAATAGGATATATTTATGATCGGGGAAGCACACTCCTAATTGTGTGTGGTAAAAAAAGTCTTAGAGCCACACCCAACACATTATTATCAGTCTTACCCCACTTGTATGAGATAATATATATTGCAATACGAATTGTTGATGGAAAAAAACTAGTGAAAGTAAGTTTCAAATAGTTGTATTAATTGGATGTGCTTTTAAGAATTTCTTTAAAAAAAATCTTTTTTTGTTTATTCCTATTAAAATATAATATTTTGTTAGTAAAATTTTAAAGCATTTCTTTAATATCCATGTGCATTGATAATTTTTTATGTATATCAAACAAAATTATTAAAAAAATTCTATATGAGAGTTAATTGATAAACTATTGTAATACACAAGAAACATATTAAATGAGCCACTTAATTTACATATCCTATATATTGTTTACTTTCTGTAGGGATATATAATTAAGTATTTAATTACAATAGTAAATGAAGATAATCTAGACCTCATAATCAATAAATTATTCACAGTGTATAATATCAAATCCAAAAGTAATATAAAAATTCTACCAAATTTGAGAGAATAAGATTAAGCAAACAAAAGAATTGACTCTTTTTATAGAGAGGGAAAAAGCATGCGTAAAAGTAGTAGCATGAAAAAATGAACAAAGAAAAAGAAAGTTTGGTTAATTTTTTAATATTTTACCCTATTAGAATTTTTGGTATGCAGCTGATATATATTTAATTCAATTCGCATTTCTTTTTTTCTTTTTTTTTTTGAGCAATTAAATTCAATTCGCATTTCATTTCATTGTCAACCGTTAATTATATCCACTTGAAACCCAGAAAAATCAAAACGTTCGGCTAATATTAATTTAATTTTAATTGTTAATCATTGTGAATTTCATTAACTATCAATCCGTAGCTAAAACCAAAAACAAAAATTAGGAATCCAAAATGATTTTTATTGAAACTTATGGAATCAGTTTCTTAGGGTACCAAAACTACTCACACGACTAAAACTGCATTTCCCAGGCATATTTAATCTTAGCTTCAAATTTCTGCCCCAGTATCCCAGTGACTCATCCCCCCCCCCCCCCCCCCTCCCTTCCTTTCTCCGCCGACCATTCTCTCAGCCCCTTCCCAACCACTCTTTCCTCACCCTTACAATGCATTGAATTTGATTCAGCACTCCAGTTAATATTACAAAATCAACCTCTAAGTAACACCTCTATATTTCCAGCCCTTCTTCCTTTTTTGGTAGACAAGCTTTTATCAATATGTGCAGTGGCAAGCTTCAGATTGGAGAACCACAAAAAAGGGTGATTTGTAAAGGTAATTCTCAATCCAGAAAAAATCCCCAGCATGCATAGAAGTATATAGCAAAAGTTATAAAAAAAAAAATTTCCATCATTACCAAATTTAGTAGCCTGGCTATGGTTCAGTAGTTGATCAAAAATTGTGGCTGGGTTCGATCTATGATTTATCATTCACCAACTTTAATAAAATCTAATCATCTAGCAGCACCTTAGGATCAAGGTGGACATCTAGTGATAATGAAAGAGAAAGCCACCAGCATGGAAGCAAGAAAAACAACTGTACAACTAGTCCAAGTGCATATGGAGTTCACTAAGATCGACAATCCCTTAGTATATATTTTATTTCTTCTTGTCTATTCTATATGTATAAAACAACTCGGTTCAAGATAGTATCCGAATGGACTTGGACAGAATTTTCTTTATTTTCATTTTTAAATTGTTTTTTATTGCATAACTAGTTTACTAGCCATTGATTTTTGTGTAGATGCCTTTTATTCTTTAAATTACTGGGATTTTATCTTGTCTGATTCCTTAACTCACTCCTATTATTTCTTCTCATTTATTATCTGACAATGAACTTTTTGATATCTTTACGCACAAGTATATAAATTGCAAACAAAAGTTGAATACTGCTTTTTTAATCCTTCTGTTAAGTTGTTTATCCTTTGTACAATCAACTTATGCATTATTACTATTTTTCTCTCTTTTTTTTTTTTTGTCATAATAGTTATTCTTCTGGAATGAACTTATAAATGGTACATATATATTATGTGTTGCACGAATTAAAAGCTAGTAATTAAGATATTGTAGAGAACATTTTGCATTTCCATCTAATTTTATCAATTAACTAGCCCCTAATTCCCAAGCTAGTTAAAATTGCTAGAGAACTGATAGGCATGCCACTTCTTTTGGTACTGTAAAGTTGGCAATTGCAAAAATTTCCCTGGTGCTTCATTAGCATGATTCAGCATATTTATCAAAAGATATTGTGGTCCTAAATTTTTTCCATGACCTTGCTTCTTTCAGTAAAAACCGAAAAAGCATTCATAGGTTCCAGTCTCCTATAATTTAATTGTAGTAACATTTATAAGATTCTATTAACAACATTAGCTGTAGAACCCCATTATGGACATGTTAGTTGTAAGTTCATCAACCAAAATCTTTGACTAATTAATCTATTTATCATCAAAAAAAATTCAAAATAATAGGGTCTACTAAAGAAAAACCAAGCAGAATAAATATTTTTGCATGAAATTAACAAAATAAGCCACTCAACCCAAGACAAGTCATTGCAATGGGAAGAACGGAAGAATTTCTCACGCCAATCCCACCCAATATATAGATACCCTGCCACTCAACGTAGACGAAAGCTTGGTTCTTGCTTCCAGTTGAACACAATCCGGCAATCCTTGGAGCTTTTCTGGAATGACAATATCCTGTTGCAACAGGGAGGTCTAGAATTCAAAGTCTTTGTAACTACACCAATAGTCATCTTCTTCAAAGATTTTCCATTGTTAAGAATATATTCAACTAGCTTGAATTCATGTTCTTCCTCGTCGAACTTTTTTATTTGTATCTCCTTAAGATGATCGATGAAGCAGATTGGAATACATTCAAACAGAAAAGAGTCTCCATGGGACACATTATTAAACACCTGTCCATTTGAAGGAAATTAAGTCCATTTGAAGGAAAATAAAGTCCATTTGAAGGAAATTAAGGCCATCAATAATAATGCTATAAACTTGATAATGAGAAGGGACTTAGGTAAGTGCATGTTGGATCTGAAACGGTTGTGTAAGGATTGTACATTTATTGTCGGGTTATTAGAGTAAAATTATACTGTATTATTGTTTTGTCATCTAATGAATTGGTGTGCACCAATAAAATTTTGAATGTGCTAACTATTATGTGTAACAATGTGGTAAAAAAAACAAATGTGTACTAACCATTTACAATCGTATCATTAACAACTCTATCTACACCAAATCCAGTTTTAACTTACTTGCGAAAAGATGAGCACTTCAAGGTTTGGGGCACTTTGAAGTAATCTTGGTAACGTTGTCCAGAAATAGCCGTGGGCAAAACCAGTAAAAGATGCTTCAAGGTGCAGAGTAGTCAAATTTTTGAAAGTTGGCAATATTCCTCCAGAAAAATACAGAGCCTTCACATGAAAGAAAGCGACTAAGCAACTTACTGCCTACAATTTTAACTTGGCAATTATTCTACGAATGATCTTTAATTAGAAAAGCAAAGTAGAAGGAAGAAACACATACCAGCAGACTGTGTTCACATAGATAAAGAGATTTCACACTTTGCAATCCACTGATCAGCTCAAGAACTTGCTGAGTACCCAGTAATAAGCTCTTTTGACTATTTGCTCCAAAGATCTCAGCAAACCTGTACCTAATTGCTATTGTAGCTGTAACATGAGGAGCCTTTAGGCTATGAATAAACCTGAAGTTTACTTGGCCAGATTTGCCTTTGTAATTCAAATACTTGAGATTTGGCGCATGTAATGTAAATCCATGCTTACCATTAGGACAGAATTCTAGATATTCAAGTTTGTCCGACTGCACAATGAAATCGAATTGACCTCCAAAATTAGAACTACTAAGTATCAATTTTTTCAAGTAAGGGCTAGAGAAATCAACAACTTCATTCCTAGTACGCTTATCCAAACGGATCAAGACTAAATTCAATTCTTCCAGCAAAGGGCAACCCTTAATGAGATTTCCAACAAAAGTTCCATCTACCACTTTCATTTCCCCTCTCAAATGCAGTACCTTAAGATTAGGTAAAGAAACTGAATTTGGTAAAACCTTAACCAAATCCACATCACTTGACAGTTTTAAGCTAACTAGCGTTTTGCATGAGAATATCTGAGGAGAAATTAAGCAGATAATATGTTTCGTAACCCCCGAAACATCTAGTTCCTGGACCATGCACAACAGTGCACTAGATATCAACGATTCGATTGCGAAACCAAACCTTTCGACGTACCAGTGTGCCTGAAGTTGAAATTTTCGTATGGGAGCCCTATTTCGCAGTATTAAGACTTGATAGCCAATATTTATCTCATTCCATAACTTCCTATAATCAACATCATTAGCTATATGAGGATTTCTTATTCCCCATATCTGGAGATTTATATCAGGAAGCGAAGTGAAAAGATTTCTCCATCTCATGGATAGAATTGAGGTGGCTGCAGCATGTTTTATGGGGAGAAACCACATAATATGGTGGAGGACACCATCAGGAAGGGCACTTAACCTATCAATATTATCATCTTCTGGGGTTTTTCTTGCAGAAGCTTTTTGGTTTTCTGTAGGATCACAAGCCATTGAAATTGGGATCTTTTTCGAAATGAATTTTGGCCTTAATTCATTCAACGTATGATTGAATTAAATACTCATATAAAGCAACTCCAAAGACAAAGAAACCAGAAAATTCAAAAAAGATCACCTGCTTGGATGGATGGCTGTTGTAAAATCATCTGCTGATGCTGACGCTGATGATTCATCAGAAATTTTTGCAATCCCAAAAACGGAGAAATACTCAAAAACAGGATTTATGTAGTCAATAATCTTCTTCTTCTGCCCTATAATAAAGAACCCTAGACCTCTCGGGCTTTCCATACGTGAGAAGTTCTTACAAGCAGTTGTAATAATATATATATAGTGTAGGTTAGTTACAAGATATCCTCCCACAAAAGAAAAAGTTTCTCTTACTTTGCTCCACTCATTGTTTAAATTAAAAAATATTTAGGTGAATTGGATCCACGGATGGAGCTGCGAACCCTTTGATACAAAATCAATCAAGTCACGTGGCCCACGAGTGGCCCACCCTGTCAATGACGTGACTGATTTTATACCAAAGGGTCCACATAATCACCATAGCATAGGCCACATGACGTGGCTGATTCTGTACCAAAGAGTCTACAGTCTTGCCCGTGAACCCAATCTACCTAAGTATTTTTTATTTTAATTAATTTGCACCATAAACTTTTCACTTGTCCCGGACGTAATACAATCAACCTAAAACCTCATAATGAAGCTGATTTGTTATCTAAGATTCACATATCGCAAAGAGATTAGAACTATGCCACCAATTGAATTAATAACATGTCAATTTGATCAAAAAAATGTATTCTTGAGAAGATATTTGTCCATAAATGCTTACTAAAATAAATTGGAGGGCATGTTTTTTTTTTTTTTTAATTTTATACATGTGGAATCACGCGTTTTTCCCAAAATGAATGCTTTCGTTGAGGACATGTCATTTCTATGCAAAATATGCATCTGAAATAATGAAGTCGAATTAATTTAGGGTTTGTTGGGTTGATTCTATTCTATTTGGAAAACTTGAAAAGTCTACAAGACATATTGATCCAATTTGACAGTATAAAGGGTGAAGTGAAAAATCATGAAATTACAAAAACTGCATAGATTAACCTATATAAAGACACATAAGTTGTATCAAATAGATTCTCTAAACATCAGCTTAATCATAATGATAGAATAAAATATGAAAAAATTTAATGAAGTTTCTTTATGATTTAAACATATGAGAATGCTTATTTTATTTTCTTACATCAACTCATACTCATGTGACGCTTATTTAAGCCACATATTTTGGATGATGAGAAGAAGTCTTGTTCAGACCATAGGATTTTGGATAATGAAAAGAGAACAAAACAAATTCTCCTTGACCGCAGAAGCAACGTTTGTGTTTCCATATTTGGACAATGAAAAAACACGACAAAACAATTCTATTCAACCGTTCACATGACATTTTATTTTTCACACAACTAATTTTACATTAAAAAGACAATAAGTTAATTAATGATTAAAAAACGAAAAAAAAAAGATTCAGAAGCTCAATAATTCAAATTAAAAAATTAAATAAAAAACATTGTCTTTTTATGTATTAGAAAATTCTTATTTGGACCTAGTTTTCGAGCTTCTCTGTAAAATTTGTGATCTAAACAAGAATCATATGTGCATACTTATTTTAGTTTTTAACATCTCATGCAATACTATACTCATGTAACTTTTGTTTAGACCCCATTATTTAGATTTTGAGAGGAACTCTTCTCTAGACGATATTATTTGGATAATGAAAAGAAATGGCAAAACAAATTCTCCTTGGGAGCAGTTCATGGTGGGTACGCGTAGGACATAAGCTTACATCACATCACATGGTGTTAATTGTTCAACGCCATTTGGTAGAGGCGGGCATGGGTTTGATATCCGACCTTAAAAGGATTTGGCTGATTCGACTCTAACCTGTCTAGTCAGTAATTTTTTATCCTAAACTGACCCTAATGTGCTTAGGTACTCGGTCCTTGAGTACTCGATAAATAGGGGTGGGTCACAGGATACTCGACGCCCCTAAATTCTTTTTTTTTTTACTAAAATTTGTAATGATTACTTTGCTAGACTAGAACACAAAATCATATACCAAAGTCTAAGACTTTTCAAAATTTTGCTCATTTCTATAATTCTCCAAAAAATCGTAAATATTGACTAATTCATGTTACTAATTGAAATGATTCATTTTATACTCTCAATTCATCTCGATTTTGATGATTAACAAACTAGTGATAATATATAATAATATTATACTGAGGTGTATTTGTAGTAAAATTAATTAGAAATAAAAAATAAGTGAAAATGGAATGTAAAAAACTAAAGCAGACGACCCCCCAAAGGAAGCGGAAGTCCAGATAATCGTCTGCATTCTCTTCAGATTTTAGCAGACGACAAAACTGGACAACAGGTTGCAAAGCGGACATCCACATCACGATTGCATGCATATATCTAGATGACCTCCAAAGGAAGCGGACGTCCGGTTAATCGTCCAGATGTTCTCTTAGGTTAATAGAAATAGTTTAATAGTTTTAACAAAATTGTCGTAAGGCCCTTATATTTTCTAATATTTACATAATTATCTCTCAGGTTGGTTATCCATGAGTTTTTATTTTTCTGACCTGTATCCTAACCCAAAATTTGATGTTACCCGACCCTAAGCTAGCCTGCTAAGCGAAACAATTTTAGGTACCCTATTTTTAGGGTCGGCTCGGGTGGGTTATCGGGTCATCGGGTTTTTTTGCCCGCCCCTACCATTTGCATATCCTTAAGCTCTATAAAATGGAAAATACTGAAAAATTGAGAAAGCAAAACGAATTGAGGAAAACTTAGTCTGCTTTGTTTTTTTGTAATTAATGGGTGTAAGCTATATAAAATGGAAAATATTGAAAAATTAGATAATTAGAACAGACAGCATAACAATTTACGGAAAACTGAGAAGGCCGATACGAGATTAAACAAAGAGAAAATAGTAGTGATTCATTGCCTGCAGAATATTCATTGTCCTCTCATGATTAAAGAGAAGGATCTTTTTCGCTTTCTATTGTCTCGTTCTCAAGACATAACATGTTAAATTTTGTCAAAACAAACCGGCTCTTAAAACAATCAAAGCAAAATTATCGTATCCAAAAACTAGGGATTTTTTTTAAGAGTTGTCCATAGACGCTCATCTTTATTCCCTTTGTTTTTAAATCAGTTTCTCATTCTCACTTTTCTGAAAAATTAAAACCTAAAGCTCCGATTAAAGAGTGCCTCGGACAGCTGTTATTAGACCAACCCAAAAACTATAATTAAAACAAGAAACTACAAGATTTGCAATCAAAACGTACACCCATTAGTCATCTGTTCATGTGAGTAACAAGCACTAGCACTATCTGATCAAAAGCTCAAACAACTTTCAGATCTTGGGAATTGTTGAAGAATGGGTCTCAATTAACCAAGATTGGGAGATTTTCCTAGCTCCAGATTTTTTCAGCTTTTGTTCAACACTTCCAACAATCATCGGAACAATTCTCAAATGAAAATATTATATTGCCAGAACTCGGCTTTCTGACTCCATAGAGTCATCTTCTTTAGAGCTTTTTCATTTTGCAAGAAATACACCATTAGCTTGAATTCATGTTCCTCCCCCATGAATTTTCCGATACGTATGTCCCTAGGATGTTCCAGCAAACCCACTGGAATGGCCTTTTGGAATAATGCTATTCCTTGCCATCTTTAGAGTTGTCCCTAAACACCTGCTACATATATACAAGATTAGGGGCTGCAAATGCAATACAATTAACTGAGAGACAACACCGCAAGAGAGAAGTCGATCATTATTTAACTTACTTTTTTAAAGAAAAGTACTTCAACGTTACGGGTACTTTCAAATAAGCTTCAAATAGCGTCAGAATAACAATCACGATAACATTCAGAAGCTCCAAGTTCCAAATTTGTCAAATTTTCGAGAGTAGGCAATCATGGAGCACAATACGAGAGCCTTCATACAAATGAGAAGAAAAATTAATCAAGTACGTAAAAATTAAGTTCCAATCATTCTGTAGCCCAAAAGGAGACCAATGCAAGTTTAATAAAAAACAAAAAAGGAAAGAAGACAAGGAAACCAACAGACATCGAGAATGTTATCTGATAAATACAGCAATTTCACAATTTTCAACTGTTTAATAAACTTAAAAGCATGCCGACAACGTAAGAAGTCATTCACACAAACGTGGGACGGCCGAATTGCACTACTGCTGTAATGAGAGACTTGAGTTTTTGAATAACATCCAACTTCAAACGATTCACCTCTACAGTTGAAATATTTCATATTTGGGGCATCCATAGTGGCTTCATATTTCCAACCATATGGAAGCTAAAACATTCAAGATTGTTCAACTCCACACCAATAGTGGTCTTTACTTTATAATCAACATGACAACCACCAGAGAATACAAAATTTTCACCAAATCGAGAAATCAAGGGCTTCAATTTTTATAGTACTGCTGAGGTCCCAACAGGTACTTTAGTTTCTACTAGTCCAAACACATTAGCTTTCAGTTTTTTAGCATTTCTCTGGAATCCAGCGTGTTTGACAAATTCATTTAGGTCAGTTCCTCAAATTCCAGCACACAGTTTTCATTATTAGGAGAAGTAGTAGACCCCTTACCAAACTTGTGGCCGCTTCTTCCGAGTGTTGCATCCAGCTCTGCTAATCCTCTTCTCCATAAGCTTAAGCTCTGCTTGATCAGTTCAGCTTCTTCATCCAAATCACTGAAGCAGTTCTACATAGCATAGGGACTGTGGCTACTCCTAAAGCCTCACAGGAAGTTGTTGACACCTCAGGTTCATAAATAGAAGAATCTAAAACCACAGTATTGTCTTCGCTGCAAACAGTTTGTAGAGATGCCAATTTATCAAGAACTAAAAACAAGGTAGAATTAATTTTAGACAGTAGCCCATATTTTGGTTATCTTTGAATCCTTTCCAGTCAAACAGTACTAATACAGCTTACTGCCAATCTCATTCAATTATTTGAAAAAAACCTAAGGTTTCTTGTTCTGTACAGTAAAGCTTTGGTGTTAGTGCCACACCTTATTTTTCTTATAATAGATCGTTATCAATGATTTTACTCACCAATCCATATGATCGTTATCAATGATTTTACTCACTAATCAATAATCTAGGTCAAGAGATGCAAGGCTGAAAAGCTAATCATCACTCGCATTGATCCATTTAAGACTTCCAAAGTCTCTAAACTAATCTGCAAATTAAATTCTCAAAGGTGTTCTATACTTGATCCCTTTATTAGATGTGATTGTCTGTTTTAATCCTTAACATCAAGATATACTAACTGATTACATTTAAAGTAGAATACATCTATTGTTTCTGTTACCCAAGAAATCACACATAAAATTCCACTAGAAGAGATGATTTTGTTCAGTCATCATTCTGATTAATGCCAAAATCTGGACTTGATTTTAGTGTAGATTCAAAAACAGAAGAACTACAATGAAACGCCAGTTGCCTATAATACAAAGTTACAGGAAAGCTGACGGACCAGTTGCCTGAATGAATAACACGCACTTACTTCTCATTCCTCAACTTTGCCAAGGCCAGTGCACCTGATGTATCATGTTTACAGGCTCAACAAGAAAGGCAATGTTGTTCAAATTGAAGTTGAATGAAGAACCAGGAATACTAGTCATGTTTTTAGATCTTCTGTATGTTATCTTTTTGCACATCTTTAAAAGAGATCATATTTAGAATTGAAGTACAAATATAAGCATGGTCTCTTTACAATTGTTGGAAACATGGAAATAAGCAGCAAATAACTGAACTCAGTGTAAGCCTATAGAACAAATTAACTTGTGAGGACATTTCTTAAATTAGCCCCTAACAATGACCGTACGATTAGCATACACTCCATCTTGTTCTGCATAGGGATTTTACAGTTGGGCATAGGTATACTATCTTATGAAGAAAAATTATTTTAAATGTATAAAATTCATAATCAGAAAGCTCTTCAATGACTTAATGTTGTTTACTCTGATCACATAAGTATAGCCTATGCTATATTAGAGACCACTAACAGCTTTTATTAAATGGTGTCAAATCCCTGTTAATTTTAAAAAACATTGAAACTTTTAGCAATTTGAGCTATTGGTTCACTGAACATTTGCTTTTATAGTTGTGGTATTTTCTTCAAACAAGTTGATAAGCTGGTGCATGTTTGACATAAAAGAACTTCCTTTAAAATACTCAAGTTTTATATGATCTTGCTTTCTGCCTATAACAAGATTGAAAATTTTGAAAAACCGAAAAAGAAGAGCAAAGACATGTATTATATACCCATTAACCATCCATCTCCCACCCACACATGCAGAGCACAGACATATGCACAATAAAGGGAACTGAATTATTATCAGAGTACAAGACTGAAGAATCAATAAACGTACACATAATTGACTAGAAACCTTTATGAATCATGCATGTTCAGAGGAACCTTTACAATTGTTGGAAACATGTAATTTGACAAGTTAGCAACACAGCTTAAAGTCATTATCATTTTACAGTATTGAATTAGTTGATTGTGAAATTTACTTGAAAATGTTGCATCCAGTCTCTAGCTGAATTATAGTAATTAAAGATGCAAGGGGTAGGGTTCCAACCTTCATAAGTCAAACTTTGACATTCATCTGCAGATCCACAGTCATCTCTCCTCTCAATAAGGCATATAATGAACACTTGAACTCAACTAGCAACTTTGAGTACCCCAGAGTCCTTACCAATAATCTTTGCACGAACAGACACCATCCCTAAAGTGATGGAAACGACTTCCATCTCTCAGAATTATTGCTCTACCTACTAATCTGGCTACATGTTTACTAAATTCATGACAATCACCACAAATCCTTAGGTTCTTTGTGATCAAAATGGGTGAGCTACCACCCGCATTGATCAGTGCGAAAGCAATAGCCAGCTTCTCACTGTGGCTGAATAGCCTTCTGAGTTTTTCTTCAGGTTCTTCATCATGGAGAACCCAACGAACATCTGGAACGTACCCTCTTCTTTTAATTGATGACACCAAATAAGACAGCTTTTGATATATTTTGTCACTTTCCGGGTGTGACCTGTCTCCAGCAGTAAACTGATGGAGTTTATTTTTAACCACAATCCAACTTTTTCCAGGAGGTTTTACCAAACCATTTTTCTCAAGTAGTATTCGTAATCTTCTGACCTCTGACCAATGGCCTGCAGCAGCGTAGACATTTGAGAGTAAAATGTAATTACCTGCATTTGTTGGCTCCAATTCAACAAGCTTTTCAAAGATGATTTTGGCATATCTGGTTTCAAAATAAATTCGACAAGCACCAAGCAGAGCTCGCCAAACAGATGTATCAGGAGAAATTGGCATAGAGTTAATGAATTCCATGGCTTCATCTAAACGTCCTCCTCGTGATAATAGGTCCACCACACAAGCATAATGCACAAGCTTCGGAGTTATGTAAAAGTCCTGAACCATGGAGTGATAAAGCTGCAATCCTTTTTCTATCCAACCAGAATGGCTGCAAGCAGATAAGGCAGAAACAAAAGTAATGTCTGTGGGCATGAATCCTTCTTCTAACATTTGCGAGAAGGCAAGAATAGCATCATGTCCTTGTCCATGCATGCCATAGCCAGCTATTATTGCATTCCATGAAACAGAATTTCTTTTTGTTAAGGCACGAAATACATATTCAGCATATCTCATATAGCCACATCTTGCATACATGGTTATTAAAGCATTAGCCACAGATAAATGAGAACCCAATGATGACTCCCTTCGTATTACATAGGCATGTAAACAAAGGCCTTGAGGAAGATTTGCTAGATGTGTGCATGCAGAAAGAGCATTTATTATTGTTAAGTGATTGGGCAGCACTTCCAAAATCATACGATGGAAAAGCAACAAAGCATTTTGAGATTGGTTGTTGTTCGCGTAATTGGAAATCATAGCATTCCAGGAGATCAAATCTTTGTTTTTGAAGCTCTCAAACAAATTCTTAGCTGTCGCCTCATCACCACAATTCATGTACATTTCAGTCAGTGCAGAATTCAGTGGTGCATTTACTTCAAGACCATTTTTTACTACATAACCATGAAGAGATCTGCCAGTGTTCAGAAAGGTAACATCATCACAAGCAGCAAGAATGGAAATTACTGTGTAAGCATTTGGTTTGACATCTGATTCCTGCATCTGCTTAAAGAATAACAAGACATGGCTTCTTAATCTATTATGAACCAATGCAGAGATCAAAGCATTCCAAGAAGCTATGTCTGAATTACTTGTCTCAGAAAAAATACTCATGGCATCCTCAACACAATTTAACACCCCATACATACTCAACAACGCATTTCGACAGAGTGTACAACTCTCCATTCCACATTTAATTGCACAAGCATGCAAGCTTCTCCCATTTTTCAATCCATTTTCCAAGCCTGCAAATAAATTTAACATGCTAAAAATAGAACTTTCATTCGGTCTAATGCCCTCAACCTGCATTTCAGTGAAGATGTTAATTGCTTCGTCATTGAAGCCATTCTCAATATACGCAGAAATCATAGAATTCCACAGCACAATATCCTTGTTCGGAACGGAGGAAAATAGATCAAAGGAACATTTTAAATGCCCCATGCGGCTGTAAAAATTTACCAATGCATTTAATATGTGAAGATTGACACAAAAACCATGTTTAATAACAAGTTGATGGATTTGCATCCCCAACTTAAAATGCCCCAATTCTGCACAGGACTGAATAATAACCAGAATGGTAACATTATCATATTCGATCCCCTTCTTGACCATCCAAACAAAAAGCTCTACAACATTCACATAATTGCCAACATCAAAATATCCACTAAGCATCGTATTCCAACTGATAGTGCTCCTTGAACCCAATAGTCTAAAAACATGATAAGCAGTCGTCACATCAAATCTCGAATAGAAACCAATTAAAGCACTACCCACATGACTGCTCATATCCATAAGTCCATTCCTTAAACAATACCCGTGCATCTCCTTCCCAAGCCCCAGCTCCGAAAGCTCACCACATGCCATAAGCAACGGAACTACCGTCCTTGAATTAGGCCTCAAATTCTCCTTTTGCATCTCAACAACAAGCAACAGAGCTGTCTCATACTCGAAGCACTCCACACACCCCAAAATCATCGCATTCCAAGCAACCACATCCCTTTTCGGCATTTCATCGAACACGTAATATGCATCTTCAAAACATCCACATTTGCCATAGAAATCAACAAGACTTGTCCCAACCCGGATGTCATTTATCAAATGGGACTTCATCATATCCTCGTGAATCTTCTTCCCTCTCTCAAGGGCTTGTAAATTCCCACAAGCCTTTAAAATGAGAGGCAATGTTGTGCTGTTAGGCAAAATTCCCAAAGCTTCCATACGGGCGTATGTAGCAAGTATTGCTTTGTCATTTTTCAGCTTTGCTTGATGTTTTATCACCGAATTCCAGTGCGTTGAGTCGCGGGTTGGAATTTGTTTCGGCAAAAAGGGGACTTTTTGGAGGTCTAGTAATATAGGTGCCTCCATCTGTTTAAAATACCGTTGGTGATTTGGCGCCTTGTATAACAGATGATGTGCATTTTAACGGTCGAGTTTGTGGAGAACTTTTTAAACGTTACCGTTCTATTCCTTACCAGACCTTTGCGTCGTTGGGAGACATTAAGGTGGGCACCCTAAAAATGCCAAAAAATCAAGAAATTAAATCCACTATGTAAGGATTAACGTCACTGTTGATCCTGAATTTTGTTGATTATGATGTCGGTCCTCGTGCTTTTACTTGTACTCGTTTTTTTTTTTTTTTGAAGAATACTTGTACTCGTTGAATTTCATAATTCTATAGTTTTCTTTCTAGATGGTTACTCGCCCCCAATTTCGAAGTGATTTTACTCTGCCTTAGATTAGAATGACTTTAATCTCAATTTGCCCTGTAAGGTTTAAATTTTAGCGAGTTTGATTCATACATTATATGATAGCTTAAGAAATATATATTATATGATAGCCTAACTAAGAGTTAGTGTTAATTGTTGGCATAATTAAACTAAATTCTAGAAAAGTTATAAGTCTCAATAGCGCTATTGTTTTAGTTGGGTTTTAATAGTTTATTTATATGATATTTTTAGCTTTATTTGTTTAGTTTCCTATTAAATTCATATTACATTGTTCAATTGAGTTTCTTGCTATCCAAATTCTATAGGCAATATATAGATAATTTGTTATTACATTCAATTGAAAAATACTAATATTTTGAGGGTTTTATTTTCTTTATTGATTTTATTCCTCTTCTCCTGTACATATATTTGTGTTGTTATAACTACTCATATATTTCAATGGTGTAAAGGATGATTCATTGAAGACATACACTTACATGGTATCAAAAAACTTGGCTTAATTTATAGAACTCAATCACACATTACCATTATTCTTTTGTACATTTGACTTGGCATCATAAATCTCCACTTGGCTTATGCTTCTTATCTTTGTCCTCTATGCATTGGGTTAAACTTTTAGATTGGGCCTCTTGGTATCTGTCTAATTATTGATCAAATCATGCGTGAGAGAAGTTGTTAAAGTATAACATCCCACATAGATTTCTCAATTGCTCCGACATTGCATTTCAAGTGCTCACCAACTCTCTAATAAAATCTTGGGTCACTCCATCCTAATAATATGTTTTGTCGTTCCATTCATTACTAATTGTGTTATATTAGTCTCCCTTGTTAGACTTGTACCCAACCCCTCGACTTTCTACACTGATGATAAATGATAAATCAAGTACAAAAACTAAAGTGACCGAAACTGGATTGGGCAATTAAGTGGATCAGGCCTAGTTGTTGAAGGCACTTGCAAAACAGAATATATGAGAAGGGTGCGGAGGCTAATTCCCCAAAATGCATCCACTGTTTAAGTCAATAGTTATCTGAGGTGAATAATCGAATCGGAAGAGATCAGGAGGCTTTTATACTTAAACGGGGAGTGTGCCTATTTAAGAACAAGTAAGGAGTATTTTATACTTGGTAGTGAAACAAAAAAGGAATCTTGGGTTTGATACCCATAGTTTGATACAAAATATCTGATAAACACGCAAGGCTAATCCTCCAAAGTACCTTCGTTGCTTATGTCGATAGTTGTCTCAAGGTGAATAATCAAATGAAGAGATCGAAAAGCTTTTATACTTAAACAAGAAGTACACCTATTTTAGAATAGGTCATGATAGAGAGATAAAAAAATTAATCTTAGGGGTTGCTACCCCTAGTCGAATACCTTGGAATTGATGTCCCTAACTTGACATCACAGAGTGACTATTGTAGGTGTAGATTGGTGCATGCAAGAGAGTACTTTGGTGTTGTCATGCGATGTCACGTCATCTCTAATCAAGTTAAGTTAGACAATGCTTGTTATGTTATGTTTAATCATGTCAGATTGACCTCAGGATATGCCGTCAACAGTTGTTAGCTCTGTGGGCTCAAGTCCTTTATTGATTTGAGGTCTCCACAGGTAACACAAAAGGGAGGCCAAGGTGGCCTTTTTGATCATTGAATTGCTTGGTATGAAGTAAGAGTGAAGCTAGTATTTCGGTTGGTATCTAGGTAGTTATAAGCAAATAAGAAGACCAGCTAGAAGTACGTAAGACTATGATATCTTGTGCCCAAGGTGATTCAGGACCTAAATGATTATAGGCCTATGTAAACTAGATTCTAAAAAAAAAAAAAAAAACATAAGACTGGGCTTAAACAATTATAGGTCTAGTTTGAAATAAATTCAACATGACATAAGATTAGGCCGTCTAGATTTGTTCTCTACAAAAACAATGAAAAATTATAATATACAAGCAAGCGAATATACAAAGCAAGCGAATATACAAAGAAGTTAGGAAAAAGTAAGAAAAAAACATCAAATACAATAGTATATATTATGGTAAGACAAATGAAAATAGAATAAAAATTTTGTTATCACCAAAAAAAAGAATAAAAGTTCGGTTTACTTTAAAAGAAAATAAAAAGGGAAGAGATGGAGTTAAGAGGTAAAAAGAGTTGATTTCTTTCTCATGTTTGGCTTGCTTCATTTAAAAAAATAAGATGCAGAGGTTGCCCTCACATTTTTTTGCAAATCGCACCGATGCTGATGATGGCTTTTCGGAGGAATTCTCTAAGTCATGGTTGGTGAGAGTTTCTAGTTTGTCTATTATATTTATACAAGGCGCAAGGAACAGCTGATGATTACTCTTTACATTCACGCCTCAACATTCTCCATTATTGACCTCTGCACATGATGCATTTCTTAAATACGCAAGGTCCAATATTAAACTGCTTTTCAGAAGGAAAAGAAAACTATTTTCAGTAACTCGTCTATATTTTTACTTTTTTTTTTTTTTTTGAAAAAAAGATGTATTTTTTAATCATCTTTTTATTTTACGTACTCATAAATTAAAAAAAAAAAATACTACAGTAATATTTTTTCTCAAAATTTCTCTTTTTTTTTTTTAAAGACATGCAATCCAAACAAAACGGCTTCTTTCAACAAATACTAGATTTATTTAATTACTATTCAAGTTTCCCATCCCAAAAAAAAAAAAATTAAATACTGCGAGCTATTTAGCATCCAAAAGTTCAGTTTCAGTACACATTTTGGTGTTTATATGGCCTCAATTTATGAAAACTGAATTCCAGTGCGTTGGAAAATTTCAAAACACGAAGTGGAGGATGCTCACTGTGGTAACACACTGGAAAATGTTGTGCATCTAGCTGTCTTCTTTGATTCTGTTTCTTTCAATTGTATGGATAGTAATGCTCATAGGGCTGCTGTTAAGATTGCAAAATATGCATTAGACTTGAAACATGTCATTAGATGGGAGAATGGTTTTCCCTTGTGGATTAGAAATGCCACACAATTGATGATTGGGTAGTTACCCATTTTGTATATGGTTGTAAAGTTCATAGTAATATACATATCTCCTGAGTTCTGGATAAAAAAAATAAAAAAATAAAAAAAGAATTCCAGTGCGTTGAGTCGTGGGTTGTAATTTGTTTCGGCGAAAAGGGGACTTTTTGGAGGTTTAGTAATATAGGTGCCTCCATCTGTTCAAAACGCTGTTGGTGATTTGGGGCCTTGTATAACAGAGGATGTGCATTTTAACGGTCGAGTTTGTGGGGAACTTTTTAAACGTTACTGTTCTAAGTCATTATCCAGGCCTTCGCAATATTGGAGCAAATTAAGTTGGGTACCACAAAAAAATGTCAAACAAAATAGCAAAGAATCAAGAACTTTAAATTCACTACGTGAGGACTAATGTCATTGTTGATCGTAAAAGTAATTTCACTTTGCCTAAGATTTGTTTAATCTTAATTTGCCCTATGAGGTTTAAATTTTGGCAAGTTTGATTCATATATTTTATACCTTAGTTAAAACTTAGTTTAGTTATTGACATAATTAAACTAAACTACAGAAAGATTATAAACTTGCGATAGAGTTATTTTTTTAGCTGGGTTTTATTAGTTTATTTATATGATATTTTTAGCTTTGTTTGTTTAGTTTCCTATTAAAATTATATTCTATTGTGCAATTGAGTTTCTTACTACCCAAATTTTATGGGTTACATATAGATGATTTGTTATTACATTCAATTGCAAAAGAGTGATATATTGAGGGTTTTACTTTTTTTTATTGATTTTATTCCTCTCCTCCTACACATATATTTATGTGTGTCAATTATCACCACTCATATATTTAATGGTGTAAAAGTGTGGTTCATTGGAGACATACACTTTACATAATATTAAAACAAGGCTTCATCTATAAAACACAATCACACGTGGCCATTATTGTTTTGTTTATTTGGCTTGGCATGGTAGATCTCTACCTTGTTAATGCTTCTTATCTTGGTCCTTTGTGCATTGGGTTAAACTTCTTGGTTGGGCCTCTTGGTACCTATCTAATCATTGATCAAATCACGTGTGAGAGAAGTTGTTGAAGTACAATATCCTACATCAATTTCTTTGCTCCGACATTAATTTTTCAAGTGCTCATCAACTCTTCAATAAGATCTTGAGTCACTCGATTCCAAATAATATCTTCGATGAATCCATTCATTGCTAATTAATTTTGAAATGGAAGCTCAAGGTTCTTCAACAAATTGTGTTATGTTAGTCTCTCTCGTTATACTAGTCTCCCCAATCCCTTGGTGTTCTACACTATCGATAAATTAAGTGCAAAAATTAAAGTGACTGAAATTGGGTTGGGTTGGATTAACGGACCGAGCCTAGTTGTTGAAGCCACTTGCAAAACTAGAACATATGAGAAAGGTGTGGGAGCTAATTCCCCAAAGTACCTCCGATGTTTAAATCAATACTTATCCAAGGTAAATAATTAAATAGAAGAGATCAGGAAACTTTTTACACTTAAGAAAGAAGTGTACCTATTTGAGAACAAGCAATGGGAATTTATACTAGGTATAGAGGGAAAAAAGGAATCTTACAAGTTGAAATCCCTAGTTTGATAAAAAAAATATATGATAAACACGTGGAGGTGAATCCTCCAAAGTGTTTCCGATACTTATGTTAGTAGTTATCTAAGGTGAATAATCAAATGGAAGAGATTAGGAGGCTTTTATACTTACATAGGATGTGTATTGATTTGAAAACAAGTAAGGGGTATTTATACACGGTAGAGAGAGAAAAGATAAATTTTGAGGGTGCTATCCCTAGTCTAGTACCTTAGGGATTGATATCCCTAACTTGACATCATAGGTTGGCTGTTGCAGGTATAAACCGGTGCATACAAGAGAGTACTCAGGTAGTGTCATGTCTAATCAAGTTACTTAAGTGATGCCTAGTTATGTTATGTCCAATCATAGTTAGATCGACCTCGGAATGTACTCTTGACAGTTCTTAGCTCTGTGGCCTCAAGCTCGTTTATCCATTTGAGATCTCCTGATGTGACACAAAAGGGAGGCCGAGGTGGGCATTTGATCATTGAATCTTTTTGCTTGGTGTGGAGTCAAGAGTGAAGTAATACTTTGGCTGGTGCCTAGGTAGTTATAAGCAAATAAGAAGACAAATTAGAAGTCAAACTGAGATGTCATGTGCTTAAGATGATTCACAACCTAATGATTATGGGCCCAATGTAAACTAGACCCAAAATGACATAAGATTGGGCTTAAACAATTTGTGGCCTAATTTGAAATAAATTGAACATGACATAAGGTTGGGCTATCTAAATTTGCTCTCCACAAACACAATGAAAATTTGAAACGTATAAAGAAGCAAACATTTTTGCCCAAAAAAAATAAAGAAGCGAACATACAAAGAAGTTAGGAGAAAGGAAGCAAAAACAGAATAAAATTTCGGTATACTTAAAAGAAAATAAAAAAGGAAAGATAATAGGAATGGAGAGGTGAAGGAGCTACAGTTGAGGAGAGAATAGAATTACAGCAAGGGAGACCGAGTACAAGTTACAATTGAAAACCTGCACCACACCAAATTGTGACACACTCATCTGTGGCCATGTCAGAATTGGGGGCACCATGATTTGTCAATTTTTTAATTTTCTTCTCATGTTTTTAATTGAAAAAAATATGATGCAGAAGTTGCCGTCACATTTCTTTTTTTTTCTTTTTTTTTGGCACAGCTCACCGATGCTGATGATTGCTTTTCGGAGGAATTCTCTAAGTCACGGTTTGTGAGGGTTTTGTATTTTAGTCTATTATATTTATATAAGGCGCAAGGAACAGCTGATGATTATTTTTACCCTTTACATTCACGCTCCAACATTCTCCATTATTGACCTCTGCACGATGGTGCACTTCTTAAATACGCAAGGTCCAATATTGAACTGCTTTTCAGAAGGACAACCAAAACATATTTTAAAAAAAAGATATATTTTTTAACCATCTTTTTATTTTACTTACTCGTAGATTAAAAAATACTACAATAATATTTTTTCTCAAAATTTCTCTTTTTTTTTTTAAGTCACACAATCAAAACAAAATTTCTCAAAATAGGGTGTTAATTAGTATATTGCAAAATTGTTTGAGATGTTGCCTTTTTATTATATATGAATTAGCATGCTTCTAGAAGTATTCTTAAAATTACTTTTGTTTGTTTTTTTTAGGGGATAAATTAGTATAAAGAAAAGTACGATTGAAATGATTAAAGAGTGTTTCTTTTTCAGGATTAAAAACTCTATTCGATTTCCTCCAAAAAAAAAAAAAAAATCTCTCTTCGATGTTAACTTCAGAATAGAAAAGCAAGCAAGGCCCGTTCCTCCTCTGCCGCTATCGTCATTTGTCTCGTTTTGTAGGTGGGGAGATCCAAGAAATTAAGGGAACGACTCTGAGCTGAATGGTCATGATATGTATAGACTCTTGCTAGATATTTTCTCATAAATCGGATTTATGACTCCACCTGAACACACGTAAACTCGGTCTATCTCAAAAAATTTCCTCATTGCTAAGAGGCTTCCGTTTTAACATTTTTTTTCCACTCTTGGTTAAAATCAAATTTTATTTTTTTTTCATACATGAATCGGGAACTAGTGGAGAGATATTTATATGAATCGGGTCCATATGGACCCTATGATCCAGATTGAGCCATTAAGGCTCATCAAACCTTGGTGAGCCTTGGTGGCTAAATCTGGACCATAGCGTCCACATGGACCGATCCATTCAAAAATTTTCCGGGACTAGTGCAATACACGTCAAAAGAACGTCCGCGGGTGTGCAATGCAATACTCACGAGGGAGTAGGTGGTTGTTGACCTCGTAGTCTCACGTCTGTCTTTTTTTTGTTTTTCGGTCCTTAGAGTCTCACGTCTGTCTACATGAGTTTTTTATCCTGCGCCTTTGATGGGTAACTTTTTGTAGAAAACATCATGCACTGGAAATTTCTAGCATTCAATGAGTGGCAGTTTGGTGATGTTTCATATCTTGAAGTGTCAATTTGTCGTGCATTGCTTATTCTAAAATCACGTCACTTAGGCAGAAATATAGCACGCAATTGCTTAAATTAATTTTCAATTCTTGATACGATCTTATAAAATTATAAAATATTTAATTCACATAATTTAGGATGAATATCTCATATTTTTACTACACATAATTTGAAATGTAACTTTCAATTTATATTCTAAACTGAATACCTTTTCCCTTATTTATAACCTTCATGGTTGGAGTTTGAATCTCAGACTTTTGCAAGAGAATCAACTTAAGAACCGTGCTCCTTGACCAATCAAACTTCATTAACTGAACAATAACATATTGATAAATAACTGTGACTCACTCTAACGTACAAGATTATATGTGCTTGGATGTGAGATGGTATGTTGCTTGTTAAGGTCCATTTACTAAATTCAATCCATTTGTACCAATTTAAGTCATATCGATTTGCTAAACAAAACATCAAAAGACCAATGGCCTTGAAAATAAAGTTTATGTTGTTTGATGAAGTTTAATGCTTTGCTACCAAAAAAATATAATGATGAAGTTTAGGTACTATATGCCACTAAATTGGGAAAAGTAATATTGGTCCCTTTAGACTTTAGGACGTAAGTGGGATGGTAATGTTGGTCCTTGACTTCGGGACATCAGTGGGATCCATACAGATTGGAAAATACGAGCATCCGAATTCTCTGAGAAAAGGACGCACTAAAGCTCCAGCACAATATATTTATGCTTGTGGACCATCGAGGCTTGAAACATATTTCCAATACAAGACTTGGACCTTGATCCTAGATAGTCGATACACAAGCTTTTCTGTTCTTTCATGGCAAAATTTTCGGCCATTTTCATCCTCATTTCGTTGGTCACCATTCAATGCATTTATGGGGATGAAAAGTACGAATACATCAAAACAATAAATCCAGAAGCACTCAATATGAAGAAAGAAAAGCTAAGCCATTTCAGGTTCTACTGGCACGATATCCTAAGTGGAGAAAAACCAACATCAGTGAGAGTGGTGGCACCTCCCAACATCACTTCATTCACTGCTTTTGGCCTGGTGAATATGATCGATAATCCCTTAACTGTCGACCCGGAACTCAGCTCAAAATTGGTTGGAAGGGCTCAAGGGTTTTATGCCTCAGCTTCACTAGAGGAGATTGGTTTCTTGATGACCATGAACTTTGTTTTCATTGAAGGGAAGTATAATGGAAGCACCATCAGCGTCTTAGGGAGGAATCCGGTGCTTAACAAGGTGAGGGAGATGCCGGTAATCGGCGGAAGTGGGCGCTTCCGATTTGCTAGAGGTTATGCTCAGGCGCAAACTCGCAACTTTGATCCCAAGACCGGTGATGCTGTTGTTGAGTACAACGTCTATGTAATGCATTACTGATGATCTTAGGATTTTTATTTTCCTATAAGATCATAGTTTTTCCTTTTTATTTTTCTTTGCTGTTGGTCTTTCTCTTGGAATTTTTGTAGCGCATAATTTCCAATAAATGTTTCTCGTGTCCTCTGTTCTCTTAGTAAATTTGAAAGAGAATGTACTAGTTGAATACATAGGCTTTGTTTATTTGGGGATATGTGGTGTCGCAATTTATCCACTATCAAGTTCCTGCAAGTTAAATGCGGTGTAATTATTTAGTATTTTTGTGTAACTGACTAGCATTATGGTGTAACTTTGTAGAACCATGGTGTAACCAATTTTTATCCAAAACGACGTCATTTTGGAATCCAAAATTTGCGTAACGTGGTTTGATCACGTTCATCAATTTTTTGTCTTCAAACCCCATCTGTCAACTTGCGGGAACTGAAACTTGTGATGCCCCGCATCCATTATTTGGAATTGTTTTTGAGAATATCTAAAAAATTCTAGACACGTGTTTCATTTGCAAGTACCGTTTAATCTCATATAATACTTACAAAAAATAATATCTAAAACTATTACTTTAAAAACATCTTAAAAACAATCACTTAAATAAAGTAGTTTCTAACAATCTAGCCCGTAAGTTGTAAGACGGCCAACGGATGTTCAGAGTAATTTTGTAACCCAGTTTATCATAAGAAGGGCCAACTAATATTTTTTGTAAGCCAGTTTGTCACATACTACAATTACAAATTGTTTTTTCATCAAAAATTTTTATGAAGATGGATTCATGAGTAATGATACACACTATAAAAGTTGAAAGCAATTGATGAACTTAAGAAATATATTTAACTAGTTTTAGATGCATGAAATAGCTTCATTTAGATTGTGCTTTTTGGAATTATTATTTGAAAAATAATACTATAACGATTTTTGAAATGTGATATATGTAACATATTAAAAATATGTTTGGAGAATATTTTCAAATATTATACAAAAGAAATGGTTGTCCAATCAAAATCAATATCATGGTAAAAAAATGCTGTCCAAACAGTGTCTTCCTCGTAGAAATTCGACAAGAATATTTTGTGATAACTCATGACACAAAAGATGTGACTAGAACCTTTAAGTCTTTAGCTCAAAAAAAAAAAAAAAAAAACCTTTAAGTCTTTTACATTAAATTGGTAATCTCCACTTTGCTAGTGAAACATAAACTTTTCATCCTCTCCTGTCATGTCCTCATATCTATAGGTCCAAAGGGAAGACTTTGTGGTCAATGTCATGAAAGACCCTGCGTTGGTAAAAAAGAATTCTACTCTCATATTTTCTGCATTTTTCTTAATTTTTAAGATCAATCTCTATATTCGCATTCAAAAATTGAATGTGGGAACAGCATGCTGTGGAATTTTATGTCACGTAAAAGTGGGTAGGTATGCACTGCACCATGAGGGAGTGGGTCGGCGGGGACCTAAGAATCGGGCGTCGCGTGTACGAAAATTTTTTTTCTTCTCTGTTGTTGATGTGATATTTCTATGATTTTGAAAATTCGTATGATGAAGACTTGTACCATAGCCACAAAAAGGTCTGCATGTGATATTTTAAACTCTTCAACTATTATTAATTCGTCATACTCTCTTTTTTTTTTTTTTTTGTTTGAAAGAATTCGTCATATTCAATTTGATAGCTCTCATGTGAGGAATCGTTTTTTTGGGAAATTATTTTAAAATATTTTTAAATTTATTTTACGTACATCATATGGATTATTTTTCAATAACATTTAAAAAAAAAACTCTCCAAACAAAAATTCCAATTTAACTAGGTCAATCAATCTTTCATTCAGATCAAAGTTACATTTTATTGGTTTAATGATATATCTTGATATGTGAATAACTAAATATTGCTCAACATGCTAAATGTGGGAATCTGTTCCTAGTTATTTATAATATAAAATCATTTCTCATGTATTTAAGTCAAATTAATTTTCTAGTCAACTTTAGGCAACAAATGGGATTACAGAAGTCAAGTCTAAGGTACTAAATGGCAATAAAATCCAAAATGGGACAATTAACTTTGGGAACACAGGTTGGATCCATCGTCCTTGTTAATTGGAAAATTATGCAAAATTCTTTATTTATTACTAAACTTACATACGTTATAACGAATTTTTTATTTGTTTCATAAAGGTGCTATTGTAATTTATTGATACACTTATTTTTATTTAATACACGAGATCTCATGTGCAACACAGAACCGTTGTATATGTATTTGAAAAAGTGTTGACTGACGGGATTAGGTGATAATAACCCAAAAAAATGATGAATATTATGAAATAGAATAAAAAATATTCACAAAGATTACCATTACTTTATTAAGAAAAGTTAATTTCATGTTTTTGTCTATTTTTGTCAATTTTTAAATGCAAAATATTCTGTATAATTGTTCTAAAAATATTTATTAATTTATACAACTTGTTTAATACTTTTCGCATTATCAAAAATAATTACCACTAAAAATTGTTCTTGTCCATTCCTCTCTCAATATATATACATATAGACACGACACGAACCCGCAATAAACAACATATTTCCAAGAAGACATTAACCTTCTATTCCATGGCTAGAATTTCAGCTCTCCATCTCTTCGCCATCTTCATCATCTTTTCCTTCATCACCATTCAGGTCACCTATGGTGACAAAGAATTCGAATTCGTCAAAGCACTTAATCCAAAAGTACTCAAGATGAAGAAAGAAAAGCTAAGCCATTTCAGGTTCTATTGGCATGACATCCTTAGTGGCAAAACTCCAACTTCAGTTATGGTGGTGCCACCACCCAAGTCCACTTCGTTCACCGGCTTCGGTTTGGTGAACATGATTGATAATCCGCTAACTCTCGGCCCAAAACTCAGCTCGAAAGATGGTCGGAAGAGCTCAAGGGTTTTATGCATCAGCTTCACAGGAGGAACTTGGTCTGTTAATGACCATGAACTTTGCTTTCATTGAAGGCAAGTACAACGGAAGCACCATCACTTTGTTAGGGAGGAATCCGGTGTTGAACAAGGTGAGGGAGATGCCGGTCATCGGCGGAAGTGGGCTTTTCCGATTTGCTAGAGGTTATGCTCAGGCTTCTACTTACTGGTTTGATCCCAAGACTGGTGATGCTACTGTAGAATATAACGTTTATGTAATGCATTACTGAGTATGCTATCATTTTTCTGGATTTTTCCTTTGAGATCATAGTTTTTTTTTTTTTTTATTCTGGCAGAATTTTTGTAGGGCATTGATGCAATAAATATTTTGCCCTTTTTAGTCTCTATTAACCCTTTTCACAGAGGGTGTAGTTGTTGAAAAGTAAGTTCCATTTAATGTAAAGCTCAACAACTCTTCCTAGGAGGTAACATTGTGGACAATAACTGCGACAGTAATATCTTTGATCTGAATAGATATGTATCTGTTCTAGTTCATATGAACTACAAACTACAAATTTTGTGTTGGACAATGTTGTAGTGCCAAATTATCATCATATGAAATGATAATTCTTTTAAAAAAATTGATAAAATTTTATGATAATTTATGACTTTAATAAGAAAATTTACCACTAATTTAGTAGCGAATTGCCATAACTCAGTAACACCTTGTGGTTGTAAACAATTGATACAAGTCACTTGGTTTTAGACTTTTGAAATTTGTATATGCATAACATCATTTGCTCATTGAATTGATTTTTCACGGATATGATTACCCATCCGGTACAGCGTAATCCAGATTTTGTGTCTAATTTTTTATTATATCTAATTATATTTAATATAAAATTATATTATATCAATACAAAATTATATAAAACTAGATCGTATTATTTAATCATACGATTTATTTTGTATAATAAAGCGATACAATTTTATATTCAATACAATGAGACACTAAAAACATTAAACAAAGAAGAGCCGATTGTCGCGATTTAACGTGTAACAAGGATTGTTGAACTTCTTTTTTTTGACACTTATTGGGGAATAAGGGAAAAGGATTGTTGAACTTCTTAGACGGCTAAAATATGCCTTCCACAGCTTAATTAATTCATTAGCAAGAGAAGAATAAGACAGGAGTAGAACGGTCTTCTGGAAAAAGATAGGAAATACGCGTGCAGTATGGGCTTGACAAATGTAATTGCGAAACGGTCAATTGTACATATGCGGTTACCATGATGACCGGTGTTCGTGATGATGGTGTGAACGGGCAACTTTTCAATGATTCCCGACAGTTGTCGTTGTAATTTTCCCCCCGGTGAGGTCTTTTTATTATACAAGTCTGGCAAAAAGTTAGTGGTGAAAAGACTGTCAGGTCCACTATTTTTCGAAATAAATCTTTGTCTTGCTTTATGAGAAGTGCATCTATATTTAATTCTTTCTTTTCAGTTGGATGTCAGTTTATTTATTAAAAAAAAACTCATTTCCAATTGCATTTTATTTTACATATACATAAATTTAAAAAGTATTATAGTAATAAATTTTTTAAAAGAACTAGGCGTCTAAAGGGGCCTAGACTTCTTTTTGCAACAGATCTTGCTTATTAAATATATTTGAGAAATTTTAAAGGAAGGGAAAGGAAGAAGGGCAATATATGAGTATGCCACAAGTTTAAATAATTTGGGAGAAGGGTGAAGTTTACTTAATCTATAATATATATTATATTCCATTCAAAATTCTCACAAATGCCTAAATGAGTCAGCCATCCACTTGACACCCTTTGCTCTCTATGCATCACCTTTCATGAGACAAAGTTACATTATTATTGCCACTCTTATGTTTATTAATGGAATTCTACTTAAATTTCTACGCATGTGACAGATAAAAAAAAAATTTTACTTTTTGTTTAGTAGATTAATTTTTCTTTTTTGTCAATATAAAAATTTGTTAACACTAGCGGATTTGAATTTGAACTTCTCTTTTTGTACACGTGGCTTGAATATGCACATGCTACTATATTTTTTTTACCCTAACAATATAAGAAATGTTAATACTTATTTTATTTACAATTTCATTTTCTACAAGAATGGTTGTAAATGCAATGTTGGTTAGGGTTTTCCCCCTAAATTACATAGTCAAAAAAGTATATTGTGAACAAATAAGAGACTGCCAATAATAATTATCTTTGTATAATTTTTGGTGCTTCTTTCTGGATCCAATGCTTCACAAGTTGTGCCCTTGTTATTTCAGACAATTTAGAGTGTGCATAATAGGTTAGTTAAAATGTGCAACTCTATTGAATTATGGTATAACTCTGCGCTGAAACATAGTGTAATCACTTTTTACTCCAAAACGATGCTTTTTTTTTTCATTTTTAATTCAATCTCATCCCTCCATTTTTATCTTCTAAAATTAGGGACGTCAACTTGTCCCAAATGGAACTTGTGACACCCCGTTACCTTTCTTTTAATATGATGGTACTTTTCCAATAGATATGAAGCAAGTTAAGGACCATTTTGGTACTTTACTCTCAATTTACTGCCTATTCATTCAAGTAAATAGATTTCCTATTAGCCCATTACTAAATTATGAAACGCGGGTAACAAATGAGCCCATTGAGCTCCCGTTGAAAAACTCAAAGACATACATACTCATGTCACTTTATGTTTCTCTAGAACTACATAGTTATGTTGGCTATCTATTTGAACACAACTGCAGAAATTGTAAATTGTTCCAAGTAACAAATAATAAATATAATACGATACTAATTGGGTTAGGAAGGCTTCAGAATACTAGATAACAGGTTCCTAGATGCATTTATTGGAAAAATGAGGTTAAATTACATTAGTGTCTAAACACAAGGGGAGAACAAAATATAAATGTCTTTTAAAATGGTAAATTGTGTATCTTAACAAATATCTTAAGTCGTTGATTAGAAAAATTATTACTAATTTTTTCTCACATCCAAACAATGACATGAAATTTATTAGTGTAGTTTTGAATGTAACGTACTGACATATAGTTAATCAATTCTCAGTTATTTCCTTTTTACCTATTATTTTCTTATTTTGCAAGTAACATTATTAAATGGCGGTTTACCAAGGTTTTCCTGCAATTACAACATATATGAAATGAGATATTTCAATTCAATGCTCAAATTCAATTAATTATCAAGATTTATATTTTTACTAATTTAACAACCTAGGGGCCACTTGGTTCAAATTCCTCAATCACGATCACTATGGATATCATTAACTCTACTATGAGTATAGATTTTGATAATTTTCCCCAACATGTTTGGTTTAACAATGGAATGGGTATCATTATAAAAATACTTGTTTGGTTTATTGAAAATGACTATCAAGTAAATTTTATAAATTTTAAATCTTTATTTATGATATATATATTTTTTAGATTTCTTATTTTGTATCTTTTTAAAGAAAATTTCTAAAAAGATTTCTTCAATTTTAAATATAGCCATACTCTAATTTGAGTTTTATGCAAATGATAACGTTCAAAAAAAAGTCAATTTTATTATATTAATAGAGAGTACTATATATCTTTGATTTTCAATTCATTTTTTTATAAAAAAAATTTATTAAAAAGAATTTTTATAAAAAAATTTATAAAGTAATAATAAAAAATATTCAAAATCAAAACATGAGAGAGAGAGAGAGAGAGAGAGAGAGAGAGAGAGAGAGAGAGAGAGAGAGAGGAATAGTATATTGGGTGGGTAACTCAAAAGATATGTATTTTTATAGTGGGTTTGTTTTTGCTCTTAATCATAAATGTTAATGTGTTTGATAGAATAGTATTTTGGTGGAAATCATTAACACCCCAATTAATCACTTTCATTTTCATTGAATGATAGTGATAGTTGTTTAACAAACATCAATAATGGTGTCATTAGTAATGACACCTATTCCTCTCCTTGACTCTCCTAAACCAAACACCCCCTAATCGTTTTATCAACTGTGTTTCAATATTTAGATTTTAGACTTCAAGTTTTAGTTTCATTAATGGGGCCTAGATATCTAACTTAATTTTGATTTTTTTTTTGTTAAATATACGTCTATGCCTTTGTGTGGCCAAGAAGGAAAAAAAGGAAGAGATGTAGTGATGGAAGGAGATAATAAGAAAAAGACACTCGATCACTTCTAATATAGTTTTTAAAAAAAAATTAAAGAGAAAAACGTGAGCGCGCACAAAACAAGAATTTTGAATATTCGTTATTATTTGATAAATTGATCATCTATTGTATAGTATTTACAGAGAAAACAAACTTAGAAACAAAAATGAAATAAAATAATAAATAAGAAAAATACTAAACTATTAAAACTAAAACATTAGATGACCCATACGCTAAATTTGTTCTACTTAGTAAACCTAAAAAACTACATTGGTTTAAAATAAGTTTAGCAAGGGCCAAATCTATTGTATGATGTCCACTTCGAAAGAACTTTGATACACATGAATATAGCCACAACTCTCCGGAGAATTCTATAAGACCTATATTTGTCTTGAAAATTGTCAATCATCATAGCTCTAAAAATATTGACGAATTTCGGGCACCACGCCTGATAAACTAACCAACCAAATAGCCATGCCTAACTGGATTCTAATTCTCACTGTCATTAATTGAGCCCCTACAAGGCTTTATTCTTGTGGTTTTGCCATGTGTATTAAAAGTTTATCTAGTTATTAAATATCTTTTATTTGTTATGGCTATTGATATTTGAATCAACAAAATTCCAAGTTTCAGAATTAAAATGGACATAATTAAAATTGCAGACCATTGTGGTGCACATGGATGCATCCAGGCCCATAATCAGGTCTGATTTTGATGGTTATGACTGGTCGGACAAGGAGAGTGTTTCTTAGGCGAAGAAAGTTGATTTGTGTAACCGAAAAATAAAAACAACTAAACAGGACTGCTCAAGCAAAAACGGGTTAGAAACAAGAATAGTTAAACAATTTTGGAAGAAACTTTACAATAGTTATAATTATCATGATGGAGAAAACAAAGATGGAAGCCCAATTTCTCAATATGTTGTCACCGTTGGATCTATCTACAAAGCCCATTCGCACGTGACCTCTACTTTTCTGTGCATTGGGCTTGGCATCATGTGTCTCTCTACCTTGTTGTTCATCATATGTCTCTACTGCTGCCTTTTTTTTTTTTTATTAATAACTGTTATATTACAATATTTTGTTGTCTCAAATTAGTGGAATGATGCTCCTAATAGTGTGCTGGTTGAAGTCCTAGACTATTTACCATACACAATTTAGAAGTATTGCTCTCTGAAATCTATCTAAACCCTCCTTTTTGTAAAATTTCCTAACTGCTACAAGTAAGATTTGATATCAAAACTTGCGATATGGCTTCCTTGACCACTGTGCCATTAGCCCAGTGGATACCTTGTCAATACCTTTTATTCTTCTTCTATGTACAAGGTTAGGCCTAGGTACATTTAATGAATACCCTTCCCGATCTTTCTCTTCATTTTTTGTCCCCTAAGGGTATGGGCCAATGGAATCAATGGTACAGGGTTTGGAGATGAAAATTAAAAAAGGTAGGTGATAGAAGTAAAAAAACAAAATTAGAAAACACAAAATGAAAACGAAGCGCAAAAAACAACGAAGCTTACTATTGTTAAGGACTAACATAATAGATAAAATAGAGTTTGGACAGTGATTTTGAAATTAAAGCTTAAATGCTATACTGTAATTTCTCCCGAAAATTGTCATGCCTATGAGCAAATCGTTCTACAGCAGCAGATTGCATGATATTCATTTTTTGGCAATACTAAATTGGCATGAGTGAATTAAATAAATGCTTTACTATTTACCCCTAGTCAACGATGCTTTGCACTAAAGCATGCACGAGTTCTTTTTGCCTTTTTCCCACTTTCTTAATTTAAGCAATGAATTTTGATTTTACGAAAGGAAATTAAATTGGATTTCAATATTCTTGTTGATAGCCTAATCGAGGTTTCGGAATGGATATGTGAAAGGAAGACCGAAGTGACCAAAGATGAATTGGTCTATGAGAAGAGCTGACTTTGTTGGATGAAGTTGCCTGCAAGACAAAAGAGGTTGAAAACACGTGGGGACTCTCTTTGCCTCTTATGCTCAAGTCAATAAATGAAAAACAAGCAAAAGAACTCGGAAAGCTATTCAAATGTAACAGCGAGTGTACCTTTTTGAGATAGAATAAATAATTTTTATACTTGAGGGAATGATAAAGACATGACAAGACAGCAGCTATAGGCTGATAGCCTAGTAGTCATAGTTTGATGATTAGATGTTAGATGTAGATGTAACTTGTGTCAAAAGTTACTTGTCACATCAGTCATATCTATCCAACCTCTAAATCAAGGTAAAGTAGCTACCCCAAAAGCTTAGTGACTATGAGTATGGATTCGGGTTATTCATGCCTTTTCAAGGTGTTTTAAAGGACCAAAGTCCAAGAAATCGAGCCTATGTTGGCCTCCACAAAGAGCAAAGTTGTCATGCCCCATATCCTTAAATGTGGCACCTGTCATGCCTTAAATTACGCTAGAACACAAGGCTAATTGATACAAAACATAAAACAATTAACCATAGCTTAATACAAGGAGGATAATAGTCCAAAAGAATGCCATTCCATTCATTCTAAAAATACACTATCCAATTAACAATTCCATTGCCCTATTAACAAAAATAGTTGGGGAAATACATGTATAACCTAATCTATACAAAAAATATGGCTATATATCAATGGACCCAAAATAACCTCATTCGAAGTCTATACTAATCTATAAACTAAGAGGCCCAAAAGTCCTGCCAATCCTCCTCTACAAAATCATCCCCTGCGAAGTCAAAGAATAAGGTGAGTGATAATTCACCTAGCAAGTAGTAAAAGATCTCTTTGGAGCTTAGGATTGTTAAACGTATATATATACTTGCAATACAAAATGATAAATTCACATTATTCAAAATATACGTGGTCATCCAAAAGTGATACAAATCACATTTATAACCATCACATAATACAATGAAAGCTCAAGTAGTTAGTAGACAAATGACCCTAGATATTTAGTTGTTAACTACAATCCGGTTAACACGGTTCAAAACAACTATCACCCGATTGGTCCGGTTCAAAACTAACTATCACCCGGTTAGTACGGTTCAAAAAGTTTATTACAAACACCAAAGTTAAGGAACTAGTCATGTCATAATCCATTTCACATACTAGAGCTCGATTTCGTAATCATTCAAGTAACAAATAGGCCACGTATATTCATTTCATAATAAAACAAGAATATATCCAATCTTAAGCCCATTTATAGAGAAACTAAGATTTCATATCATTAGAATTAACAATTTACATTTTCAAAAGTAAAGAGATTCAAGTACTACTTACCTCAATCCAAATATTAATTCAAATAATCGGGGTAAGAATAGATGCCTTCGTCACCTATAATGCACAAATAACGCTTAATTATAGCCTTAATCTATCAATAAATCTTAAACAAAGTGCAATTCTAGACCCTACACACTAAACGGATAAAAAACTCACAAGAAAGGGTGATCCGTGGTAGACCAGGCTGATCCGCGCCCGTGGATCAGCAAGAGCCAACCGCGGCTCCCAACAGATGGTTGAGTCGCGGGTGAGCAAGAACGAGCCACGGCTGCGGTTCACCCCGCGGCTCGTCATCCGCAGACCGATCCATGGCCAAATGATGCTGCGGATCCGGTCAAGGACTTAGGCCAATCCAGTCGCGGTTCCTTCCGTACGGCGGATGGGGGCCACGGCTGGCACCAAAATATGCCCAGAAACGACCTGCAACACCAAACACTTACACCCAACACTATTTATCTTCCTCTAGCTCAAACCAATCACCAAAACAACTCCAAAATGGCATAATATGACAAAACACTACTGTCGCGCCCCATTTTTGAAAATGCGGAAAGTTAGAAAAAGGAAGAATTAAATGTGGATTGTGTTTATTTATTGGAAAAAGAGTAAATTTTTGTAAAAATAAATTTTTTAGAAATTACTTTATAAAAGATAGTTGGACAAAAAATGTGACAAACAAATGCTTTATTTTGAAAACAAAAGAAAAGGGCCTAAAATGGGACTTTGAAAATGCGACGGTTTTTGGGCCTAAAATAGAGTCTAAAAAGGGTTTTTAGTAAAAAGGGGGTCGCCACTTGGTATTGAGTTTTGGTGTACCAAGTCACCAGAAAATATTTTACAAAGGTAAGAAAATCGAGAATGAGTTATTTAGAAAAGATGATTTTTGGAAAAATATGGAAAAAACAAGAAAAACCCTTTTAGACGACTCCAAGTCTTTGAAAACAAGAGAAAAAGGTTCGGGAGTCACAGTTGAAGAAAGGGAAGGCAAAGGCTCGCGCCTAAGGCACCCTTTCAACCTAGCCGAAACTAGTTGCGAGGTTTAGTTTAAATTTTCCTAATATAACCTTAAGATTTTATCACATTTGGATGCAACTTGTATGAATGCAAATCTAGTCCTAAAAATGAATATCGTTAAGGGACAAAATATTCCATTGAGGTTTGGTCGGGATTATCGCATTAATTGCGAAACCCGAGTCTAGACCTCGATGGAGTCACGAGTATAGATGCAAAATGAAATGCAAGAGAAAAGGAAAATAGTAGTATAGATAGTAAGTGAACAAAGAAAGTGGGATACAACATAATGGGTACGGGGAACTAATAGACTACGTGACTAGCTATTTCTACTCACGGAGGGGGGAACGTCATGTACGCCACCGCTTCCCACGTGAGTAGATGACTATTTCTTAGTAAAAAAAAATCACACAAATGACCTAAGATTCTATGTGTAGTGGAGTCTAAATGTTATGCACTAAACATTTGTTTAAGATAGATAATAAGTGATAATAATACATAAAAAAAAACATACAAAAATGAGAAAAGGCCTAAAAAGAGAAAATGTGTGTGAAATGGTCATGAAATGCACACAAGAAATGATTTTAATACTAAAATGACCTAAAGGCCTAACATTGGACTAGCCTATTTTCTAGAAATTCTCCGCTAGCGTTGGACTAGCGAAGAAAAATGAAATTAACCACAACTAGCGTTGGACTAGTGTAGCGACTGATACACATATATAATAATAAAGCAAGTAAATAAATAAAGTATAGATTAAAGCAATAATCACATAATAGCACATAGGAGCACATAGCACATAAGCATAATATTCTAGATGCAAAGTTCCTAGGAAAAGCGAATAAAACACATAAGCACATAGCTACACATAGCACACAAAACCCTAACTATTACACCTGGAGAAGCCTAATTACAGTCTAAAATGGAAAAAAAGAATAAGAGATGACATATCTAACCTATCTATTACATTCTCTATCTAAAATACATAAGCTTTTGTTAAATGGATAAAAATATAAACTATCTATTACATTATCTATCTAAATACAAAATTTTCGTTAAATAGAATATTACCTATCTATTACATTTCTTTGAATAATTAATATTAATTCAAATAAATAACATGACATAAATAAATAAATACTCACACATGAATAAAAATAATAATACAAAGAGATACATAAAAAAAACATATAGAAAAACACATAGGAGCACATAGGAGCATATAAAGAGACATTGGAAGGATAATAGGGGTACCTCCCATTCGAAGATTCGGTATAAATGCTAATAAAATGAACAAACATGTCAAAAATACCACTGTTTAAATAAATAAACTACTAATTAAATAATTTCATACTAATCACTATAAACATGCCACAATAATTCAAAACAATTATAGCAATAATAAACAAAATAAAAAAATAATAGTTAAATATTTAGGAAGAAAAATGAAAATTGTTTAAGTAAAAATAACTAAGTAAATAAATAAATAAAGTAAAATAAGAAAAATAAAAATAATAAAAGATAAAACACAATAATACATACTTAGACTTTTAGCACCCAAATAAGAATCATCAAAATAACTAGAAGAGAAATAAAGAAACTAATTTGAACATTAATTAGATAAAAGACTAAATTTTTTTGGGAACATTAAAATAAAAATAAAATATGAAAAGAAAAATAATTTTAAAAAAAACTTGAGGAATTAATTAAATTCTTCTTCTCTTTTTTTTTTTGACCAAAAATAAAAGTATTCCAAGATTTTAGGTTGAGAGTGAGGATTTAAGCAACATTTTAGAGTAAAAATATAATTTACAACAAACAAAAGGATGAAATTACAATTTTAAACCCTAATCAAGGTAATAACATAATTTACAACAAATTTAAAAGGTTAAAATATAATTTCCAGCAAGCATAATGCCAAAATGAAAATTTCCAGCCATACTTAAGGTCAAAAATGTGATTTCAGCAAACTTGGGGGGTTAAAAATGCAATTCCAGCAACATTCAAGAGTAAAAATACAATTTTCAGCAACATTCAAAGGTTAAAATTCAAGTTCTAACTACTTGGGGGGCAAAAATATAAATTCCAGCAATATTCTAGGCCTAAAGTACAATTCCAACAATGCATGGGGAGTAAAAATGAAATTTCCAGAAATATTGGAGAGGTAAAAAGGTAATTTCAGAAAAGTATAGGGGTCAAAATGTAATTTTATAAAAATATAGGGGTCAAAATGTAATTACAGAAGAATATAGGGTCAAAAATGGAAATTAAAAAAATATAGGGGCCAAAATTATAATTATATAAAAGTCAGGGGACCGAAATGCAATTAATTGGGATGTGATTGAAAAGAAAATAGAATTATAGGGGTCAATCTACAAAAAATAGAAACTTAAATGCATATAATCGTAAATGTTCAGGGCCACAATAACATTAATAAAAAGTCTAAAGACTATAAAATAAATACATATTATTAATTAAAAAAACAAATTATAAAAAACAAAACCAACAAAACGACGTCAGTTTTGAGTGAAACTACGTCAAAATGACGTAGTTTCACCAAAACTTTTTTTCCTTTTTTTCAGTTTCCTTTCTTTCTTTTTCTTCTTTCTTTCTCTCTTTCTTCTTTACTTTCTCATACTTCTTCTCTTTTACTTTTCCAGACTTCCTTCTCTTTTTTTTTCTTCTCTTTCTTCCCGATTCTTCTCTTCTTCCCTAACTCTCTGATTTCTCTTTCTCTCTCTTCTGACTCGTTCTCTCCTCACCGGATTTCTCTTTCCATTTTTGGTTTCTCTCCATTCTCTCTCTCTCTCTCTCTCTCTCTCTCTCTCTCTCTCTCTCTCTCTCTCTCTCTCTCTCGGTGTCACTCTCCTTAAATCTCTCAAGAACCGATTCCTCTAGAATCCTATTTCACTAATTGAAGAACAATCTAGGCATAAATCCACTTGGAAAACTCTGAACCGAATGGAATTTTAGGGGTGAAAATAAATCTTACCTAGTTTGAAGTGTGGTGCGATGCGTGACTTGTCAGTGGAGGTGGTGGAGCTTCTGATTCACTGGTGGTGGTGGAGTTTCGGCCGTCTAGTGAGGTTGATGGAATGGCCTGATTGCAGGCTGTAGGCTTGCTTCTTTTTTTTTTTTTTTTTTTTGTGCAGGGGTGTGTGATATGTTTATGTGTATTGTGCGTGTGTGTGCCTGTGAATTGTTTGTGAACGTTTTTGTTGTGCAAGTGTGTGTGTATGTTTGTGACAGGTGTGTGTAATTGTGTGAGTGAACTGGTGTGTGTGTTGTGTGTGTTGGACTATGAGTTGTGTATGTGTGCCTGTGACAGTGTGTTTGTGTGTATTTATGGTGAAGGAGAGGCAAAGAGAGTGAGGAGGAGTTTCTGCTGAGAGAGAAAAGAGGAGAGTGTGAGTAAATTGTGAGCAATGTGCGTGTGTTGTGTCTAATGTGTTTTGTGCTGCTGGTGAGACAGAGGGAGTGAGGCGTGTGTGTTATGAGGTGAAGGGAGTGAGGGAGATCGAGGGAGAGCTGTGTGCTATTGTGTGTATGTTTTCTGTGATTAATGGAGCTGGGGTGTGGAGTGAGTGAATCAGTGAGGTGAGTGAAGTGTGTTTTGTGAAGGTGAGAGAACCGAAAGAGAATGTGTGTGCTGGAACTGAGTGCAGGTGTGTGTTTGTGCAGGGGTGAATTTGTGCGTATATATGTCCGATTGTGTGTGCAAGTGAGAGTGAATTGTGTCTGGTTTTTGGAGTGTGATGTATGTGTGTGTTTGTGGTGCTTGTGCTGGGGAAGGGGAGGTAGAGAGAGTGAGATGTAAGTGTGTGTTTATGATGTCTGTGAGTGAAGAGAGGGAGGCAGAGAGAGTGAGATATGAGTGTGGTGTGTGATGAAGGTGAGGTTGTGAGAGAGACCGAGAGAGAGTTTGAGAAAATGTGCAGGTGAGATTGTGTGCAGGTTTTTTGTGAGAGAAGAGAGGGAGGGAATGGTGAGTGTCTGATGAAGGTGAGGAGAAGAAAACAATCCACACAAAATCCCTTCAAATCTGCTGAATTGGAAGTGGTAAGGGGAGTTGGTGATGTAGTGTAGTTGTCAAAGGGATGGTGTTTGCAGAAGCAATCACCTTTGCAGAAGCAACAACAGTTTCTATTCAGTTTCTTTCTTTTTTTTTTTTAAGGAAAAAATTTGTAATGGAAATAAAGAAGAAAAAAAATGAAATAAGATAAAATAAAATAAAAGATATTTGGATTCCCTAAAATCAATAAGAAAAATATTAAAATTTAGAGTTATAAAAATGAGTCAATAAGATTTACCGCAAAAATTCAAAAAATTAATATAATATTAAAAATGTGCAATTAATAAAAAAAAAGTAAAGTATTAAAATAAATACTAAACGATTTCTAAAAATCATGAAATTTATACAGAAAATTCATGAATATATGAAACATGCATAAGAAATTTTTCACTTGAAAAATTCTCATAAAAAGAATGCATTGGGAAACGTGCCATTAAGTAAAAAAAATACTAAATTTTAAATAAATACTAGATGACTCCCAAAAATTATTAAAATTATAAATAATGATAAAAATAGTAAAATTATGTATTTAGGAAATAAAATAAAATAAAATAATATTTACGTGGTGAAATTACTATTTTGCCCCTGATGTGACGAATTAGTCATAATATACATAAAAATTGTAATCGACCCTCGAAAAATAAAAAATACCCCTGAAATGAAGTAACACACATATTTTGACAAAAAGTATGTCAAAATTTTGGTGTCTACAAATACATTTACACAATCTATAACATATATATCATAAATTATATTCAAAGATCACATATAAATCCTCAAGATTCTATACCCATGTTTCATCAATGCCAAGAAGCTCCATTACTCACACACTTCATAATACAAGCATAAACCCTTAGAAGCATAAAGACCCAAAGACTTCACAAATCTACAACTATCATTCCCACCAAAATCAAAAGAATCAAAACTAAGAAAATGAAATTAGACTTTGGAAGAGAGAGTTACCTTGAGGAGAAATGGGTATAGAAGAGTCAAGACCTCCTCTACTTGATTCCCTTTGAGAGTGAGAGAGCTCACTTCCTTCTTCAAGAAATGGAGGGAAGAGTTTAGATAGAGAGAATTGGGAGAGAAGAAGAAAATGAAGAAGAGAAAGAAAAGCCCTAGCCTTTGGGGTTAGAATCAAATTTAGCAAATTTATCATCAATTTCCCCAAGAGTCTATAATTCACATTTTCACCCAAGAAGTCAAATTACAAAAGGGTCCTTGGAGGACCTTGGTATTACAAAAGTGATCAAAGGATAAACAGTTTAGTACTCATCAAGTTTGATAAAGATAAGGATTAAAGGAAAAAAAGAAAAGAAAAAAACTCATTGAATGGATGCTATAGGAAGGGAATGAAATGGACTTAAGAGTAAGTCTACACATAATACGACAATTCGAACAATCAACACTTGCTTCGAATTGTCGTTATTCTTTCATTTCCTAGATTTTTTGGCAAGCATAAATTTCAACAGTTTTCTGTGGGCTTGTCATAAAGATTTTTTTTTCATTTTTTTTTTTTGGCAAAAAGTTTGTGTTTCACTTATAATCATCTAAAGATTGTACCAAAAAGCATGAATTGCCACCATTTTTCTGATTATACTCCATCTATATCATCTTCATCATCTAACTATAACATGTTAGCATCTTATCTAACTTGCAATATGTTAGAGAATTCTTGCTATCAAAATATGTATATTTGCAGTGTAGGATTGAAAGATTCTATGGGATAATCCCCACTCCTCTACAAGCCCTATTTACCTACATTAGCTTTAGTAGTGGACCACCAGTCGGATTTATCTAGTTAGTTTGTTGGATTTAAACATCCAATCCGGAAAATCAATAAAGGTAATGGCTGGATATGCAGGTAAAACGGGTGTGTATTTGTTGTAATTCAAGCCTTCGTTATCTTATTTTCTAAATCAATTCTAGTTTTTCATTCCATTTTGGCATCATTTCCTGTAATGTTAGTAAATTTTTGTAACTTCTGCAAACGTTTCAAGTGTTATTTATTGAGCCATTGAACACACGAGCATGACCTTTGGAAATTCGATTTATTTGTATTATTGTGCTTGAAAGATTTCTAGGACAAACACTTACCAAAAGGGATATGTGCAATTCTGGGTGCTGACGTCTATTCGCTATTAGGGTTTGGTTGTGAGACATCAAGAAAAGCATTAAATGCAAACATGCATTGCCACATGGTGAATTGAAATCAATAATTTATCGTTACATGATAATGATGGATCATATTTTGTAACATTTGGTGATACGTAATTGATTCTAATACATCACGTGACATATCAAGTGATGCATATAGTGCGCTTAATACTTACTCGAAATCAAAAAGCGAACAGGATTTAAGATGTAATATTCAGAATTTGAAAATGGCTGCACCGCTAGACTCTAGGGCCATCCTGTTCTCAACTACTAAATACTTCTTTTTGTTCACAAACTTCTGTTCTCAAGGTGCCATGTTCAAAAAAACTTTCTTTATATTCTTTTCACAAACTTCTATTACTACCACTAATTTAGAAGATGAAAGGAAAAGGAAAAAGAAAAGAAGAGATATTATGATTAATAATGTGTATTATGCATTGAGAGTACCGATAAATTAAATAGTTATCTAATATGAAAAGAAAATAAATAGACTTCTTTCCCTTTTATGTATGGTATGCAATTAGTTAACATTATTATTCCTAAAATATTTTCAGTAAGAATGGCTAAGTTCAGTTAGATTTCTAAATTAAGGAGATTGAATAATTTGTTTTCCCTGTACTTATGGTTTATTACATTTTTTTAGCCATGTAAATATAAGTAATTCAATAAAACTATCAAATCTTTACATAAATGCTATAAAACTTAAAGGAATAATCAGTTCTAAATAATTAAAAATCTAGGAAAAAAACATGGAGACTTAGGGACTCAATAGAAAGCTTAGATTACAAAGTCTTTCTACAATATGCACACACATATATATGGATGTTTCTCTAAAATAGGTAATAATGAAATTACTATTTTAGTAAATGATACGAGAAAGATAGTGGTATTGATCCATCAGAAATTACTGTTTTAGTAAAGGATGTGGAAAAGACAGTGACATTTATCCACAAGAAGCTTAGCAAACTCTTGAAATAGCGAAACTAATTGGAAAAAAGCTGAAGAAAGATAAAACAATTGTAAAGAGTCCTACTAAAACCAAAGAAATATATAGCCTTGCCATACATTGGTGCATAGATATTTGACTGGAAATTAATTAAAGTAGGAACTTTCCATTTGTGTGCATTATTGAGTAAAAGGGATAGTAAGAAATCTGCGCCTTTAAAATTATAATGATGAAAACTGATCCTAAGACAGCAAAACCATAAAACAATTTGCATTAACCAATTAGTTGCATGTATAGACATTTTCGGTTATCTACCCCGAGCCCGAGCAAAAAATAACAAAGTTTTAAAAGGCTTTCTTCTCTTATTTGCAAAATTTTATGCCTTCCATTAGACATATTTCAAAATCTCAATAACATATTGCCATAATTCATACAATTATCTCTACAGTTGACTGATATTGTTCTTAAACAAGTACTAATAACATCTCAACAATGAAAAAGCATAACGGAATGAACTTTTATCTTTATCAGATCTACATGATTAGCATCACAAGACAATGAATTTGTAATAAATCATCCCCTGATATTGTCTTTCACAACAAGATAGTACAATATCTAGCACCAACAACCGAATTCTTTTGCTCTCATTCAATGTCTTCATTATCTAGATCATGAAAATAATAAATAATTATAGTTATGTATTAGCATACACAAAAGGATAATATGTAAGATACAAGTGAATAATTTCCTTTTAAGTGAATAATCAATTAAATTGTTATTGTAAAAAACTATACACAAAGAAAATTTGCAAATCTTTGCTTTGTAAATTAAATATTCTACTTAAATGTAGCATAGAAAACAAAGATTAAAGATTAACTAGAATTTTAATTGCATAAATTTTGTCATAATAGAAACTTTTTTTTTTTTTTTTTTTGTAGTGAACACGAGGTAGTTAAGTGGGTAAAAATTGGTAAATTTTGTATGTGAGTATTTGTATGTCAATTACATAATTTATGTTAATTATTATTTTAAGATATTATTCCTATTACGTTGTTCTTTCTTTCTTTCTTTTTTTAATGCATTATCTTAAATGATATCTTCATACAATTAACCAATTAGACTTGAGATATATTCTACACGTGCACACACATGCTTGTATGACACAAAAAATAAAAAAATTTGATTCAGATTTCATATGCATGTCCAATATGGAGACAATGTGATAAAATTTGAAGAAAATATAATTCAAAATATAGACTAGTATTTCAATTTGTATTAGTATCTATAATTTTATGATAAATACGGTAAGTGATATTTTTTCACTTAGATAATGACTATAAAAGTTTGAAATTGTAAAAATTGATAACGTAATAAACACTTTTTTATTATCATAGACACTAAAACTGTGGTAGAAAATCACGTTATTATCACAATTTCATAACTGTGACAAAAAAAAAAAAAAAAGCGTGATAAAAAGCCAACTTTTAGTAGTGTCAATGCCATTTAATGTTCTCCCTCATGGACTATTCATCTTGTTACTCTTACACCTGGTTACATGTTGGTTATGTCTTCTTCTAATTCCCTTTTCCCCTAAAATCTGGATGGATTTTCTAAATAGACAAACCAACTCTCCCTCCCAACCCACTCAAAAATACACGTATTTTCCCCTTAAAATCAGCAAAGTATATAAAAGTCTTGAAAATATCATTTGGATTTTTTTTTAATTTTTTGAAAATTATTAGTGTAGTAGTTTTGAATTTTTTTTTTTTAGTAAATGTGTATATAAGGTAAAAGGTTGATTGGAAATGTGTTTGGAGTTTTATAAAAGCATGTTTTGAAAAAGAATACTAAACAAATTGAGATTTCACAAAGACTCGCCTCACAATTTTTTAAATAAAATTTATGTTATACTATTAAATCTAAGGAAACTTAAAAACCAACCTTTGGAAGTATCTAGTTAACGTAATCTTCAAAAAGTTTACTTGCAGTCCTTATTGCTTCAAGAAAATTTTTTATTGAATTTCATTGCACCTTCCTCAACTGACCCCGTAAGATAATTTTAGTTTTTTCTCCTTTCAATTATATGTCAAGCAGTATCTTTTTTTTAATTAATTTGTGCATATAGGTTTAATATCTTGTTTTAACCATGTATATAGCCTTGTTTTCATTAATGTGATTTACGTACTTTTTTGTTGTGTCTAAAAATATAACTCCAATTAATTCAATCATTTAATCTTTGCATCAATTATCTGCAATAAAGATCAGTGGCATATGCATGATTTTCTTGTATGTATGAGCTTGGGTGTTTTAAAAGCAAACGGAGCTACAAATAACTTTTTTTTCACCATCATGTGTCTTGGGAACATGAAACTAAAGGGGAGAAATAGCTATAAAATTTTTTGCCAAGTTTATTAACTATATTAAAATAATATGACAAAGTCAGAAAGAATATTACAAGATCTTGTTTTATGTTTCATGTGGAGCCTATTTTGTCTTTTGAATTCTTTGTCGTATATTTTGGCGGAGTTAAAATAAAAAGATCAAAGTTTTTTATTTTGCTAAATTTGTATTATTTTTTTGCACGATTTCAATTAAATTCGTAGTTTGTGTAAAAGAAGAAATATAAAGAATAACTTATATTAATCTACACAGCTTTCTATCTTCAAATTTACCCCTAATTAAATTCTTCTTGGTAGCTCCCTTGTCTATCGACAGGAAACTCTTACATGAGTCCACGGTCCCACTTGTAAATTTCATGATTTAGAAAAATGCCACATAAGTATATAAAATAACTTATATTAAACTACAGAGCTTTCTATCTTCAAATTTACCCCTAATCAAATTCTTCTTGGTAGCTCTCTTTTAAGGGCTGTCTACAGGGAAGCTCTTATATGAAACAATTTCACGGCCCCACTTGTAGATTTCATAGTTTAAAAGAATGTTACGTAAATATAATGATGCATGCTGATATAAGAAAGTAATGTAAAAATATTATATGTGACTACATTTTAGACTCCGAATTTCACAAATAGAGCATGCACCGAAGTTCAGGTAAGAATTTTCTGTCTACCACCGACACCAAGCCGTGTAAGGAAGTGAACTCGAGCCCTTTTGGCTTCTATTGGCACGGCATCTTGAGTGAAAACTCCCTACTTCAATGAGTATAGTTGCACCACTAAACGCCAGAAATGGGCCCTCACAAATTCTATTTCCCACTAGTCCACGGTCCAAATTTAAAGGCAAAAAATTGACGAATAAGATTGAATCATGTTGGCCAAATATAGAACTTCAAAATGACATTGTTTCATACGAAAAATAGTTACACCACAGTTCTACAAAGTTACATTATAATGCTGGACAATTATACCATGGTGTTGGGTAGTTACGCTGCATTCAACTTGCGAGAACTGGAGAGAGGGCAAATTGCGAGGCCCTGGATCCCTAGAAACACATCAGATATCGGCTTTTGCACGGTAATAAGATAAATAATTCATTTAACTCTATCACTAAACTCAGCACTAAAATGGTGGGCTTGCTGGTGGTGACATGCTGATGTCTGAAATCACAGCTTGAATTCCAGGAACGTTCAGGCCATTATGGGTACAACGTTTATGTAATTCATCATTAAATCTTTTGGTTTATGGTAAAAATAAAAAAGAAAAAGAAAAGAAAAAGATAGCTCGTGGTATTCTGCAGGTTCTTGCAATTCTTTGTAGTTGTAGAAAAGGTTTGAGTTTGGAATGACATTAGAGAAGGTCTGTTAGGGTTATTTTGGCTTAAAATTCTGGTACTTACCCAACAACCACCAGAGGAAGGCACTTACTTTTTCTATAACCATGGATTAAAGATCAAGGATATTAACGTGTGACATAAATTACATAATAGCTGCAGCTCGAGGCAAACCCTGTTCGTATGTGAAGCAAACTTATCAATTATTAGGGTCTGTTCTCAATAGCATTTTTTAACTTGATTTGAGTTTTTGATTTTTGAAAATTTTTTTTGTGATGTTTTTAAATTATTTTTTTGCTATGTTTTTGGATTTTTAAACTAAAATTAGAAGCAACTAAGTTTTAGTTTTTCTAAAATCAGTTTTCATAAAAATCAGAAGCTATTGTAAAAAGTCCCAAGTAGACCTTCCATTTATCTAGTCACAGACCGTCTAATTGAGCATGTTTATTTAGGTCTTGGAATTTCATTTCTAGTTGGACATTCGATTTTGTAAAATGTGGCTATTTTAGTGGTACGCTAATTTAGGAAGGGAGATTAAGGATACCGGCTTGAGAGTTAGTAGATATTCAGTCGAATACAAGCCAAAGTAGAGCACAAGAAAGGATTGTTCTCTTCATTTGTGCTTCTAGGAGAATCTTCATGGCCATGGTTTACAATAAAGATTTTGCCCATTTTGTGTTCTATTATTACTTTCCATAGATAATGCCTTGTTAAACCTTTATTTTGCGCTTCAAAGCTAACTAACTCTCAATCCTGGTAACGTTGCACTGTGAAGAAATCAAGGTACATCTTATTTTTTTGCTTTCTTTTTAATACCTGTATACTAGAGAAGTGTATGCATCCATCTCGTGCAAGAATGTATTTAATAGAATTATATAGTAAATAAAATGGGGGGGCCTTGGCTTGACAAAATAACAAAATAGCCATATTGAAATACCATCGAGATGCACTATTGATTATGATATTTTGAAAAAGGGATAATTACAGAAACCTCCCCTGAGGTTTCTGACAATTTCACTTGGCACCCCTTAAGTTTCAAAAATTACACAAACCTCCCTTACATTTATTGTTTTAGTAACAAGACCTCCCCTATCAACATAAGTTTTAAATGAAAATCCAATTTTGCCCTTCTTAATCTAAAAACCAAAAAAAATAATATATATATTTTTTACCACTTGAACTAACCGCCACCAACTTCATGAACACCGCCATTAGCAACCACAAAACAATCTCACCAACACCGGTACACCACTGCCAACTAATCAGGAAAATAAAAATAAAAAATTCATCTTGTTTTTACCACTTGAACAACAACCACTATCACCACCATATCACGCTAGCTCCATTTTTATCAGTTACCACCATCACAAGCAACCGTATTATAGAGGCAAAATTCATAAATATTCCCTAGCAAGACATCCAAATCTATTTACCCAAAACCAATTATATATTAGTAACTTTGTAACTTCCAAACCCTAAATTCATAAATCAATTTGCAAATAATAATAAGAATAATAAGTCAAGGGTTATTATAGTCATTTTAAGTAGCCAGGGGAGGTTAGTGTAATTTTTCAAACCTCAAGGGTGCTAGGTGTAATTGTCAGAAACCTCAGGGGAGGTTTCTGTAATTATCCCTTTGAAAAATGAATGTAGCATGTTTAATGATGCCAACATGCTTCTTGTTGTAATTAGCCTTAACGTCTTCTGGGTAAACAATAATTGTGATAAACAGTTATTGAAGAAAAGATTACTCTCCTCCTTGTTTGGAAATTAACATTTTGTTTGTTTAAAAATCTTGATTGTTTAACTGTAATTCCTGTTCATTGCCCTTCTAGTTTATATTTTATCATCTAAATTGTACGATATAGTTCCAGCGAGAAAATTGCTCACTTGGACATTAATTTGCACGAAATTGAAAACAACTTTAGAACTTGCACTATTTGGTCAAGCATCCATATATATCTTGCAATTAAAAGGACCTTTTCACTACACTTAAATTTATATAACTTGCTTATGTTAACTTTATGCTCAACCCCCCCCCCCACCCCCTCTTCAAAAAAAAAAAAAAAAGGAGTAATAAAAATACTATTACTCAAGCCGATTTTTAATAAATTTGTCCCAACTGCATTTAGCAAAATATATTACAAGCTCAAGCATAATTACATTTCTAAAGTTACACAAGGGTTTGAAGTCTTTCATCGATTGCTGTCTTACCATATTTTGGTGTTAGAAAATCTACGTTCTTTAACGTTAGACAGTAGTCCAAAATTTTCCCTATATTGAAATTACAATCTCTTAAATTTGAAGTTACAAGAAAGGCTATACTTAAGGCTGCCCTGGTGAATCAAGTCCTCTAATGTTTGTTTAATTAAATCTGTATTAAAATCACAAGAAATCAGCAATTCTCAACTATATTTGGACTGGTTTAGGTGACCTTTGTATATTATGGACAAAGGGTCGCACGAGGACTGAGTGATGATTACCACCATTTTTCCAGGGCTACACTTACCTACCTCCCGCTACCAGCCCCACAACTCTTACGTTACATTTGAGAACACAATTCTAACACACCAAAACCATCTTTTGGTTTATAAGATACCACTAAAATCTATTCTTTATTCTGTTACATCCGTTACAGTTCATTTACTAGCAACAGTCAGCAACACCTACTCGTTTTTAGGGAAAATTCTTGTGTTGGTAACAAGTGGAAAAAAAATGAGACTTCTTTGCCCCTAGTGTTTACCTACGGTAGTAGTGAATAGTTAATTAAGGTTAGTTTGTCTGTATAAATGGTTTTAGCTAGATTTCAGCTAGTTGGTTGGAGATTTGGAGGATACAAATTCACTTCTTCTTATATAAATATCTGTTAATTTCGTACCCTTTTTTCTATAAATAAAGTGACAAAATTTAGGTGTGGATTTTTTCCCCGACTGGAAAAATGGGAAAGGGTGCTTGCAAGTTGATTTGCCAACGTTCCTATTACTCCGGCTGAATTTATGGACTAATGTAGGTATACTTCAACATGCCAAACTTTCTTAAACTTCATCACAACTTCTCCAAAGATTATTCGACGCACAACAATTTTGTCACTGACCATGATTTAGGAAGATTTCACTCTTAAATATATGTACCATTCTAGAAATAACAAATTTTAATACACATTGTCTACATATTTAAAATATACTTGGAAGTAAGACCAAGTTACATAATAAAATTTATTAATTCTAATTCAGTCTGGAGTCTCGAATGATTAATTTGGCACGTACAAAGTGAAGTACAACTAGTGCACTCGGTAATTTTTTTAATTTTTTAACTCGGATATCTTAAATTTCATGGTAAAATGGGCATAAGTTTTTAACTTATATAGTTTTTTTTTGTTTCCAAGGAAACGACATAATACTCAAGCTATTAAAGTGAATTAATGAATTGGCCAAGAAACAGTGAGCCAAAATAAGTGATTCTTTCAATTGGATTAGTTTGGTTTTGCTGCATCTGAACGGAACGGAGAGCCCAGGCTGTCGACCTCACCTGTTGGTAATTTCCTCAAACTCAAAACTCGCCTCTTTGATTTTTCATTAAGTCAATTTCAATCAAATCCCTTCATTTTTTTTTTTCAAGAAACAGAAGTTTCATCCAATCCTAATGGATTTTTTTTTTCCAAAAGAAGAAGAAGAAGGAGAAAAAAGAATCCAATCCCAATTGGATAGGTTTTTTTCCCAATCCTAGTTCCTCAAATGTGCTTATCAATCATACCTATGATTGAAAAAAAGCACTTAGTTATCACTTTAGGATTTTAACTAGTACAACAATTTCGAAAAAGGATTTTTGAATTTTGGGTCGATTTAAAGAGTAAATATTGGATCTATGTTATCCCTAAATTAATCTTTGGACTCTATTTTAAATTATTTGTTACCTTGAAAGAAATCCTAATTTTCAATTTTCATAAATTTTCAATGATCTCAGTCATGTATTAACTATAATAAATGCCAAAAATTATTTTCAATGATCTCAGTCATGTATTAACTATAATAAATGCCAAAAATTAAGTAAAGTATTTCAATTTAGAATTATGATTAATCAAATATTGCATTAACTTGATTCGGCCGCAAACTTACTATTGGTTGGTGGCTAAGTTTAAATTAAACTCATTTTTAATCAAGTTTTTTCTCAAACATGCGAATTTCTTTTTGAGTCGGCTTTTTATTTTAAAAAAAGAATTAACAGAGTGCAACTCAATTGGAATTTATTTAAAACTTAATTTGAACAACAAATTAAATAAATTCATGTTAGATAATTATTAACACACACATATATTAAATGAATTCATGATAGATAATTATTGTATAGATATACGTATGTGTATGCATGTGTATACATTTATTTATGTATATGTATCCACATGCATGACGTAATGTGAACGTATTTCTTCTGCAGCGAACAACCTTATCCGAGTGTTCACACGGATGAGTATGAAATTAATTTTCAAAATAACATTTCAAAAAAGAAAAACACCAGAAGCAGTTTTTCTTTTACCTTTTTATTTACGTTAAAAAACATTTTGCAAACAAAATAGAAAAACTAAGAAGAGGTCCAAAATTGGTTCGAGATTTTACTTTTTATTTCCTTTCCTTGAAAAGTTGGTTCGAGTTTTCTTAAACTACGGAGTACCGTACGAGGAAATACCGTCCCGTAGAAAGAATACCTGAAAACAAAAGTCAACCACTGTCCGTAAGCTTTTTATTTATTCAATTTTTCTTCTTTATATTCTTTTGATTCAATTTTATGGAGGGAAATTTATCTAAAGTTCCAAACATAACCATTGTGATATCCCAAAACTACCCCTACCGTTTAGCCGCCAAGTATTCCCCAACTCTACGCTACTGGACAAAATCCTGGACGTCCTAAACGGTAATTTCATCTCCAAAATACCCGGACCCTTATATACCGCGGCGCCCATTCCTCCTCCTCCTCCTCCTGAACGGAGCTCCAATTCCCCAGTTCCCCAAAAACCCTTTATTTTTTGCTCTTTAAAACTTAAACCCTTTTGGATTTTTCAAATTTTTTTCCAATTTTTTCTAATGCAGCTGGTTGCTGATGGATTGACTTTTTGTAGTAGAAGGCTTAGTTTCGATCTTGATTGATGTTTCAGGGAATTTTGCTTTCTGGGTAAGGTTTGCTTTTATGTATATAAAGCTTGCCTCTTTATTTATAAATTTTGTAATTTAATCCCTAGTACATTTATGATTTTTGTTGGCTTTTTGGTTGGAAATTTAGTTTGATCTTTAATTCTTTTTCAGGGTTTGTTGGTAGATAGGGAATTTTGAAGATTTATAGTTGGATTTTCTGGAAAAGGTCAGTTCTATTTAGTGTTTGTCAAGTTTCTTTCTTTTTTTTTTTTTTTAATTCTTTTATAAAATTATTTTTTTTCGGAAACCCTTTTGGATTTTATATGTGGGATTTGGTTTCTGTAGGGTTTGTTGAAGGAGATATGAGGGAGGGGTTAAGATCAAATACTCGGCAGAAGAGGGAAAGAGAGATGATTGATTTGAATAAGGAGCCTAGTGAAAGTAAAATGCCCTCGTCTGACTCTCCTTCTTCGGCTGATTATCTTTCAGCTGGGGACCACATGAAAGATGTGGATTCTGGTGGTAGTAGGGATGTTGCTGGCAATGCTGATGCAGATGGTGGTGATAAAGGGGAGGGGGAAGAAGGGAAGGAAGAAAACTATTTGAAAAGTGATTCTGAGGGTGCTGTGGGTAAGGATGTGGCTCATTTCACTCTGACCAATGCGGGTTTAATTGCGAAAGATGTGAATGTGTCTGAACCAGTGGGATGTGATAACAGTGGTGCTGATGTTGGTGCGAATGCTGATGCTGGCAAAATGGGTGAAGCTGTGGGTAAAAAGAGACGAGGGAGAAAAAGAAAGGTGGTGGAGAGTGGACTATCTTGTGATGGGGCTGTGGGCCTGGAGTCCTTGAACAAGGAAGAGAATGCTAAACTTGCAAAAATTGGGGAGGATGGAAGTGTGCCTGGTGTCTTGGAAGATGCTCAAGGTGCTGATGTGGGTGGAGAAGTGGCTGCTGATGGTGGCGCTAGTGCAGGTGAAGGCAGGCACGATGCCAACAAGGGCCGGAGAGGAAGAAAAAGGAAGATGTTAGGGAGTTCTGGTGAGGATATAGGAAAGGGGGGTGAAAAGTTGGCTGTGGCTGATAGGTCTCAGATTGTTGGAAGGGTTTTGAGGTCAAGGACAATGGCTGCAACTAATGGTGAGAAGCAGCCTTGCAGAGAAGGGAATGCAGGAGATCAGAAAGTTGAGATGGAAGTTGATCAATCAGCCAAGGTAAGCATGGAGGTGGGAATTGATGAACGTGCACGACCTGCTCGGAGGGGAACAAAAGTTCTGAAAGGCCGTCGTGGGAGACCTCCTAAAGTGCATGGGAAAAATGGGAATTCAAAGGTGACTGTAGGGCATAAAGTTAAAATAGGATCCCAGAGAAACATTAAACTACCTAGAGCAAAAATTGTGAAGGGTTCAAAAGTAAAAGAGCAGAAGAAAAAAGTTGCCTCTGATTTGTCAAAAGGTCATGAGAAAAAAGGCAATCACAATAATGAAGGGGAAATGGGACGTAATGAAGAAAAACAGTTGCTGAGAATTCAAATTATGAACATACTCAAAGAGGCTGGTTGGACCATTGAGTATCGACCCAGGATGAATAGAGAGTACCGTGATGCAGTATATGTTGATCATCAAGGACGAACGTACTGGTCGGTAACCTTGGCGTACAAAAAGCTCAAACAGATGGTTGAGGAGGGGACTGCAGATCCTAAGGCCGTATCTGCTTTTATGCCGATTCCAGAGGATGAACTCAGCAAACTGTACAGGATTTCAAAAGAGAAAGGGAAGAAAAATAAAAAGAGCAAGAGTGGAAAGAGGCCTGATAAGGCATCTACAGCTAGGAGCACAGCTCTCTCAAAGAGCAAAGCAAATTTAAATGCTAAGCCACATCTTGGAGAGAAATCATGTAGAAAGAAGAAAGTCGATAGTACTGAGCAAGAAAATACAGTGGCATCGTTTGGCAGGATAAAGCCAAAATCAAGAAGGGAGGGAGCTAGAAAGTCTTGTGCTCCTTTGGCTCGGTGCGCCGAAAACAATCATGATGCCGATGGTTTTAAGATGTACAAAGGGGCGCTCACTCTGCTCTCATGGATGATTGACCGGGGAACTGTTTCACCAGGTGGGAAGGTGCAGTATATGAACCAGGAAGGAACTACTTTGATGCTTGTAGGGAAGATTACTAGGGAGGGTATATCTTGTGGCTGCTGTGGTAAAGTAGTGACTTTTATGGATTTTGAGTCTCATGCTGGTAGCACAATGGGCCAGCCTTACAAAAATATATTTTTGGAGTCAGGGCATTCACTTCTGCAATGCATGAGAGAAACATGGAGCAAACAAGAAGAGACTGATAATATAGGGTTCCATTATGTGGATGTTGATGGTGATGATGGTGATGATCCCCATGATGATACCTGTAACATATGTGCAGATGGTGGTGACTTAACCTGTTGTGATGGTTGCCCATCAACATTCCATCATAGCTGCTTGCAGATGCAAGTATGATGACTACGGTCTATCACTTCCAATTCTTTCCGTTCTTTCTTTGAAAAACAAATGTACATGATATCTCTTTATTACTTTCCATTGCAGGACTCCCCAGATGGATATTGGCGCTGTGTACACTGTTCGTGTAAATTCTGTGGGACAGTCTGTGGGAAAGCCACACCAGGTGATAATATTCCTGATATGGACCATTATACCAGTGACTTTGAAGCATTCACTTGCTATTTCTGTGAACAAAAGTGTATGTAAATATTTTACAGTCTCCTGTAATTTCTGAGCCATTAATTTGATTTAATTTTCTCCTTTTCTGTTTCATTGTCTGAATTTGATAACTTTAGCCTGTTTTATTTTCCATTTGCAGTCCATGCGCAGTGCAGACTAGAGAAGGATGCTGTAGACATCCATTCAGAAGACCTTTCATTTTGTGGGAGGGGATGCCAGAAGGTATTGTGCTGATGATCTTTTGTGAACACGCACACAGACACACACAGAGAAAGAGAGACAGACATATGGCCCGTAATTTACTTGTTAATATTGCCTCAGTATCTATGTTTTATGTAAGTTCTGAAGTGGTTCTATAATGCTTCATGTGAAAGTGTAGTAAATTTGTTATGCATAATACTCTTTCCATCCAACAAAGTATCTTCCTTTAGTATTGAAGATGTAATTCTTTTGTAATTGCTGATATGGAATTTATTTGTCTTCCAAAAGTTCCTTTCTTGTGTTACCTTTTTAAAAGTTTGCACAATCTAATCTGTCTGCTCTGAAAAGCAGGATTTGGGTTGTGAATTTGCTAGATCATTTTGCTTAAATTCATTCAATATAATTGCCAAATACTTAGATTTTGTTGCTTCCTCTTTATCTGGAATAAATAATTCATCTTGTGATTGCGTCTTTAATGGGTTACTGTATGTGAAACCTAGGAAGTTACTGCTCGTATTTTGGGAATTTTACTTCATGAAGTTCTTTCCAAATTAAGCTTCAAGGAGAACAATGGTAGTGTTTCAGGATAGTGCTTTAACTCCAGTAAAAAATTCATTTTGTATCTTAATAATTACATAGCACTTGTTATATACTACGGGTTTTATGTTTTGATTACTTCCTGCAAATTAGTTCTGCAAAAGGGAGGGTATTAACATATGTTCACAAACTTTATCTGCACTGCCATGCAGAGTAACAATAAGCTACTGTGCTTGATAGGAAGTAATAATACATGACTTGTGACGGATATATAATCTTCATTTTACAGCTGTGGGACTTATATGTCTTTTGCATATCTTTTTACAATTGCTGCACTCCTTAGCTTGTAGATGTTTTTATTTGGTATAATGTGGAAAAAAGATATGTTGGAGAGTGGTGTAGAGCGGATCGGGTTGTTCTAATTTCCCTCTCCAATCCATCTTTCACTTTGACCTTCTTAAACGTTCAATTGCATCATTTCCCCTTCACCAACTTCAACTTTTTTCTGACATTGATCCAGTAACCAAATGAGCCCCCAACTGTGCAGCATGTCCAAGTTAGAATATAACGTGCATGTTATGCTGAAAAGAATATTATGTGCACATAAAAGGGGGAAAAAAAAGAAAGAAAATCATACCGAATTTTGGATCCTAGGCGGCTGCCTATCACTGTCGACTGCCCAAAGACATCATGGGCGCTGTCCTCTCTGCTTCCTCTCTCGCTTTTCATCTGCAACCATCGACCTTCTCTTGTCCTCCTTTCCCTTGCCATCCTCCCTCTTCTGCTACTGTCCTTGATCTTCCTATATTCTCTTTCTTTTCAGCCCTTTCTAATATCTTTTATCATTTTCCTCTTCTGCTATTTCAGAAGGCAGCTGCTCTTAACCTCCTCTTCGCTTTCTACTTCTCCACAACACAATCTTCTCTTTCCTCCCTGTAATGCATTTAGATTTTGTGAATTGTCTTGCACGTAGCGTGTCTTGTAGATGCTGGATTGACAGTTAGGCACAAAATTACATTGGATAAAGATAAGAGGGGTGATGATTGGAGAAGAAAAGATGGAGTGCTGGTTGGAAATGAGATTAAGCAGAGTAGAAGAGAGCAGAGAGTGGCAGAAGAGGTAGTTAATGTGGCTGGTTCTGGTTAATTTGCAGCTGGAAAGAGGTTGTTGGGGAGCAAAGGACGGGCAGACGGCTGGCAGTGGCCTATGCTCTGGGATCAAGTGGTGGCCTATGCTCTGGGAGGTCAAGTGGTTAGGAACGAAAACATGTTAGGCTTTTTCCTTTTCCCAATAAGGGCACCAAAGTCTTTCGACAGCATGTCCACCTCACATGCTGATCTTTAGATTTCTTATAGGATTTAAATAATGTGGGAAATTCTGGAAGTTCTCTGAATATGGGAACTTTAGGTAGTATTTAAATGATAGGAAAATGCAGAAAAGTAAGTTAAGTTATTTTTCCTTCGTAAATCATGTTCCTTTTCTGCGTACTGGAGAGTTATGAGTTTTACTTTTCCTGCAAGACACAAATTTTCTTATTTTGTTTTGTGAGAACTTGCAGGATTTTTGCCAAAAAGAGTTGTGACACACTTGTTAGACTCCTTTAACTGCTGACCACCCATTTTCCATCAAATATGTTCTTGTTAGTCAGCCATAAGAAGGAAAATATGACTTTCATATTCCTCTACCTGATTTCCTTCTGACCTACCTTATAATATTGGTTTCTCACATTTGGAATAGGGCTTGGGAGGTGGAATAGGTGTTAACTAGTATTATCAACATCGATTTAAATTCTACGGCCTTTTTGCAATTTTACGGCAAGTTGGTAAATCCTGTGAAGAAAAGCTTTCTCTATCCAGAGAATCATTTTTTCCATGGGCTGTCAACTAGTTACACCTTTCTTTGCCCAATAATTTTGTAATGGCGAAAAGATAAGTCATGTGTTGGTAACACAGAAGTTTTTATATGTAGTTTGATTAGTATGCAAAAGGATGATCACTCAAGAATAAAAACCCCCAACAAAATCTGTACACTGGCCGTGCGCGATTTCTGAGGTGACACTGGGAGTTTTACCTGGCCTGCTATTTTATTTTGTTGGATCCTAAAGACTGGAGAACAACGAACAAGTGGAGCATCAGTATATTAAAAAAAATTGAGTTTTGACCTATGTAATTTCCAAATTACCTTGATTAGATGTCTAGTCCTTGAAGTTATTCGTCCCATGGAACATTTTAAACAAAAATGTGCCAATTCACAGCTAAGTTGGCTGCTTCTGAGTATAAATCTTTCTTAACTGAATCCATCCGATACAAAACCATATGTTTCTCAAGGTTACTATGCGTATGTCTAATGCCGTTTTATTATTCCCACACTCTGGGAATCTTATCTTGGCTTTTGCTGGCTTAAGGTCCTGGCACCAGATTGATCCTTGTAGAGGCGTAGCCAACATTTGATTGGCTTTCCTATGTGAGCTCCAGTTGGCGAGTGAAAATATGCTATCCTACAAAACATACTTCACTACTGGGAAAAATGTTGCCACTACGATTGGATTACAGTACACAATACTTTGTTTTGACATGGGCTAGTTTTGAAAGTATGGCATTGTTGAAAACGAATTACCTTCTGCTAAGCCATTAAGAAATGAAGACTTTACAGTGCAACTTCTGAAAAAAAGGGGCTTTCAGATATGTTGCACTGCAAGTTTGCATTATATTATCCCTGTCCTAATCCTAAGAGGAAGAAAGTTCTCTATGAACTTGTTTGAGGTTTGTGAGGTCAGAAAGTTATCCTTCAGCAATATCTCCACATTGAAAAAAGTGAAGAGATGAACTTAAATTGTAACTGAATTCATGTGCAGTCCCATTGTGTCTCTAGGTAATATGGTTAATAATGTTATAAGAAGGATTTGAGATTTAATACTCTAGGTGGATGGAGTAAGGTAATGCTTTGCCTAACAGATATGATACTTCTCTATTGTTTGAACTGGAAAACAGTCATTGACATAGCATCTTCCATTTCTTGAGTCCTTGAGTATTCTGTTTACAACAATCATTTTGTAACCGATTTTGTTTGGCCAAATTTTTCTAAAGTCATTTGGAGAATTTGGGGTACAGTAGAGATCGACTTAGAGTAGTTTCTAATACTTAACAGAGCTTGTGGAACTTGCTCTGGTGTTTCGATGCCTGATACTTCAGCTTGAGTATATTCTGTCAAACTGTATGAGCTTGAGATCTGGACTTACATTTTTGGTAAACAAACATCATCTTTACATGATTAAGCAAACTGAGTTCAAATATGAGTAAAATTTGAAAATTATTGCACCACTACAAAGCAAGAAAATTTGGACGGAATGAGTACAAGATGGAAATTCTTGAACATACCTGTGTGCCAATGTTATGTTAAATAAACTATATATATGTGCTTCTGTGAACTTGAATTTGACATAACTAAATTTAGTTCACAAATATATGCTTTATGGTTAGTTTAGCTTTATTTGAAGACTCCTCCATTTTTTTTTTCCTGAACTCAGTTTAATATTTCAGATCTGTCTCTTATTTTTTTCTTGATTTATGTGAATGCCTGATGGGAAAATGTATCCTTTAGAGAATAGGATTTTTTTTTTTTCCAGTCAGTTTGGTGGAATGTTTTTATCCACCTTTTCTTTCTCCATTGGCCTTTGTGGAATTGATTTCCTTACAATCATTATTAGCCTTTTGGATTTTCCAATTTTATCCTGCCAAGTGACATGTTCTTGGTTTTGAAATAGTTATCTAGAATTGTTTTTGTGCCTTACATAAGCTTAAACATTACCTTTACGCACCTTCTATAGTTTGATTATACTTTTGAGTTAATCTTTCTGCCCATCTTATCTAGTGAACTGAATATTTTTCTTGTCAAACAGCTATTTGAGCATCTACAGAAGCTTCTTGGTGTGAGACATGAATTGGAAGCAGGATATTCATGGACCATTCTTCGTCGTCAAGATCTTGGTACAGATGACTCTTGTAGTGCTGATTCACCGAAGGTTGTGTGCAATTCGAAGTTAGCCATTGCATTCTCTGTCATGGACGAGTGCTTTGAACCTTTCATTGACGAGAGAAGCAACATAAACCTGATTCAGAGTGTGATCTACAGCTGTGGGTACGTAGACTCTCCAGAATTTATTTTGTAGTGCTTATTTTGTAGTGCTTATTTTGTAGTATTGTTTACAAAGGTGGAGTATTTTGAAATATTCGGGACAGTTATAGGAGTTGCTGTTTCTGTTTTTTTTTTTTTTTTATTATTTCTAATTGCATGGCCGGCAACAAAAGAATTAATTTGCCAGTTGACGTTGTAGTCAAGTCCATGTTTGGTACATTGCAGCTGGTTACGCTTGATTTGCAATTTCTTCTTGGTTGGAAAGCTAGTTGATCTAGGATCCTTGCATTGATGTTGAAACTCATGCTTTTCTTTGTATCAACTGTCATTAACATTCCACAAGAAAGACTTCTAATCAGAAACTAGCATTGGATGTTATAAGTCCATGCAACTAGATATTTCAGTTCAACTGGGTAAAGTTTCACCGTGCTTCTTGTTTGAGAACTTCTTGTTTCTTTTGTTAGTTTTTAAATGAGTGTATTTTACTTGTTGTTAGATAAGGAAGTAATGATGTATCAACTAATAATATTAGCTTTAGCATAAGTCTAATAATTAATTAAACTCTTTCCTTTTGCAGTTCAAATTTTAGAAGGCTTAACTGCCGGCGCTTCTACACTTTTATATTGGAGAGGGGTGATGAACTTGTCTCAGCAGCAGCTGTAAGGTTGTGACTTGGTTATGTTGCCTTGCCATGTTTTTCCTGCCTCGGAATTCTGAGTAGTGCTAGGTTTCCTCACATGGCTTAATTGTGTTCCTTGTTAGTGTTTTGCTTTAAGTGGCAAATTTCTTCTGAAATAATGATCATATTTTTCTAATTTACATGCATGATTATCCTGGTTGATTAAATGAAACATTTTTATTAATCTACAAACATGTGTTCCTTCAATATTTATGAAATGATGAACACTAAGTTACAAGTCTGTTTTTTTTTGGTTGAACAATGTGAATGGGCTTGCATATTTTGAGTGGTTTGCATGATAAGCTATTGAAAGGAAGAGAGGCTCGTTTGGCTTCTTGGAGGAGAAGTCATCATTAAAGAAGCAAGAAGATAGCCTAATTATGGTCCTGACTGAGTCTAAGCATGTATCATCGAACCTCATTACAAGTGTCTTGGATTGTGATACCAAGGAGTTAAATATGAAATCTAAGCTGGATGAATCCAGCCAGTGGGTACCACTGACCAAGATAGAAATGTGTGTGGTGGTAATTTTCGAAGGATGAAATGATTTATATCATTGTGGAATTTCAGAGCTGGATGAGTGTTATGATTTCAAAGCTGATTTTTCTAATTGTAAACCTCAGTAAAGTCTAAATTGATCAGCATGATACCTTCCAAGCCAGATTGTTCCAATCTTGAGGTCTACAAAGACGTTGATCCACATAGTACTGTGATTGTTAATTTCTGCTTTAGTGTTATTAAAATGTCATTTCAAAGTCAACTTTGTCACTTTTACAGCTTTTCTTTGCACTTTTTATTTCAAGGTAGCATACAGGGCTGGTTTATTGCATACAGGAGAATGGTTTTCGAATGTCAAGCCATATGTCAAATTATTATTACTCTGCTTCTGGAGTCAGTACAATACAGATGCACCTTAGGTTTTTGGTCTCTTTTTGGTGGTTAAATATTTTGCCATCTACTTAGCTGTTTGATGATTTGCTTTGGAGATAGAAATATAGATCCAACTTCTCTGTATTTCCCCTAATTTTTTATCTTGTGCTGGTAATCTACAAATGCTAACAATTGCAATTTTTTTTTTTTTTTTGTCTTATCAAAAGGGTGCATGGGAATCAGCTGGCAGAGATGCCCTTCATAGGGACTCGCTCTATCTATCGACGTCAAGGGATGTGCCGTCGGCTTCTTACAGCAATTGAAATGGTATTTTTTGCTTCCTTTCTGAAATAATATAATGCAACAGAGCAATCCCTCTTTTGTATTCTTTTAAATTATTTGTAATCCTATTTAGCAGAAGTAGAATTATACCTGAAAATGCATTCATATATTCGGTTGGACAAAAATTTTTAACAATGGTGATGAAGCTTTGTTCCAACCGTGTCATGAACCTAGCATGTGGGGCTGTGGGCCAATAATAACAAGGTAGACTTCTTCCATAGGGTAACCGACAGAAGATCTTTGGGAAGGAATAATATGCTTGGCTTCAAAAAATACCAGGCTGAATCTGAAGCTAAAATTAGTCAACTGTATGATGAACATTGTTCATGAAATATCTACTGTGTGGGCGAGTATTCTCTCTCTCTCTCTCTCTGCATCTGATTATAAATGAGTGTGGATTTGTGTATGTGGCTTAGAGAACTTCACAGGATATTAGTACAGATTATAAGTAAACGTTAAAGCCTTGGGAGGGATATTTGTTTTTCATATTTTGGGTGTCAATGGGGATGTTCATAGATTCTACGTTTGAGTTTCATCACTAAAATTACCTTCTTCTTGGAAAAGTGGCAAAGTGATTTACTCTCTCATATTTCATTTGTGTTTAATTAGGAATTTCAGTATGCATTGTATGCTGTTGAAGTTGTTGCCCATGATCATTTTAAGCTGCCACCTTGTTATGATAAACTGTATGTACCTCAAGAAATAGGGATTATACTTGTTTAGTTATTCAATGCGGACAACCTTCATATACATCCGCAAATGAATAATCGTCTCAAATTTACAGGATCAAGGGAATATTTTTGTCTCTTGTGGTATATACAATTGTAATATGTATTATGAGCCTTTGTCATTGCATCTGTTACTTCAGTAACAAAATTTCTGCAGATGGGATTCCGTTCAGCAACACAACCTGTTGATTTAAGTGCAGGCTTTTCATTTATATCAGATATCGTTGATTTACAATGAGTTCTGGATTTCTCTGTTGCCTTGATGTTTCTGGACATAGTTGTCTCACCACTTCTATGGTTAAAGTGATTTTACCTACTCTAAGGGGCCATACTTATTGATATTTTGCCTTTTGTACTTTTTTTCTTTTTCTGGTTCCTCTTGATATTAATTTTCAATTTTTTCAAGGCTCTCTCCTCTCTTAACGTGAAGAAATTGATCATACCTGCTGTGTCTGAACTGAGAGAGACATGGACCAGAGTTTTTGGTTTTCTCCCCCTTGAAGAATCGAAGAGGCAGGAAATGAAGTACATGAGTGTGATTGCATTTCCTGGCACAGATATGTTGCAGAAGCCTTTGTGCAAAGATCAGTTCACAGAAGGAAAAACATCTGCTACAGGTAATTCATTAAATTTTGACATCTTTCATTATCTGTATTTTCAACATGCTTGTTTCTTGCTTTCCATTGAGGGCATTGAAAATTTTAAACTAACAATTGAACATGTCAAAAGGGGCTATCACTTCTGCATGTAATGTCGATGCTCCCGCTGCTGACAAGGTTCTAGAGAATGTTGAAGCTGCTGCTGCTGTGGAATCTAGTAGAAATATAACAAATGGCTGCTTGAATGATGAGCATGGCATTACTGATGAGGTGGAATTAACTATTTCTTCAAAGGATGAAAATCTTCATGCCTTTGGTGGAGCTTTGAAATTGTGTACAGGTATTGATACTGAGGAGAATCTTTGGGATAATTTAGTTTTCTTGACCTTCACTTCTGCAGCCGGTAAAACCTCTAGCAATGCCGATAATGACTTTATTCTTAAATCTTTCTCCAGATTCTCTTCCCAGATGGCCTCAGCCATGTTTGAAGTCAAACCAATCTGGCAACCCCCTCTGCAATAGCGAATTGGTATGCAGTGCCACTGCCCAACCTGAAGTTGCTCATCTCTGAACTACTGGAATCTGTAATACTGGTAGTAGTCCCGAGGTAATTTTTCCTGTATGCTGCTATTCATTTTGTACATCTTGTTTATCACTATGGATCTGGTCAAGCTGATCCCCAGCTGTACGAGTTAAGTACTTGTGATAGAGTGAGGTCCATTTGATGCGTGTTTAAATTATATTAAAATATATTTTTTAAAAATACATTGCTTTGATTTTTTCTTAAATTGTCACTTAACTATTAATGAGGTTGATGTGGGAAGTGGTTATGGTCATGAATATTCAAATTTCTGATGATCATTTCATCAGTTTATAAGCATGTGATTATCTTGTGTAATATTTTAGGGAAGGTTATTAATTAAAATTAATGTATCTGGTCAAAGAATCCTACTGAAGATTTGCAGCTGGTTGATGAAGTGCCACTACCATAAAAATTTGGGAAATGAATCCACCCTTTCCTTTCTCTTATCATTTAATATCTATTTCCAATATGCTATCCTGAAATGAGGACTGCCTTTTCATGTGGGGCATTTTTTTTCCTAGGTACTCTTCTTTGAAGGTGCTGTCTTCTTGACAATGCTTTTTTTTTTTTTTTTGGGGTGGGGGGGTGGGTTGGGGGTGTATGTACATTAATTTTTCAATCTCTAACGTTACTTGCTCCTTCTGTTTTGTATTTACCATGTAACAGACAGATCCAAATCTAGATTGTTGAAGAGTGGTAACCTATGCTAGCTCTGAAGTAGTTTTTTGAAGAGTGGAATGAAGCTTAACGGCATTTTGCTTGTTGTATAGACCGAGATGCTGTTGGCCATTAAAAGTCCGCAAGTTGGTGACTTAAAAATGTAAATACTAACAATTATAGAGCAAAGAAGTTCTTTAGCGATTTTTCTGCAAGATTGCATGGAATGAATGCATATTGGATTTGCCGAGCTGATGGATTTCAAGTTCTCTTTGACTGGTGCCAACATATAAAGAAGAGTACAGATTAAGGTTTTTTTTTTGTTAGGTATGTTGATTTTTTCTTTTAGTTCCAGAATCTTTGGTTATAATAGAATATTTTCACGGTAACAGGCAATTTATATTTGCCAATATGATTTATACCTATGGGACCTAGTATTTTCCACAGATTATAAGGTTCAACTGCTTGGTTAAAGAGAACCTTCTTTTTACATATGTTGAACCCACACTTGAGCGGGTTGAGATGTCGTTACTGGTGGATTCTTTGCTTAACGAAGTATGGGCAATAAAACTCCCAAATATTAACCTTTTCTTTTTTCGTGTGTTCCTTTTTTTCTTTTTTTTTTTTTTGGGTTTTTTTTTGGGGGGGGGGGGGGGGTTGGGTGTAGTTCTTGTTGCTGTATTTCATAATATTTTGTGACATTAAAAATGAAAAAGTTCAATGAATACTTAAAGATGTAAGCTATTACTGGGGTCCCTCAAACCCGTGAGCTGGCAAGAATTTTCCTCTTTCCATTCATGCACATGCCTGTACAGTTTAAGTTTGTGGTTTGATGTTCTAATTGGTTGAAATGCCCTTTTCCGTATATGGTTTTTATGCCCGTTCACAATAATGCTTTATTGTAGTTTTCAGGATGATTTTTCTATTTTCCAATAAAGGATGGATATATTCACATGCCATAATTGATATAAATCTCGCATTTGTTAGAGAAATATTATTTATCTTTTGCATGTATGTGGTGAAAGTATGAATTGAAATTGACTACCGATAAAAATCATCTGTACAGGTTTAACCTTGGTGATCTGGTGATGGTGTATAGCTGTAGAAGTCGCTATCAGGATGTTTGTAGAGTTGAGCTTTGTGATATACTATATGCAGATGACAGTATTGGAGCCCTGTTGTTTTGTTTCGTCAGGCAGGCCGGAAATAGTTTCATGGTGCAACTTTCGACTTATTAGTATTTAGTGGTAGGAGATTGAAACTTCTGGATAATTTGATAGCCTAATAGGAGTCAGACCTAAACTTTCTCTGGTTCCTTAAAAATTGTAAAAATAATTTTCAGTTAATATGCAGTATCAGAAACTGTTTTGACTCTTTATTGGTGGCTCTTTTCTTGGTCGTATTATTTATATATTGATATTGCAGGGTAGCTTGGCATGGCAGTCAAAGAATTTGGTCATAGCATCATTTCATGGCCGCTTTTTTAACCAGAAAAAAAAAAGGGATTCTGGTATTGGTTCCATGAAATATGGAAAGCTAGTTTAATTTATTTTTTATCTTTTGTATGAAACCTTATCTTTTAGTTAGGAAAAAGTTAGGAGGGCAGGTCAGAGGCCCCATTGAGAATTTACATTGGTTATTGCAATGACTGCTGGTGGGCGATTAAACTTCCCTTTTGTCTTTGTTGCTTTCTGTAGTAGGTTTTTGTCTTCCATGTTAAAATGAAAGAATGTAGTTTGATAGTTGACATCTATTTGCACCTGTTTCACATTCATGTTAAGTTTCTCTTAAGCAAGTGTAAAAACCTAGCTTGTTGGGAAAAGCACTGGTTTTATTTTTGTTTCAAGTTATCTGATTACTTTGTGACTTCTGGGATTGCAAAACTGGAGCTTTCTATATCTCTTATTGGACCCATGTTGTAGTTTTTGGAGTGCAGGTTTGACAAGAAAAGACCCCCAGTTGTTGTCTGGACAAATAAGGTATCATTTTTTCAACCTACGTGTCCGACCCAATTAGCCTTATGTTGGTAAAATAAATTGTCTCCATGTCCATTCTAAAAACTGAAAACTGGTAGACTTTATTGACTTTGGATGGTGAGTGATTAACATATCAAACTGCCTATAAATATAGTCTTTATGGGTTCCGAGGTTTTGGCTTTCTTTTGCTGTTGACTTCATCTTTATTTGCCGTGATTTCAAGATTCATCAGATTTGACCATTCAACAACTCATCTCAATTTTGTAAGGTTGGCTTTTCTTCTTTTTATTTTTATTTTTTGGGTAGAGAGAAAATGTGATTGTTGTCCAAAACGATGCCTTGGGAATTTCACTTCAGAATGATGAATTAAGGTCTATTCGTTTTGAAGATAAATTTTTTTTGTCTCTAAATCAAACGAAAAACGTATACTTGTGAAGATCACAAAGTGAAGTTTATCACTTGCATTTTTCCTATTGAATTTCGAAGAATTTTTTTTGTCATACAAAGTCAATTAATCGTGTTGGGCTTCAGGAGCAAAATGATCGATAGTTAAAAGAAAAACATTGCCCTTGATTTGTTGAAATGTCCTAAAATGTGATTGAGATTTAACCTACCCCCCCTCCTCTCTCTCTTCTTTTCCTTCCCCCAACCACTCAACACAAACACCCCCATCATGTTACATTTGGTAATTACGTTAGATTTTAATCATACACTCTTTTCTCCTTAGATAGAAAGGGGTTGTGATGAGAAAAATTTAAGAGTTTTAGACTTTTCAATAATGGTCACTAAACCAAATCTAGACAATTTTTATTTAGTGAAGAGGATTTAGGCCTTGTTATTCTTCTAGTGTGAAGCAATTAAGCTATTTAAAAATGATGGGATTTACCAAAGTTGGCCCAAAAAACGAACAACTATCCATCATGCAACCAGATAGTGTGTGTGTGTGTACGTATATAAAATCACAGTGCATCCTACGGCATTTTTTCCCCATAATGCTTAATGTTGTCACCTTTACCCGTAAATATGCCGTACTATAACTCTGTTGATTGTTTTTAATTGCTCAAATTCTAAATCTTGCCATCGTCGAAGTAGGAGTATCAAATGTTGAGGAAACTATCCGTCAACCATTCCAGAACTACATAGAAGAACAGTGCCTACAAATGCTAATTCAGATAATCCATGTAATATTAGTAATATAAATCGAAAATAATATTTGCACACCCCTTTACACTATTTATTTGAATAAAATTTTTATTTCGATGTGTGTGAGAAGCTATGAAGAATATATAACTATTATTAAACTATACTATTTACTAATTTTACCAACTCAATTTAATGACGCGTAGCTTCATTTATTTAAGCTGTAACAAACTCAAACTCCGATATTGTAAAATTGTTCAAAGGCAGCAGTCATTTGTACCCCTCAAAAAAAATTTACTCGATAATAATTTTTTTGGGAGCAAGTTACTGAATAATCTAGTTTCTAAACTAGAATAAGAACAGTTAAAGAATGAAAGAGAGGGGAAAATTGAAAATTTAACAATATATCGAACACGACACACATACACCCTTCGGAAACAAAGACTAGAAATGAGAGTGTAGTCCATCTACAAATACTCCGTTCTTTTTTTTCGACTCTTTTACTGTATACACATTGGTCGATGTATGTCACAGCACTTATTTTGTATGTAAGTATATTATTTTGTATGTATGTATATTTATATCCAGCCTACCAAGTCTCATTTCTAACAAGTTCATAATTCGGATTAAAAGGGTTAATAATGAACGATTGAGATTAGATTAGCATGACTAAATTTGAAGTCAAAAGGCAACGTCGTTCTGGATTGAAAAATAGTTACAAATTCTAATTGACGAGTTGTGTATTTTCACTAAATAATTATGTATTTTTATTGATTAGTTATACTATCCTTAACATATTCAAACTGGCACGAGACCAGTTTGCGAGTCCTGTGCCCCGTATATCCACACACACACACAAAGAAATAGAGACCCACACTCATATATATGCACGCTCCCTCAACCAATTTGCATCAACTCACCTACTTTTCCATTACAACAGAAGGTTCTACTATGGCTAGAATTTCAGCTTTCAACATGTTCACCTTGTCCATCCTCATTTTTCTCCTCACCATTCATTTATCAAACAGCCAAGAAGAATATGAGTTTGTCAAAACCACAGAACAGAAGACCCTTGTGTTGAAAAAGGAAAAGCTAAGCCATTTTAGGTTCTTCTGGCATGACACTCAGAGCGGTACAAAACCTTCTTCAATTAAAGTGGTGAAATCGCCGTCTAAACGTCGCGATGGTTTTGGCGCTGTTAACATAATTGATAATCCACTGACTCTTGGACCAGAACTGAGCTCCAAAACGGTTGGAAGGGCTGAAGGGCTTTATGCATCAGCTTCACAACAGGAGTTATCTCTGCTGGTGGTTATGAACTTTGCTTTTCTTGAAGGTAAGTATAATGGAAGCTCTATCACGGTGCTAGGGAGGAATCCGGTGGCCAAAAAGGTCAGGGAGATGCCGGTGATCGGCGGAAGTGGGCTTTTCCGATTTTCTCGTGGTTATGCTCAGGCTAAAACTTACGCGTTTGATCAGAAGTCTGGTGATGCTATTGTGGAGTACAACGTCCATGTAATTCACTACTGATGAACTTTTATTTTATACTTGCCAAAATGAAAAAAAATAATCAATGACCGTCTTTTATGTATGTTCTTCTATTATTTTCCTTTAGTCTCGAATAAGTATTTTGTGTATTTTATATTCCATCACCTGTTTTGAGAACGAATATAGGGTTTAGGGGTTAAATATTTGTGACTCCACCTTAAAAGTTGAGAGTCAAATCCTACCAACATGGTCTCCTCCTCTAATATAATAGTATATGTTTGATTAAAAAAAAAAAAGAAACTACTCTATTTCTTCTTTAGACAATATGTTTGGTGAAGCTTAATGTCGAATTTATCTTCTCCATTCAATATTGAAGACTCTTGTTTGGGATATAGCCATACAACTTAGAAAGAAACAAGCTGACGGTAATTAGTGAATTTATATATTTTAAAAGTTTTTAGTCATGCATAATCTTTATACTTTGACTATATTGATGTGTTAATTATAATCTTGATTATTGCTGAAAGAAAAGTAGGAGGAAAAAATGGCAATTATCTACTCCAACTTATCAAGCATATTTTGAAATAGTACATCAAGATCACTATGAGAAACTTATTGCAGTTTACATACAATTCTTTTGCAAACTTTAAAACGGATTGATGTTTGGTTTAATAAATTTAGCTGATAATTTTCAGAAGTGGGAAAGAGGTTTTCATTTGATTCTCACTCAAATTCAAATTTATTAAAATCAAATGATATGGGAAAAAACGGAGAAGAAAAAGAAGCCAAAAATTAAATGACGGAATAAGAAAAGATAATTCAATTTGTGGAGAAAATCTACTACCTTGCACCAGCAGCACCATCTACTACTGTCCACCACCACAATCGAGCACCATGACTGTTGCTACTAAGTAATATCATTATTATTTTTTCTATTATCGTGTACTACAACCATCTATACTACAGCTATTGAGCACCACTACTATCACTATCAAGTAACTTCACCACCATCAATTATCGTGCATTATTACTATTACTAAATAAAAATAATATTTTAAATCTTGAGGTATTTTGGTCAATAAAATTAAAATTTGATCGTTAGCCAAACACAACATGAGATTATTTCTTAAGATAACCTATTAAGATCGATGCTAAAGCAATCCAACTTTATTGGGTTGGCCACTACAAAAGCTTTTAAAAACTAAGTGGGGTAAGAAGTTAACGGTTTGAATTATGCCTCTCATAAAAAATTCAAATGGGTACATAATATATTCGTTTTCGACGATGATTCAATTCTCATCGATTTTCTTGGGCCCATTACGGCCTTGGCCCTCCAATAGAGTTGGTCAGAGATAAAATAAAATATTGTTGACGATTAGTAAAAAAAAAAAAAAATATTAAGGCTGATACTTCCCAAACACTCAATAAATAGAGCTATTAATCTGATCTGATGATGACTCGTTTCGTATTCCATAATGAGATCATATTCCATAACGAGTCATCCATCATCTTTTATTTCAGGAACCAAATCGACCCCTAAAGCATCTGTTGCTTGCTCCTAGAAATTTGTGTGAAAAGAATAGTATCGAGATTCCTGGATAGTCTTTGAAGGCAAGTTTGATTCTCTGTCTCTCTCACTTCTCTCGGAGATACCTTGTATCTTTTAAGATTGGCTCTTAGAGTTGGTTGGCTTTTGTTGCTGTCATCCGCGCTTTCATAGAAAATTTTAGCTTATTTTGTAGTCTCAACAAGACTACACAGAGAAAAATGATTGCATATTTTGAATATGTAACTTTAACATAATAATAATAATAATAATAATAATAATAATGATAATAATAATAATAACTTCAATGTTGTGAATGAATATAAATTTTTTAAACATTAAATTAATAATATTTAAATAATAATTTAAATGTTGTGAATAAATATAAATTTTTTTATTTAAACATTAAATTAATGAAATTTAAAATTTCCAATTTCCAATTTCATGCGTGCCAACGTCCTAGTAAAATTTATGAGCATTTAAACATACTCCAATAATTGTGCGTATCTTGGTGTGGGTAGTACGTGGCTAAATGAAAAACGGTATGCAAAAAATCGTCAACCGCCATCAGCCGTTGATGTCAATTACTTTTGAACGTTACCCGCGGACAACAAGACAGCCGAATAGTAAACGGAAACTTTCCTTACTTTCATTTCCTAATCCAATCCAACAAGGATAACTATGGATCTCATTGCAACCGTCCAGATCAAACTTTACCCGCTAAATCCTAACCCTTCATTTCACAGACCGACTCCTATATATAGCTTCCCAAAGCCTCCGCTATAATTCATAATTCCCTCTTCCCTCCTGTTTTCTCCCATTAGTTCTTTTCTGAGGCTTTGTTGCTCCTATTATTTGTTAGGGTTTTATGACTCATAATTGTTTGTTTTCTTGAATTTATGGGTTTCTCTGATTGTATCTTGTGAAGTTCTGGATGTTCTTTGATATATTCCACACATCTGTCACCTTCGATGCGTGTTATTTTATTATCTTGGTTACGTTTTCATCTGCTTTTTATGCGGATTAAGGAATTCTCTAGGCGATAATGATTGTTGCCTGTGTGTATTATTAGGTGACCCGCTATTGGATTGTGTGGTTCTGAGATTTCTTTTGATTTTAATGGTGGTATCTGTACTTATTTGCACCTTTAATTCTTCTGTGCTTGGAATTGCCTTGTGTTTTTGTGGCTTGGCTTATTCAAGGTAAGAATTTGTTACTTGTTTGCTTGTCTTTTGGATGGCCTTCATTCTTTTTCTCTGTTTTTTCTTGTCTGTGCAGTGGGTCTCTTGGCCACTTTGATGGGCCAAAGATTTGGTGGCCTTCGTTTTTTCTTGAGAGTTAATTCTTTCTGTGGCTACTTTTTATAAAGTTTTGGAACCCTCTTTGATACAGCATGAAAAATTCAAGTTGGTTCCTCCACGATGTCGTCCCAATGATTTAACAATTGGAGATTTTTTTTTTCTCTTTTTCTTCTTGGGCTTCATGAACTGTTCTAATTTCTGTGATTTATAGCTTGGATTTGAAGAAATTCGGCTGGATGTAATGTTCCTTCTCCAGGGCTCCATCCGATATCTATTCCGTGCTTGGGAAATTAAAAACTTGATTGGTTTTTGTATTTGAATTATTTAGCTTTTCATGTCTTTTAAGTTCTTCAATCAAGAGTGGGTATTTAAGCTCTGGAATTCTTGGTTCTTTGTTTTTATTGTTGTAGTCTGTAGATCAATAATTAAAGTCTACACAAAAAAGCTGGTGAAGGCTTTCTCTGACACAGGGTTACTCCCCTTGACAAATTGAGGAGGTTTTTCCTTATCTTCTACCTGTTGTTCTGTTTTCTGGAGATAAAATTCTTTTTTTTGGCAATGGCCATGGTTAATAGGTTTGTCTGTTATTCTGAATTTATTTTAGGATTTTGGATTCGATAATTTTGGTTGAATTGGACGTAGTTTGTGTTGCTACCTTAATGACGTCCATTCGCTATTACAGAGGAGTTCTCTCTTCCTTTTTTGCTTTGCTTCGTTTTCCAGTAAAGTAATTGACACTTTTTGGAATAATTATTGATGTTTTTTTCGGTTGTTATAGGAGGAACTTGGATTCAAGAACTCGTCCAATTTGTTATTAGACTCTTTCATGTCATCTGTTTGGGTGTTCAGAGGGGATCTTTACTTCCCAAGTCTTAGGCTTCCAGTTTGTGTTACTTCATTTATCTGATGAATATATTTTCAGTGGGCATCATAGACAGTAAGGCCTCTGTCTTTTGTGCATATTTTAGTAACTTGGTACGATGGAGGAGGACTTTTCTGCCTATGCAATTGATACTGTCTGCTCCATTTTCTTAGGGCTTGGATTCGAGGTATGCTTTGGCTATTTTTTATAATTTTTTTCCCTTCCAAACTACTTTCTTGAATGATTTGTTGATCATTTTCAGTAATTTTGCCGTGAAGTACGGGACCTTCCATGGCCCTGATATGTTCCACACGTCTCTCACCTTCAATGCATTTTATTATCTTAGTTCTGTATTCTGCTCTTATACGAATTAAGTAATTCTCTCGGCACTGATTGTTGGCTGTGTGTGATAGGTGACACTATTGGATCCATGGTACAAAGTTTATTTTCAGTCTCATAGATCAAGTTGGAAATCCTTTTTGACTTTTCAGTGGAGTTTTGGAAATCCTTTTTGACTTTTCAGTGGAGTTGTTGGAGTTCTTATGTAATCATTCTGTATTTATTTTTAACCAGAATTCTTCTGTGCTTAGATGCTTGTTTTTTGTAACTTGGTTACACAATGTTAAAGTCATTCATTGAATTAGCATGAGATGGGAGGGGAAGGCTTCTTAAATTTTTTGTCTAACCCCATTGAGCTGCTCAGACCTCTGGTCTCTAGCATGTGCAGGTCATCATCGTTGTTTGTTATCATAATTTTTTATGGTTGTTTACTATATTTTTCAATTTGGGGTTCTGAAGTCATCTATTCCTTATTCCCATTTTGGAGCAGTTATGTGATCGAAGTTCAAGGACAAATGAGGTTTGCTTAGTGGTCCAATTAGTTTTACATTTAAATTGGTTGTCTTGTATATATTATGAAAATACTTTATTACTTGTTGATGTCTTATAGATACTTTTTTGAGGCCTGCCCTGTTCTTTGTCTTTCTTGTTTTGAGCAGTGTTTCTCTTCGCCAATTGGATCAGCAAAGAAATTTGGCGGTCTATATTTGGGGAAATTACTTGTTTCTGAGTCATTGTCGGTAGTTTATAAAGCTTTAAAAATGGAGTTTAAGAAGCTTCTTTGGTGCATTTTCCCGTTGTACAGCTTGAAAAATTCTAGTAGGTTCTATTTTTTCCTCTGGACTTTTTAGTTTACATAGTGTGGTTTCAAATATTGTTTGGCGAATGAATAACAGTTTTCTTCTAGATTTTAAGAAGCTGATTCAAGAACACTGTGTCACCTTCTCGTGTGGTTTCTACCAGATTTCTACCTTTTTGTCATTTTCGGTTTTGTTAACGATCTCAAGTAGGGATAAGGTTCGGGTTCTTTTGTGCTCATAGTCTACAATCTATTGTTTCTTTATTTCTGTACGTTGGTATCATCATAGGGTAGCATCTTAGGTATTAATAGATAAATCATTGATATTGCCAATTACCATGACATCAAATTGATAATGGCCCCAATTATGTATTTGAATTATTAAAATCTGCTGTGTAATGATATGTATATTTGCGACATTATCATTTGACATTATTGATGTTGATGGTTATTTTCATGAATTTTCTTGTCCCATGCTACTTTATTTCTTAAGCTACGTTTAGAGTGTTGCTTTATGGATGAGTTGGTTTTCAGTTTGCTTCCCGCTAGAGGAGACCAGGGATGCTATTGACTGGTAGGGAGAGGATCATCTAATTTTGTTAAGCATTGAGGATAATTTTGAGGGTGGAAATCATTTGTTTCTCATAATTGAGATTTGTGATCATCAATGGATAATTTCTGCATCTAGTCATTTAAGCTCTGGTTGGCACTTGTGTTCTTCCAGAGGTCAAATTTTGTTGTAGTGCAGTTTGTGATATTTTGATGTATTCTTTCTTGATAACTCTCGCAGTAACTTGATGGTGAAAATATTGATGTGCCAAGTACACCTCTGTAGTCTCTTTTTTGCCTTGTTGTAGGGTGCTGATTTACATTTATTGGGGATAGGTTGCTACTAGAAAGTGAGAAGCTGCCTTTTAATTTATATTTCAGGTTTCCCTTGATATCTAACTTCAGCATGATCTAATTCTAGGAGTTTTTCTTCCCTTCTGACTTGTTTTCTTCTGTTTAATATAAAATTTCGGAGCCTTCTGTGGTCAATTGTAATGCCTTTTTTCTGTTTGTTACTTTAGGAGCCTTGGATTCAAGAATTTTGGTTGTTTTTCTACTAACTATGTCTAAGAGGAATTCTCCTTTTTTCCAGCTAATTTTTTGGACTGGTCTGTTACTGCCCTTTACGAATTTTTTCGTCCTTGATGAATAGGCAGTTTTGGGACATCACTAGCTTATATCCCTCCTCCTCGTTCTAGGAGAGAGATTTCAAGAGCCAGTTGGTCTGGAGTCCTGATTTTGTAACTATTGAAAAACCTGTTTGGCATATGGGATTGTACCACAAGTGTCTTCTGGTTGCGGGCATTAGGCAGCAGATTTCATGCTTGCTGCTGATTAGGCTAGTATCAATTCCTGGGGAGGTTATTAAGCTTTGTCATTTACCCTGGAGCTTTTAGAAGGATGATGTACTTGTTGATCCTGAATTAAATGTATTCTTATTGGTGGATTTTCCTTTCAAATTGCTGGTGTACTGTGGATTTGGATATTCTCCGGAACAGTGCATAGAGTACACTTTTTGACTTTGGCTTGCAAGCTTGGCTTCTAGGTGTATTTAAAGGAGGATTAGGAGTTTCTTTAGCTTTCTAGTTTTTACAGCAGGCTTTACAAAGATAAGAATTTTAGTTCTGAGACAATTCTCCTATCTGAGTTGTGATTGCTGATCTATTGGGAATATTTGTTGTCGACTGTGCAAAAAAGAAGGTTATATATTGTGTATTTGTTGTTTTTGACATAAGAGTTCGGGTATCCAGTTAGTAAAGAATCATCATGCAATTTGTACTAGGTGTCCTTTGTTTGATGGAATTGCAATATTAGGTGTTTTATGTTAGCCAGCTACAAATTATATATGTACTTTTTTTTGCAGGTGTATTTGGGTAATTTCCTTTTCATGACATGGTATTTTGGAGGTATTCTGGACTTTATCTTAGCCTTTCCTGTTATGCCGTCTTTTCTGCCGGCTACTGCATTTTCTTCTGGCTAAGATTTTGGGATGGTGCTAAGGGCATTATGTAGTCTGAGGGAACCATTATTCGTACTGTTTCCATGTCTTTAATGGTTCTGCGGCTAGGATTTGGGATGGTGCTAAAAGGCATTATGCTGTCTGGGGGCACTGTTGTTCATTCTGTTTCTGTCTTTGGATGGGCTTGATATTATATTTTGAGAGGTTGAATTTTTGTTGTTTCCAATGCTCTGCTATATCACTTTGAATGGATGAATTTTAGAATCTATCATCCCTGGTTCACTGTCTGTCTGGATCATTTATTTCTTGCTCATAAGTGGAGTTGAAGTGGATTCTGAGGTTTTGTTTCCCTGCTGATTTCTAAGAGATTTATAAGAGTTGGAATCATCTTGTGGTATCATTTTATTATTCTATTTTGATTTATACCTCTTATATTGAGAATAAGGTGTTGATGTAGTTCGTTTGTTCTGTTTATTAGGTGACGCTATCGGATTGTGTGGTTCTAAGGTTTCTTTGATTTTGATGGTGGTATCTTTACCTTTTTGCTTCTATAGTTCTTCTAAGCTTGGATGCTTTGTGTTTTTGTGATTTGGCTTATGCAATGTAAAACTTTGCTACTTATTACTGTCTTTTAGATAGCCTGTATTCTTTTTCTCTATTTTTTCTTGTCTGTGCAGTGTGTCTCTTGACCAATGGGCATCAGCAAAAATTTGGTGGCCTTTTTTTCTTTTTTTTTTGAGCATTAATTCTTTTTGTGAGTATTTTGTGAAGTCCGGAAGCATAATTTTGGAAGCCTCTTTGATGCAGCTTGAAAAAGTCAAGTCTGTTCCCTCTCTCTCTTATTTAGAGTTCCTTCACGGTATAATCTCACTGATCTAACGATTGGAGAGCTTTGTTTCTTTTTTCTTTTTTCTGGTTTTATGATTTGCTCCAAATTCTGTGATTTAGGAGCTTGAGTGTGAAGAAATTAGGCAGTTCTGGATGTAGTGTTTCTCCTCCATGGCTTCATCAGAGATCTATTCTGTGCTTTAAAAAAAAAAAAAACTCAATTGGTTTTTGTATTTGAACTATTTAACTTATTCATGGCTCCTATAAGTTCTTCAATCAATTATGGGTGTTTAAGCTCTGGAATTCCTGGTTATTTGTGTTTATTGTTGTTTACTGCAGAGATATAATTAAAGTCTACACAATAAGATGGTGAAGGCTTTCTCTGTTACAGGGTTACTCCCCCTGATAAATTGAGGAGGTTTTTTCCTGTCCTACCTGTTTTGTTCTGTTTTCGGGAGTTAAAATTCTCTCTTTTTGATGATGGTCGTGGTTAACGGGTCGGTCTGTTATTTTGCAATTATTTTAGTAGCTTGGATTTGAGATTTTTGGTTGAATTGGATCTAAATTTTTGTTGCTTACTTAATGACTGCCATTTGGTATTGCAGAGGAGTTTTCTCTTCCTTTTGTCTTGCTTTGTTTTTCAGGAAAGTAATTGACAGTTTTTGGGATAAATTTTGAGGTTTTTATGTTTGTTTTATGAGGAACTTGGATCCAAGAACTCGTCCAAATTATTATTAGGGTTCTTTGTGTCATCTGTATGGGGTTACTTCCCAAGTCCTAGGCCCCCATTTTGTGTTACTTCATTTATCTGACATATATATTTCCAGTGACCATCACAGACAGTAAAGCCTCCGACTTTTTCATTCAGGGCATTTGCTTATTTTAGTAATTTGGTAACCATGGATGAATCCTTTTCTGCCTATGCAATTGATGCTGTCTGCTTCTATTTCTTGGGTCTTGTATTCGAATTATTCTTGTAAAATTTTTTCTTCCACACCACACTGTTGATTATTTTGTATCAAGTAATTTTTCTGTGAAGTACGGAACCCTTCTTGGCTCTGATATTATCCACACGTCTATTACCTTCAATGCATTTTAATATCTTGGTTCTGTATTTTGCTTTTATACGGATTGAGTGATTCTCTTGGCATTGACAGTTGGCTGTGTGCGTTAGGTGAAACTATTGGATCTGTGGTACACATTTTATTTTTCAGTGTCGCAGACTAAGGTATAAATCCTCTTGACTTTTCAGTGAAGTTGTTGGAGGTCTTATGTCGTCTATGTGTACTTATTTGCACCTATAATTCTTCTGTGATTGGACGCTTGTGTTTTCACAACTTGGTTATGCCATAAAATTAGCATGAGATAGGAGGGGAAGGCTTCTAGAATTTCGTGTCTAATTCCATTGAGCTTCTCAGACCTTCGGTCTCTATCATGTGCCAGTCATCATTTTGTTTGTTTTCTTAATCTTAATTTACAATTGTTGTTCAACCATTCTATTCCTTATTCCACACGGACAACTAGGTTTGCTCACTGGTTCAGTTTGTTTACATTTAAATTTGTTGTGGTTGTATATATTGTGAAGATACTTTGCTACCTATTGACGTCTTATGGATACTTTTTTTGAGGCCTGTCTTGTTCTCTATTTTTCTTTTTTTGAGCAGTGTGTCTCTTGGCCAATTTAATCGGCAAAAAAATTTGGCAGTCATTTTTTTTTTTTTTGGGGGGGGATGGGGATTACTTCTTTCTGAGTCATAGTTGGTGGGTTATAAAGCTTTAGAAATGGAATTTTAGAAGCTTCCTTTGTGCATTTTCCCCATGTGCAGCTTGAAAATTTCTACCGGTCCTCTCTTTTTCTATGTGCTTTTTAGGTTTTTTTAGTGTGGTTTAAAATTTTGTTTGGGAAACAAACAATGGTTTTCTTCTAGTTTTAAGAAGCTGATTCAAGAACAATATGTCACCTTCTTCTGTGGCTTTTTTTTACCAGATTTCTACCTTTTTGCCATTTCGGTCTTGTTAACTGTTAACTGTTTCTTTGGTATACATTGGTACCATCATGGTAGCATTTTAGGTATTAATAGATACATCATTGACATTGTCAATTACCTTGACATCAAATTGGTGATGGCCTCAATTATGTATTTGAATAATAAAAATCTTTCATATGAAGATATGTATATTTATGAGGTTATCATTTGACATTAATCTGATTGATGTTGGTTATTTTCATGATTTTTCTTGTTCCATGTATTTTTTTAAGTTAGGTTTGGAGTATTGCTTTATTGATGAGTTGGTTTTCAGTTTGTTTCCTGCTAGTGGAGATCAAGGATGCTATTGATTGGTAGGGAGAGGATCGCCTTATTGTGTAAAGCATTGAGGATAATTTGAGTGAGGAATCAGTTGTTTCTGACAATTGAGATTTTTATTTATCAGATGGATAATTTCTGCAACTTGTCACTTAAGCGCTGCTTTGGCATTCATGTTCAACCACAGGCCAAATTTTGCTGTAGTGCAGTTTATGATATTTTGATATATTCTTTCCTGATAACCTTGCAGTAACTTGATGGTGGCCATTATTGCTGTGCCAAGTTCAATGTTTTAGTCTCTTTGTTTGCCTTGCTGTAGGGTGTCTGATTTGTGTGTATGGATGATACGTCACTTCTAGAAAGTGAGAAGCTCTATTTGATTTAATATTTTAGGGTTCCCTTGATATCTAAGTGAGAAGCTCTATTTGATTTAATATTTTAGGGTTCCCTTGATATCTAACTTCCGTATCTAATTCTAGTAGTTTTTCCCCTTCTAACTTGTTTCTTCTGCTTGATATAAAATTTCAGACCTTTCTGTGCCTCTTTATTAGAAGCCTTGGCTTCAAGAATTTTGTTTGTTCTGTTACCAACTGTGCCTAAGGAGAGATTCTCCTTTTCCCCTGCTAATTTTTGGAGTGATTTGTTATGGCTTTTTGTTATTGTTTCTTCATGCTTGAGGAATGGGCAATTTTGGGACATCATTAGCTTATATCCCTCCTCTTTGTTCTAGGTGTCTCGTTCAACTGGGTGAGGGAGAGATTTTTACCAGTTGGTCTCGAGTTCAGATTTTGTAAATACGGAAAAACCTCTTTGGCATGTGGGATTATACCACGGGTGTCTTCCGGTTGCAGGCACTAGGCAGCAGATTTCATGCTTGTTGCTGATTAGGCTAGTACTAATTCCTGGGAGGTTATTTAACTTTGTAATTTATCCTTGAACTTTTAGAAGGATGAGGTAGTTGTTGGTCTTGAATTAAATGTATTTTTGTTGGTGATTGTTGGTCTTGAATTGAATGTATTTTTGTTGGGGAACTTTCCTTCCAAATTGCAGGTCTACTGTTGATTTGGATATTCTGCCGAATGGTGCATATAATACACATTACGGCCTTGGCTTGGGAGCTTGGTTTCTAGGTGTATTTAAAGAAGGATCAGGAGTTTCTTTAGCTTTCTAGTTTTTACAGTAAGCTTTACAAGGATGAGTATCTAAGTTCTGAGATAATTCTCCTTTCTGAGTTGTAATTGTTGATCTATTGGGCATATTTGTTCTTGACTGTGCTTAAAGAAGGTTGCATATTGCATTCGTTGCTTTTGACATAAGAGTTAGGGTATCAAGTTGGAGAAGAATTGTAAAGCAATTTGTGCTATGTGCTCTTTGTTCGATGATTTTGCAATGTTAGGTGTTTTATTTTAGACAGATGTTTAAAGTGCAGGTTTTATATGTATTATTTTGCTGGTGTATTTTGGTAATTACATTTTCCTGACATGGCATTTTGAAGATGTTCGGGATATTAGCTTCTTGGCCTTTTCTTTTATGCTGTCTTTTCTGGTGGCTAGGATTTTGGGATGGTGCTAAGGGCATCATGTGGCCTGAGGGCGCCATTATTTGTGCTGTTTCCGTCCCTTAACGGTTCTGGATCTAGGATTTGTGATGGTGTCAAAAGGCGATACGCGGTCTGATATATTCCACACATTTGTCACCTTCAATGCGTGTAACTTTATTATCTTGGTTACGTATTCAGCTTCTTTTATGCGGATTAAGTAATTCTCTAGGCGATGATGATTGTTGCCTGTGTAGATTAGGTGACGCTATCAGATTGTGTGGTCCTGAGATTTCTTTTGATTTTGATGGTGGTATCTGTGTGGTATTTGCACCTATAATTCTTCTGTGCTTGGGTGCCTTTGTGTTTTTGTGATTTGGCTTGTGCAAGGTAAAACTTTGTTACTTGTTACTTGTATTTTGGATGGCCTGTATTCTTTCTTATTGTTTTTTTCTTGTCTGTGCAGTGTGTATCTTGCCCAATTGGATTAGCCAAAAATATGGTAGCCTTCATATAAAGTTTTAGAAGCATAGTTTTCGAAACCTCTTTGGTACAGCTTGAAAAATTCAAGTTACTTTCCTCCCATTCTCTTATTTAGGGTTCCTCCAGGACAACATCCAATGATTTAACGATTGAAGATCTTTGTTTTTTTTCTTTTTGGGCTTCATGAACTGTTCTAATTTCTTTGATTTAGGGGCTTGGGTTTGAAGAAATTTTGGCAGTTCTGGATATAGGGTCCCTTCTCCATGGCTCCATTAGATATCTATTCCGTGCTTGGGAAAATAAAAACCTAATTGGTTTTTGTATTTGAATTATTTAGCTTATCATGACTTAAGTTCTTCAATCAAGATTGTGTGTTTATGCTCTAGAATTCTTTGTTCTTTGTTTTTTTTTTTTTTTGGGTTGTAGTCTGTAGATCAATAATTAAAAGCTACACAAAAAGCTGGTGAAGGCTTTCTCTGATATAGGGTTACTCCCCCTGATAAATTGAGGAGGTTTTTCCCTATCTCTACCCATTTTGTTCTGTTTTCTGGCGACATACTTCTTTATTTTTTGGCAATGGCCATGGTTAGTAGGTTTGTCCATTATTCTGAATTTATTTTAGGAGCTTGGATTTGATAATTTTGCTGAATTCGATGTAGTTTGTGTTGCTAACTTAATGACATTCCATTTGGTCTTGAAGAGGAGCTCTCTCAGGCTTTTATGTTTGTAGTAGGAGGAACTTGGATTCAAGAACTTGTCCAAATTGTTATTAGGCTCTTTCATATCATCTGTATGGGTGTTCATAGGGGGTTCTTTACTTCCAAAGTCTCAGGCTTCCGGTTTGTGTTACTCATCTATCTGGTGAATATATTTCCAGTGGGCATCACAGATGGTAAGGCTGCTGTCTGTTTCTTTTAGGTGTTTTGCATATTTTAGTAACTTGGTACTATGGAGGGGGCCTTTTCTGCCAATGCAATTGATGTTGTCTGCTCCTATTTCTTGGGGCTTGGATTCGAGATATTCTTTGGCTATTTTTTATAAAATTTTTTCCTTCCAAACCACTTTGTTGAATGGTTTGTTGATTATTTTGTAATCAGTAATTTCACCGTGAAGTACAGAACCTTCCATGGCACCTGCAATGTATGTTATTATCTTTAGTTCTGTATTCTGCTTTTATGCGAATTAAGTAATTTTCTGGGCACTGGTTGTTGGCTGTGTATGATAGGTGACACTGATGGATCTGTGGTCAAAGTTTATTTTGAGTCTCGCAGATCAAGTTGGAGATCTTTTTTGACTTTTCAGTGGAGTTGTTGGAGTTCTTAAGTGATCTTTCTGGTACTTATTTGCAACTATAATTCTTCTGTGCTTGAACGCTTGTTTTTTTGGTAACTTGGTTACATAATGTTAAGTCATTCCTTGAATTAGCATGAGATGAGAAGGGGAAGGCTTCTAAAATTTTGTGTCTAACCCCACTGAGCTGCTCAGACAGCTGGCCTCTAGCATGTACCAGTCATCATCTTTGTTTGTTATCTTAACCTTAATGGTCGTTTACTATATTTTTCAATTGGTGTTCTGAAGACATCTATGCCTTATTCCCCTTTTGGAGCGGTTATGTGATCTGAAGTTGAAGGACAATGAGGTTTGCTCATTGGTTTGATTTGTTTATGTTTAAATTAATTGTCTTGTATATATTATGAAAATACTTTATTACTTGTTGGTGTAAGCCTGTCTTGTTATTTGTTTTTCTTGTTTTGAGCAGCGTGTTTCTTGGCCTATTGGATCAGCAAAAGAATTTGGCAGTCTTTATTTTGGGGGCTTACTTCTTTCTGAATAATTGTTGGTAGTTTATAAAGCTTTCCTTGGTGCATTTTCCCCTTGTACAACTTGAAAAATTCTAGTAGGTTCTCTTTTTTTTCTGTACTTTTTAGTTTACTTAGTGTGGTTTCAAATATCGTTTGGTGAATGACTATTTGTTCTCTTCTAGATTCTAAGAAGCTGATTCAAGAACAATACATCACCATCTTGTGTGGTTTTTTACCGGCTTTCTACCTTTTTGCCATTTTTGGTTTTTGTGCTAATAGCCTACAATCTATTGTTTCTTTAGTTCCACATGTTGGTATTGTTTCAAATTGCTGGTGTACTGTGGATTTGGATATTCTCTGGAACAGTGCATATAGTACACTTTTTGACTTCGGCTTGCGAGCTTGGTTTCTAGGTTGTATTGAAAGGAGGATCAGGAGTTTCTTTAGCTTTCTAGTTTTTACAGCAGGCTTTACAAAGATAAGTATTTTAGTTCTGAGACAATTCTGCTTTCTGAGTTGTAATTGCTGATCTATTGGGAATATTTGTTGTCGACTGTGCCAAAAAGAAGGTTATATATTGTGCATTTGTTGTTTTTGGCACGAGTTAAGGTATCCGGTTGGCGAAGAATCATCATGCAATTTGAACTAGGTGCCCTTTGTTCGATGGATTTGCAATATTAGGTGTTTTTTGTTAGCCAGATGTCTAGTATGCAAATTATATATGTACTTTTTTTGCAGGTTTATTTGGGGTATTACTTTTTCTTGACATGGTATTTTGGAGGTATTCTGGACTTTATCTTCGCCTTTTCTGTTATGCTGTCTTTTCTGCCGGCTACTGTATTTTCTGATGGCTAAGATTTTGGGATGGTGCAAAGGGCATTATGTGGTCTGAGGGAAGCATTATTCGTACTATTTCCAGCTCTTTAATGGTTCTGGGTTGGTATGTGTTAAAAGGCATTTTGCTTTCTGGGGGCACTGTTGTCCATTCTGATTCCATCTTTTAATGTGCTTCATATTATGTTTTGAGAGGCTGAATTTGTGTTGTTTCCAATGCTCTGCTGTATCATTTTGAATGGACTGATTTTAGAAACTATCATACCTCGTTCATTGTCTCTCTGGATCATGTATCTCTTGCTCGTAAGTGGAGTTGAAGTGAATTCTGAGGTTTTGTTTCCCTGTTGATTTTTAAGATATTTATATGAGTTGGAATCATCTTGTGGCATCATTTTATTATTCTATATTGATTTATACCTCTTATATTGAGAAGAAAGTATTGTCGTAATTTAATTGTTCTATGGATTTCTATCACTTTATTTTTCTGAGAGAGATTCTGCAGCTTGTAGATTTCCTTATATATTTTTAGTGTCTCTCACTTTATATATTATTTTTTTTGTCAAAGAGTGTCTCTCACTTTATATGTATATATATGTATGCGTGCGCGCGTTGTTCTACGGATTTCTATCACTTTATTTTTCTCATACAGATTCTGCAACTTGCAACTTTTCTTATATATTTTCAGTGTCTCTCACTTTATATGTATGTATGTATATATATATGTATATATATATATATATACATATATATATGTATGTATGTATGTGTGTGTGCGCGTGTGTATAAGAAGTGAGAGAGAGAGAGAATCAAGGGGGCTTTTGCAGGAGACACAATAACCTGCAGCCCAGCCAACTCGACAATGGTTATGCATAAAAATTGTTATTTGTTTAATTGTTCAGGAGCATCAGTCAAATAGTAAAATGTACACACTCTCTTGCTCGGCCTTGAGATGTACTTATGGATTTAACTTGTGACATGGGACAAGACAGGATCCTGTTGCATAATAGAGCGCACTACCAGCAATTACAATCTGTTTTGTTTCTCGCAAATAGCAACTATATTGCTTAGTTGCTATTTTTCTCTAGTGCCTCAGGAGATCTATTTCAACTACCTCTGTGAGTCGTGAGTTCACTAAATGAACGTCAATGTGGTTTGTTCTTCAGTATCAGCCATCGAATCGAAGGCTTCTCTAGGTCTTAAACCTTCAAAATGTTAAATTTAAACGGATTCAAATAAGCCTATGACATTCTGACTCGAGAATACATCCCTGGACGTTCTGATTCGCCACTTATGCTCTATTGGCGAAAGGGCAAGATAAGATTGTGCAGCAATAGGAATTCAAACCTATTCTATTGCTTGTAAATAGCGATACTAAATTGTTTCATTGTTGTTTTATTCCAGTGCCTAAGAAATCTATACTTCAATGGCTTATTGTAAGTCTAATCATCAAATTTATCTTCATTGTGGTCTGATATGGGGAATCAGTTATAGAACTAGTAAAGCTGAGATGTCTCTAGGTCGAGTGATTGCTTAAAGCGGATTTTTCTTAAATGGACCCGATCCATGTGGACCCAATGTTCTAGATATGGGTCACCAAGGCTCAGTGGGTGGCTCAGATCTGAACTATTGAGTTCACATGGACCAGGTCCATGATAGAATTGGCTGCTTAAAAGGGGTTAGTTTGGAAAAAATTCTAAACTAGGGGTACTTGTAGGAGTTGGTTCGGGATGTGGGGATGGAGCATTCGCTGAATGCGCATTGTAAAAGCTAATGTGCCTCTAGGTCTTGAGTGATTGCTTAAACGGGGGTTAGTTTGGAATTGAATTGGGGGTGTTTTGAGAAGTAGTTTTGTGATGGGCTAAATGCGCTTTATTCAAGTGCGTATTTACCGAATGCGCTATCCTTTTTTTTGGTTTGACATAGAGCAATAAGCGGGCATTGATATATATATATATATATATATATATATGTGTAGTCATTGTTAATTTTTTACCTCATTCACGTCTTAACATCTCTCATTCAAAAGTAAAAATGCCCGAGTAGTGCGCGACTCTAATCCAATTTTTTTTTTGATTGAAAGATGCATCAGAATGTGCAATTGGCTGGTCAGAAATGCATTCACAAAATATGCATTGTTTCTAGTACACATTCACCGAATGTGTATTCAAGCCTTTAAAACACAATCGCTGTAACCTTCCTCCACCACGTCTTTTAAACAACTTTCAAGTTAGTTTTCATACATACATACATACATATATATATATATATATATATATATATATATATAATGCTATACTTTTGTTATATTGTTGTTAGGATAATGGGGTAATTTTTATAAATTTAATTTAGCTTTTGGTTTCTATTTTTTGCATATTTACATCCTTTTTTTGCACATTTATTTTGTGGCCACTCAACTTTTGCATTTTGGGCCTTTAAATTTTGTAAGTTTACAATTTGGGCCCTCAATTTTTGCAGATTTATGTTTTGGTCCCTAAACTTTTGCATATTTACAATGGGATCCCTCAACTTTTGCATATTTAAGTTTTGGCCCCTTAGTTTTTGTATATTTACAATTGACCTCTTAGCTTTGCATATTATGTTTTGGCCTTGAACTCTTGCATATTTATAGTCAAATCCTTCAACTTATGCATATTTAAGTTATGGCCCCTCAATCTTCACATATTTACAACTTGATCCCTCAACTTTTGCATATTTATATTTTGGCCACTAAAATTTTGCATATTTACACTATGTGCCCTGAAATTTTGCATAGTTATGTTTTGGCCCCTCAACTTTTGCATATTTACAATATGTCCCTCAATTTTGCATATTTACAATTTTTCCCTCAACTTTTGCATGTTTACATCTTGGCCCTCAACTTTTGTATTTTTACAATTTGCTCCCTAGAACTTTGCACATCTACATTTTGGATTTTAATTGTATTGCGTTGAATTGATTATTTTTCGATTAGAAATAATTAGGTAAATTCATTGTTATGTCCTTGAAAATTAGGCTTAGTTAGAATAATTATGAGAATCAATTTATTTAGTAAATAGGTGAGCAATTATGGTGAGTAATGTGGAATGCCCCGAAATATTTGATAAAATGTCCTTTAAGGTAATAATTAGAAAATAAATTATTTTGTACTTGAAAATTAAGGTTGGTTATAAGAATAACAAAAAAATTAGGAACAATTAGTAAATGAATTGAAAAGAAGTAAATGAATAAAAAATAATAGATATATGATGGAAAACTAGGGTTTAGTAAGAATAATAAAAAAAATTAGGAACAATTAGCAAATGAATTCAAAGTAATAGGTAAATGATTGAAAATTAGGGTTGGTTAAAAGAATTATAAAAAATTTAGAATAATTTTTGTTTAACCACTAACGTCGGTTAGGATTGCAAAAATAGGAAGATGGATTTACTTCAATTTCTTGGAGTTTTGCTGGTGAAATACAACATAACAAGGGATTGCATATCGAGCCATGACATTCTAACGTCGTGTTTCGTGCTAACACATAAAATTGGGTACGAGCAGATGGTAGACAAGATATCACATGGGATTGGGTAGGAATCAGTTCGGGATGAATATTATCCTAAGATACTCGTATGGTTCCACCATACATACTGAATGGGTGGTGATGGATGATGCTAGCTACACATTTATAATTTGAATTATAATTTCCAAGAGCACGTTGCTGAATTTTACAGAAAAAAATGTTTAAGCATCTCCTGTTCAAGCCGTTCAGGGATCAATGATCGCGGTCCAATGCTGTCCTTGTTGAACCTATTTCTGCATCCACAAAATCTATTGTACGTGCCCTATCTCCCCAATGTTACAGTCTAATATTGTCATTCGGTATGTCAAATACGGATAATCGATGCACAGTGTTAGAGAACAGAGTTATTATTTGGAAGCAGAATGCAGAATATTTAGCATACATCTGTACAATGCCTGTCTTAAAAAAAAAAAAAAATACATGCGTATACCTATTACTTTGAGGGTATGGTAAGAATAATAAAAAAAGTTAGCAAATGATTGAAAATTAGGGTTTGGTAAGAATAATAAAAAAATTATGAACAATTAGCAAATGAATTGAAAATAATAGGTAAATGATTGAAAATTTGGGTTGGTTAAAAAAATTATAAAAAATTAAGAACAATTTTTGTTTGACCACTAACGTTGGTTAGGATTACCAAAATAGGAAGATGGATTTACCTTAGCTTCTTGGAGTTTTGCTGTACTGAGATGGTGAAATACGACACAATGGGGGATTGTATAACGAGTTAGGATATTCTAACGTTGTGTTCATGCTAACACATAGAACTAGGTACGATCAGTTGGTAGACAGGATATCACACAGGACTGGGTAGGAATCGTTTTGAGTTGAATACTATTCTGAGATGCTAATACGGTCCCACCATGCATGTTAAATGGGTGGTAACGGATGATGCTAGCTGGGGAATCATTTATAATTTGAATTATAATTTCCAAGAGCATGTTGCTAAATTTTACATGGCAGAGAAAAATGTTTAAGCATCTTCTGTTCTAGTCGTCTGGGGATCATTGATAGCGGTCCAACGATGTCCTTGCTGAACCCATTTCTGCATCCACAAAATCCATTGTACGTGCCATATCTCCCCATTGTTACAATCTAGTAGTGTCATACGGTATGTCAAACACATCGATGCACAACAGAGTTATTATTTGGAGGCAGAATGCAATATATTTCGCATGCATCCGTATAGTGCCTGTCTAAAAAAATACATGTGCATACTTATTATTTTGAGGGGAAAAAAAAAGATAGCGCATTCTATGTATGCACAACTGTAAGCGCATTCACCGAATACGCAAACCCCCATCCCAGGACAACCCTCTAAAGCACCCCCAGCTTAGAACTTTTTCTAAATTAATCCCCCTTTTAAGCAATCACACCTCTTTACATCTTTTAATCTTAATGGATATAAGTCCTCCGAAATTTAGATGCTCCAGATATGAATTAATTAGCGAGATGGATTCCAGGATAAGATTATTTTTATCAGACTCTTGTTGTGAAATTGGAGGTTCTTTAGTTGCTTGTCTGGTATCTGTCTTGGACCGTGGCTAGAATGCTGAATATTCTATTTAACATGAACTAGTGCTCGTGTCATTGCTAGCAACCATTTGGTATGGTACCGTTGAGTGTATAAAGGTGAATTTCAACTGGTTTCAGCCCTTTGGATCTTCCCTCGTCTCTTGGCACATGCTGTTTAGCTGGTAAGATTATGATGAACTCAGATGCATATACATACACACCTCACGTATGTGTTCAGCAACATGTAACTACAGTATTCAAATGAAAGTTGTTACCTTTATTATTATTATTTTTTTGGTGCAAAACTCCGTACACGTGATGGTACGACGCCCAGAATTTTATAATTTGTGATGTGTAGGTATAATTTGTGACATGTAGGTATGGATAATTTTTTTTACACTTTAACATTTGGGAAACAATTGGTTTAAACATACAGGTGAATATACGATTATAAAAGGTACCTGCTTATGAATCTGGCATTATTATTATGAGCATTGCCTGATATATGCATTCATTCTGGTAGTATGCTTGCTGTCAACTCCAAGGCCTCTTTGACCCCTGGAAACTAAATCCTTTGGTTCTTCTTATATGCGTTCTTTATCCTTCTTCCTCTTTCTCCCCTTTGTTTGCTTCTCATTTCATAACTCAACGCCTAGTGGAAATCAAAATGTATTGTTTTTATATTTGAGGGCAAGCTTCATGCACTTTAGTTATTATTATTATTATTTTTTACCCTTAGCTTTGTGGGCTCTGTCTCTTGATTTTTGTGCATATGCATCTGTGAGTGCATGCTGCTTTTGTTGGTTATATTTTAACCCCAATTAATTCTAAAATTATAATTTATATTTATTACCAAGTGATTAGGAGCATAAAGGATTGTACACAATAGAACCAATTCTCGGGTTAATCTGATTATAATAATTATGTGATAATTATGGGATTATGTTGTGAGTAATTAATTCTAAAGACTTATTAATAAATAGAGCAGATCTAATGATGGAAGAATTTTCTTTTGAAAGAAATTAAAATTTATGAAATATATTATCTCATAATAGATAAGGGGTTATTAATTATCAAATTTTTGTTGGACAAGATGTCTTGAAAATTGTTTTTGATAAATAAATCTCTAAACACCAAGACTTTACACACAAGAAAATGGTTGCAAAGAATAGATGAGAGAAAAGTGTTTTTCTTATTATTTAATTTTGTTCACACTTGTGATGTGTCAAGTGGATCTAGCTTATTGACTTGATGTTGATCAATCTTAGTGAGGATTTCAAGAAATCCTAAGAAGGTGTTCGTATGGATACCAATCTTAGTGAGGATTCTAAGAAATCTTAAAAGGGTGTTTATGTAGATACCTTAAATTCCGGCCGCATGTGCGGCTGTGATTGACATCGCTGTATCTTTAATCGAGTTAACTGTTTAATTATGTCGCCAATAGATACGTGATTATTCTGTTATTATTTTGCATATATAATTAATGATTCTGATTAGAAATCAATTTTAAATTTTGCTACATGAATTTGTTATTGACATATTGATTTTCTTACTACTTTCACTCATTTTTCATTCTTCTCTTAATATACTTTGAGATATTTCTCCTTAAATGTGATGTTGTTGTAGTTGCCTCATGTCGACAAGATGCTTTGAAATGAAATACTTGTGATGCACACCTGATTTACAATATTGACCTACTTTGGTTTACTTAAGCTTTGAGAAAATCATTATAAAAAACTGAATAGCTGATGACCAAATGAATATCGTAAATCATTTCTGAACTACTGCTCTTTTTTTTTTTTTTTAGTCTGTATAAGCTAAAAACATGGATGCTTTAAAAATTTTGCTGTCCTTCCTAAGTTAAGTTTTTAATAATGCTTATATCTAAAATATAAAAGGATGAATCCATCTATTTCATGTGAACTTCAAATTTTCCAAAAAAAAAAAAAAAATTACAGAAAACGAACAGCCTGGAATTTAGCTTAATAGGATTGCAACCATATGAGAACAAACCCTTGAAGGGGAGAAAAACAAGGGAGAAAATACCCCACTTTATTTATTCATTACAAAAGAAAGTTGAGAATTTGCTAGTGATATTACATGTATACACCACTATATACCCTCTCAAAATATCCAAAACAAGACACACTTTCTTACTGTATTAGTTTAACAGTTTGTTGGGTATAAGTTGTCTTAAACAATCTCCTCTGCCGAATTACCAAGGCTCTTGTTCCCAAGTGTAACCCTCTTCGCATATTCAGAACAATATTGGCCTTCACCTACTCCTTTCTATTTGTTAGAACAAAGTTCATACTGTAATTTTTAAATGGCTACAATTTCAGCTTTCAGCCTGTTCACCATCTCCATCCTCATTTTGTGCATGCCAATTCCTGTCACTTTTGGGCAAAAGCACGAGTTTGTGAAAGCAATCAACAAGAAAGCATTTAACCATAGAGAGGAAAAAATAAGCCATTTTAGGTTCTTCTGGCATGACATTGGTAGCGGTCTACACCCCACCTCAATGACAATAGTGAAGCCACCCTCTAAAATTCCATTTGGCTTTGGCTTTGTTAACATGATTGATGATCCAATAACCCTAGGACCAAAGCTGAGCTCCAAACTAGTTGGAAGAGCTCAAGGGTTTTATGGATCAGCTTCACAAGAGGAGTTAGCACTATTGATGATCATGAACTTTGTTATTGTTGAAGGTAAGTATAATGGAAGTACTATTACCGTGCTAGGGAGAAATCCGGTGTTCAACAAGGTCAGGGAGATGCCCGTGATCGGTGGAAGTGGGCTTCTCCGATTTGCTCGTGGTTATGCTCGGGCTAGAACTCATTCCTTTGATCTCAAGACTGGTGATGCTGTTGTGGAGTATAACATCTACGTAATTCATTACTGACGGTCGTGTTTTATATATTTCTTTATATGCTCTTTTTTTCTTTTGTTCACCAGAGTTCCAATAAGGGCCATTTCGGATTCTACTGCAATCTTCTCTATTCTGGATGTGTTTGGCGAAGCTTAGTAGCTAAATTGACATTGTCCATCTCATATTGAAGAGCACTTTATGGTGGATAAGATTATACACATAGTACTTAATGGTGGATAAGATTATACACACTGAAAGAAGAAGAAATTTGATTTTATATTTTTGGGTTTTTAGTTGGTTCTATATTTTACTTTTTTAAGTTTTGTTTCAATTTCGAATATAAAAGGTATAGAGAAGTTCGGTGAAAGGTATTTAATGAAGCATTAAGAATGCCCTTCACAGATAATGTCGATTTTACTTGCATTCGAGGATTTAAAAGAAAATTTTCAATAGCAATTATTTCATAGTGAACAACTACAACTACATTTTTCTAATTATTAAGCACAGAGCGTATCTCAATCTAGGCACGATAAAAGTTACTGTGTTTAAAAATTCTAACATATTTATCTAACAATATCATCGATGGGGAGGGAGAAGAAACAAAATGATAGAGCTAATAAAAGGGTATTGGTGATTCTATAACTTTTCACCTTTCTAAATTGGTATGAGTTGATTATATTTTTTCTTCATTCTAGGTCTTGTGCGGAAGTACCATAGAACTTTTTTCTTGTGGTAATGTCATAGAATTTTAGGGAGTACAGCTGAAAAACAATCTTCTAAAATGTTTTAACCAAAAAATAAAGTTGGATTAGATGTCATGCGGCACTGTCATACAACTATTCTTTTGGTAGTGGAATAGAACCTAGGGACTAAATGTTCAAAGTTTCAATTAAAAAAAAAAGTTTAAAGTTTCAAATTTCTAAGGAACATGGACATCGAACGCTTCTTTTTACAGCATTACTTCACTCATGCAATAATTTTCATACTTCACCACATGCTCTAATCATTGCATAGTAGCACCACTTTTCAGGCTATAACTAGCATGCTTGTAAGCGTGCACAGCGAATTGAAGCACTCGAGGTTTGATAGAAAAGCAATCAAAACGGAAATGTTAGTGTGACCCCTATGTTAAATTAGTGTTAAAGGTGTTCAGTGTCGATCATCTGACTTTGCATGTTGTAGTATTATAGCTCAAGTACAGAAGAAGACTAAATAGGTGGAGTTTTTTTATTTTTTATGTTTTTATATCATACTTATATTATTACATTAGGAGTAGAGGATGATGTTAGCGAGATTCGATCTTTCGACTTCTGATAAAATCATAAAGTTCTAACCGTCTGATGATATCTTACTGGTGGGCCCACATAGGGGCTGATAGGAATCTTCTTAGAATGCCAAAGAGAAATTACGTTGCACCATGTTCACACCCAATGCGAACATTCCAAAATTGACAGAATGTTTGGGTTGGGCTTAGACTTATCAGCACAGCCCGTTTCTCAGGACGTTTAACGTAAAAAAGAGGGTCAATATTCACAGATTTTTTTTTAAATTTTTTTGGGTTGAATGCTCTTACAACGCAAAATTTATTGTATAACGTGTACTTTATAATATATGTAATTTGGAGAAAACTGCGTAGATGGTGCCTAAACTATTAAATTGGCCTTATTTTGGTTATTCAACTATTTTTATTGCAAAACTGTTCATTGAATTTCTTGATATATTATTTTTTTTTTCACTTGAATACGTTTTGGTCATAAAAACGTACAGCATATTGTAGTATGAGAAATAAATTTGTCTGTTAAAATATCATCGATTTGAAAGTGTATGCAGTGTGTGTTTAAAAATGCTTTGGTACAACTTTATCCCTCAAAATACAATAAATTATATGCGGAGTTTTGATTATATGTCTTTTATAGTCTGTATGAAATATATGTGACATGGAATGGTGGAAAAAAAATGGTAAATCTCTTACTTGTTATTCAGCTTATTGTTCTTGTATATTAGGGGTAGACATGGACCGGTTAATCGGTTCATACACTTAATATTCAAATCGAAATTGGTTGTATCGATACACCTAATTTGCTCACTCACTACAGGAAATTTAGTATTTACCCACACATAAAATTGCTACACATAATATATGTGGGTATTTAGCTACACATTTATTCTATATGTGTGGGTAAATCTAATATGATTAATTACTATATATTTGGCATTTATTAAGTGTAGGTAAAAGTGTATAGTTACATATAAATTTGGTGGGAAAATTTTCTTGCCAAATATTGAAATGGCAGCATTTTTCAAAATTTTGATTGCTAATGTGACTTTTTTTTATTTACATTAAGTGTAGGTAAGAGTCAATCGGTACATATGAATTGGACAGAAGAATTTCCCTCCAAATATTGAGAAATTGGCAGCATTTTCTAAATTTTTAAATGTTGATGTAGCTTATTTTTTATTTACATTAAGTGTAGGTAAAGGTCAATTGTGACACATGAATTGGGTGGGAAAATATCCCTCCAAATTGAGAATTGGTGGCACTTTCAATTTTTTTTGGAATGCTGATGTGGGCCTTTTTGTTGTTTATATTACCCACACATAAGTACGAATGTCAAATATGTGTGGGTAAAGGTTGTTGCACCTTTCCCATCAAGCCAGATGATGTGGAAAAAAAATGCCACATCATTTATACACACACATTTATTCAATATTATATTATATATGAAATTACAATTTTGTTCATTTTTATTTAAAAAATTACAAATGTAATATGTTTGAATTTTAAATAACCGGAGGGTAATTTTGTAAATTAAAATCACTTTAGTTTATTTGTTAATAAAAATAAAATAAAAGATAAGAAAATAAATGAAAGAAAAAGAAAGAACAAAGCCCTAATTTTCCTACTATAGATAGCTCTTCCTCCCATCCCTAAAACAACTAACTTTTCTTCAATAAGTTCTTCCCACCATCCCCAAACAATTGCCGCCACCTTCGCTACTTTGCTCTCTGCCGCTCTCCTCTCCTTCGTTGCCGCAGTCACTTTGCTCCACATTGTCGCTTAATAATTAACCTTTTCTAACAACTAATTGAGTTGTCACTATAGTTGAACTATTTCTTAACAATTTTCACCAGTTGGACTAATGCATCGGTGACAACTCATGTCATCACTAAACATGTGCCCTTTTATGACAATCTCATGATGTTGTCATTAAATCTAGACTCGTTTCTGACAACTTTCGCAAGTTCTCAATGAAATACACACACACATGCATGTATGTATATGTACATACATATATATATGTGTGTGTGTGTGTGTGTGTGTGTGTATGTATACATATATATATTGTATACATACATGTATGTATGTATGTATATATGTAAATATACATATACATACATATATATATTGTATGAATGTGTATGTGTATGTGTATGTGTCTATATATATATAATATGTATACACACACATATGTATATGTATGTATATATAGATATACGTATACAAACACACACACACGTATACTTATATATACATATATGTGTATATGTACATACATACATATACATATATACGTATACATAAAAATGTCAATAAAATGTTTCTTTTTATTATAAAAAACTTTTTCCATTGGGAAAGTAGCTAAATTTTAAAAATATTGGAAAAATAAATTAATGATAGTACAAGGGTTGTATTTAAGCAATGGATTAATAAAAAAAATTGACGCGATCTTCCAAAATTACCAAATAATTGGGGATCACATTGCTAAAGAACACATTATTTTAGCTAGAACTTAGGGACTTTTCCCCCCAAAAAAGAAAAGAAAAGAAAAGAAAACGTGTGAATAGACGCCATCACTTTGTACTGTTCTTTTCAAATTTGCCTTCACTTTATATTGACTCTAAAAATGGATGGTTCAAACTACTGTACATGGCCAAAACAAAAATACTCTTTTGTTCAAATTTTCACCAAATTCTAATTCCCTCATCCCAAATTTTCACTAAAAACTAATTCCCCGTTCTTCTTCCCAAAGACCGAAAAAGCCCTAATTCCCTCTCTCTCTTCCCCTCTTCAACTCCCAAATTTTGTAGATTCAACTTTTGCACAAGCTTTACTATCTCCCATTTCTAACAAAAATCAATCAATCGGACTTCTTGGTGACCTATTCTACTCCGACCCAACCATTGTTTACAGCGATAACTCTCAAAGCTTAATGCAAATTCCAAAAAATCAAACCAGAGAAAGATCTCGAAATCATAGCAGGCAAAGATTGCTAGTGAACAAGGGAGCAAGACCATCTTGAAATTGGACACCGAGAATGATGTTGTGATGACTCTGGCCAAATACACTGCAGATCTCTTCGAAAGATTTATTAGAGAAAAAGGTTCCCCTACTGTCGTCTCGTCTGAAGGTACCCTGGTTGACACAACAAGGTATAATCAGGACTATTAAAATCATTTAAATCTAATTAAGCATATATGCAAGATAAAAATTACTAGAGACCTCACTTCTTTTGTTTTTTAATAATAGTAGTATCGCGGTTCAACCTCACATATGGATTGCCCAATTAATGTTCAATATTTTATGTTACAAATATCTCACTTGAGCCCTTTATAAAGAATCAGTGGATTGGTCAAAATAGAGAATTTTTTGGCTGGATGAGAGGATGGTTCCTTTGGATCACGCGGATAACAATCACAAACTTGCCTGGGATGGTTTTCTTTCAAAGGTAATATCCATCAAAGGTCTTATTAATTTCCTTTTAGCTCGTTATTTCTCAAAAGAGTTTGTCAATAGAGGAACAGTTACTAGATTTGTAAATTCAGTTTAGTGATGCTTAAGCTAGAATAAGATGAATGGTCTTTGTCTAAAATCCCTTTAAGTTTGTTGAAAATGCCAAAGAAGAAGTGAGAACATACATTAATTGTTGCAAGATGTATCCGAAATAGGAAGTTGGTTGGAAATGCCAAAGAGGAATTGAGAACATGAATAAATAGTTACAAGGGGCATCAGAAATGGGCAAGGGGCATAATTTATAAATGTTGAACTACACAGTGAGACCAATACCAAATTGCAAAAACTAAATAGAGTTTAGAGTTTTTATAGCACTTGCTAATGACTAGTTACTTCTAAGAGAGTTGGGAAACTAGTGGAAATTTATAAAAAGTCATTGAGGTGAATGTAATTATTTTGGGTAGTTCATTGGATAAGGCTATGACAAAACATTATGGCCTATACTGCTTGGTACAAAACCATAATTAGGTAATTTTAAAAATCATTTCATATGATTCTTTATAATACTTATGACTTTTAAAAGTCACAATAAGTGGTTAATTAACTAATAAACTTTGTTAGGCAGGTTGATATATTTTCCTTGATTCAACTATAAAACTAGACTTTAGATTTTGATCTTAAATTTTTTTGTTAGGCAGTAAGATATTTTCCCTAGTTCAAGTATAAAATTAGACTTTTGATTTTGATCCTAAAATTTTTATTATTCTTTGTTGATACCCTCCTAAACTTTGTTAGAATTATTACAAATGCAAGAAAAAATGAAAATTTTTCAAAAAGAAAAAAAATGCAAGGATAGTTCCTTAAGTAGAGGATTATGTTTATTATCATTCACTTGTGGTAACTGCCTTTTTTCTTTGCTGTAGGAACACTTGATTAAGTAGAGGATTATGTATCTTATTGAGTAAAGTTTACAACCATTTGAACAAAGTAAGTGCTTTATATAACTCCATATCTTTTATGCAACTATTTGGTTCTTTCTCATTTCAAGTCTGTCATCCCCAAATTCAGATCAAAGAAGAAGGCCAGCCAAAAACCTTTGATTACCAAGTCTTTTTCCTTGGCAATTCTGGCAAAAAGGTCTCTTTTTTATGGGGGTTCCTTTTAGTTTTAGTTTATTTGTTGTTTATGCTGGAATCTATGTAAAGATGCTTGTTTTTCTGACTTTGGATTGAATGGTTTGATTAGTTGTCATTATTTGTTATTTTATGCTAGGATTTGTTTAAGGATGCTTGCCTCTGAAGTTGAGATTGAAGAGGGTTGAACCTTATGTGCAGATTTCTCCATGGCATGATATTCCATTGCATTTGGGAGATGGTGTTTTCAATTTTATTGTTGAAATTCCCAAAGAATCAAATGAGAAGATTGAGGTTGCAACCGATGAGCAGTTTACTCCTAAAAACAAGATACTAAAAAGGGGAAGCTTCGATATTATCTGTAAGACTAAACTTGCCATTTTCTTTGCATTTGATATGTGCATTTCTTAGGCTTGCAAGATAGTTGTTGAACCTAGTTTAGAATTACGATGCTCATTATGCCGGTGAATAGTTTAGAATTACGATGCTCATTGTGCTGGTGAATGACTGTTTAATGGGCATTACTCTTTTGTTGGTTCTTTTGAGAACTATATAGACAAGATTTGACATGAGGATAGAACTTAAAGTGCACTTATTTGCCATTATGTGGACTGGATGATGAAATTGCATATTATAGATGCTTGAGAAATTGCTTTTTCATATTTCTTCAATTAGCTCATTGTAGAGTATACTGTGAGGGCTAGCAAGTAGCTCATCAAAATTTTGATTGCCTAATTACCTATTTATTCATATGCACTATTCTTGATGCTAGAATATATATTGACGTTAGTGGTTAAATTAGTAAAAACCTATTTATTGAATTGCTATGTTTGAAACTCTAAGACAAAGTGGTAATGGCATTTTTATCTAGTACAAACAAGGAGCTATATTTTTATGTTACGTTATAATTTTGGGTTAGACACTCAATAAATTCATCAATTGAATTGTAATATATTAAACAAAAGAAAAAAAAAGAGAGAAGAAACAAAAAAAAAAAAGAGAATAAAAGGTGCCAACTATTAAATTGGATGAATCAAGAAAGCTTAGGGTTGGAAATTAAATAGTGATAATGCAACTTAGATTAATCATAAACCATGTATATATTTTATATTCAATGCTCTAAATGACGTAATTGAGCACCTAACAAATATCTAAGCAAGATAAAACATGATAGTTAAAATAAACGAAACCAAAAGGAAAGAAATGAATGTATAGCCGGCTGGATAAGTGAAAGGAATCATAAAGCTTGAGTTGTCTATATTTTGGAGGTCCAAGGATGAAGTAAGTAGGCGAGGCACACACCTCAACCATAAAGCTTAGCCTAAAGTCAATTAAGTAAAGAAATGTAAGCAAAAAAAAAAAAAAACATAAAAGGAATCGTGAAAGAGACCAAAAGATAGAATAAGAGAGAAATGTTCGAATAAAGTTGGAGTTAACCCAAGAACCTAAAGATGGAAATTGAGAGCACCATCTTTGAGTTAAGGATGGACTTAATGTTTTGATTTAGCATTGAAAATTCTGTTGGAAAATAAGAAAGGCTAAAGTTAAAAAAAAAAAAGATTGGAATTCCATATATTGCTTTCAGAGTCACTCATGCACAGTCTTGAGAGAATGTTTATAACTTGGCGTAAGAAATTTTATTAAGTAATTCATGTTGTGTTAAAAAGTAGATTCATAGTTCTTTCTAAAGGTGTAAAAATCATAGCCTGGTTCAAAGTGTATATACCCAAGGATGTTTCCTAAATTGACTGAATAATCTGCTTCAAACAGGATAGAGGTGTGATAGTTTTTATATTTGTATTGGGATTTTGGTTATGTTATGGTTGGAATCAGGACATGTAGTCTTCAAAGAACATCTTGTATGTTAAATATAGTTTACAAAGGTGCAGAGTTTATGATTTTTGATTTAGTATAACTCGAGATATACTAATTTGATTGATTGTGATTAAAAAAAACTCATATAAACATTTACTCATGAGCAGTCTTAGAAAATTAGTTATAACTTTGTATAGAAAGCTTAGATTTGGATGATTCTTATTGTTTTAAAAACTACAGTCATAGATATTTCCAATGGTATAAGGTACATAGTCTAATTATTTGTAGATTAACACCAGAATTCTTCAGAACCTGGCTGAAATTTTAAGACTGCATAAACAGATTTTGTGAAAAGTCAAGTTGTAGCATGATTTTGAACTTGTTTTTGTTGAAATATGAGTTGATGTTCTCCACAAAAATTATAGCCTTTGAGACATATATTTTATTCATATAAAGCTCATGCCCTAGTTGTTTCTAGATTAATACTAGAAATTACAACAATAAGCTGACACATCCACCTTGCGTAACCGAAGTTGGTGAAGGTGCAAAATTTTGACTTAATTTTGACCCCGTTCTTGTTGGAATTTTGATTTACTTTCTTCACAATAGTTAATATTTTATAAAATCTGGTTTCTAGACAAATAAAGTTCAAATCAATCCGAGTTGTGAACTAAAAGTTATGCTCAATTGAATACTGATTCTTGGTATGACTGAAAATAAGATTTTGATAGTAGATGGACAGATTTATTATTGAAATTTGATTAGGTTATGGTCGGATTAGAGGTTATTATCTGCATAAGAAACAAATTGAGTCTAATTTATAAAGGTTTTGATTTGTAAGAATTAGACGAGTAGAATTGGAGTTATGCCTATTTAAACACAATTGGTTAGGAAGTTGTGACCAAAGGCCACATGTAGATTGGAGTTATGCAAACCTATATGTACTACCAAATCTTATGTTTTAAAGATTACAAATGTTTTATCATGTGTCCTCTACCTACTGTGTTGCTTGTGTTTCAGTTTGTTCTAATCTATTTACCTCTTTAGCTTTTAGTGTTTTCTCTATACATTTTTCCTTTTTAGCTGAAAGATACTCCAACTACGTTGACTAGATATATCTTCTATTCTATTTGGTTTATTAATTAGATACCACTTTTTTTAATTTCAACATTTATTTTTCTCTCTAGGGGGACAAGATTGATAATTTCTTGTTAATTATCGAGTATTGGCAAGATTGATAATTTTCTTGTTAATTATCAAGTTTTATACCTTTTCTATTATTATAGTACAAGTTGTAAGTATTTGTTAGTTATTATAACTTTCTTATTCGAGTGAGCACTGAAGAGAGTATAACTTATTCTAACTTTCTTGTAGGAGTGATCACTGGAGAGAGTGTATCAACTTGTTTTAAAGTGAAATTCACAACTTATTATTTCCTGATCCCTAGCTTTTGGATGCAGGGACCTACCAAACAACATTGGCGGCATATTTTATGTGATGGAGAGTCACAGCTTGGCTGTATTAAGTCTTGCTTTCATGCTATTAATACTTATGGTAGTTGAATATAGCTGAATTTGTGTTCTTTAGTATGGGTTTTGATTTGTCACATTTTAAAGAGACATTTTTACCATAGCAATGTTCAAACTTTTTTATCCACGTTGAAACAGCATTGGCTTTATTTAAATTTATAAATGCTTATATAATTGTGGTTCTAATTTTTTTTCTTACATTTTCGAGACGAGTTACAAAATTGAAATTTTCTCCATGCATTTGTGGTTGGCAGATCATAGTGGAATTAACATGTAAACTTTTAAAGAAGGAGAATTTACGAAAAGATTTTCAAGAACCAGGCACTCTGCAAAATGCTTCGAAGAAACACTATGGTCTTTTGTGATTGTAGTCTATGATTGCCAATATATGAAAGGAAATCACTTTGATTGGGTTATATTTAGAATATGATATTAGATAAGATCGGATTTAAATTCTTTCATGCTTTTTGATACTTTTCTTAATTGTGTTTGAACATAGTACTTTCTTGTTTCCAAAAGTTATGTTTCAACATTTGGATGTTTGATATTGGCGTTGGATGGTATTATTGGCATTGTTTCAATATTTGGATGTTCGATACTGGTGTTTAGATTGTGTTATTGACATTATTTGTTTGTTTAATTCTTGTGTTTATTATATATGATAATTTAAATTTCAATTGCATACATGTATTGTTTACTTATATATACAGATACTTTTAGCCACATATACAGGTGGGGTTACATTAACATATGCAAACTTTGCCCACAGATACAGGTTCCTTTACCCACACATACAAATATGTTACTTACAAATATAGTAAATTTTATCTATGGTTGTACCCACGCATATGAAGCATCCACCAATATATGTATGAAATTTACCCGCACATTGTGAAGTTTTTACCCACACATCTGTACCTTTTACCCACACATTGTGAAGTTTTTACTGACACATTCTGTACATTTTATCCACACATTGTGAAGTTTTTACCCACACATATGACCAAAGTTTTATATACACATAAAAAATGGCATGCCACATCACATGACACGTAGTCATACACGTCATACAAAATCTGCCAACAGGGAAGCTTTGTCACTAACCACATCATCATCCATGTCATTGTCCATGTCATCATCACACAATCAGCAACCAAATTATCCACACATACTATATATATTTACCAATGTATATATGTGTAGGTATAAGGTTTACCATTACCCACACATAAAAATATGTGTGGGTAAAAACATTTCTCTGCAGTACGATAGAGACACATGCTAATATTTATTTTTTGTGAGGTAAAGACATTTATTGACACATAATTATTTTTTATCCACACATCATGTGTGTGGGTAAAAGCTTAATTTCTTGTAGTGACTATATCTAACACTCATTAGTCGGTTAATTGTTAGTCAATTAGTTGATTAAAAAGAGTTAGATACCATAAATAACCGAAACCATATAATATTTAAGTTAATTTGACAAAATAGATTAAAAAATATTATACATGAATATTTGTTCAAATAAAAAAAATATAATTACACATACCTCCCTTGAGGTTTATCGTAATTATACCTAGTTCCTCTCAGGCCTTAGGCAATTGGAATTACTAAAATACCCTTGCATATCTCTATAATTACTTCAGGAAAATTATAGGAAAACAAAAAGGGAAAAAAGATGGGAAAAAATAAAAAGGAAAAAAAGCTTAACATTTACTTTAATTTACTCTTGAGAGTGTATGTTCACATAGCACAAATTTTTCAAATTGTTGTGATCATCTCATTTTTTTAAATAGTTATCTTGTTTATATATGGCATATTTTGGATAGGAAAAAAATATGATAAAGATGTAGAAACTAGAGCACTAAGTGGGAGAGCTATATTGGGCTACATAATTGTTGAGCATTGGTGGTAGTACTTGACAATATTATAGTTATTTTTTACTTTATGTTGAATTAGTTAGTTTGTTATTCTTCAAGAATTGTTTTTCTTATTTTAGTAAAAAAAAATTCTAGGGGCATTTTTGGATATTCAATTAGTTTTTTTGCTGACATCAGCAAAATGGATTTTTTTGTTACAAAAACTATCGAGATAAGGGAGGTAAGTGTAATTTTTGAAACCTGAGTGGAGCTAGGTGTAATTACGATAAACCTCAAGGGAGGTATGTGTAATTATTCCTAAAAAAAAAAAAAACTAGTTATGAAATTTCAATTACTTTGTAAAAAAACATTAACAAAACTACAAACTGAAACACTTGCATCGACTTTTTTTTAATAGTAAAAGATTTACAAATCAAAAATTTTCACGACACAATCTTCCATTTCTACATTTAAGTTATATGAAAATAATTTTTTAGTTAGTATCAAGAAAGCATATGATAATTAGAGTATAAAAATAAAGGATAATATATAAATCAAAAAAATATAAAAAAGATCAAACACAATATTTAAGTTTTTGAGTTATCTTACATTTGAAAATAAAATGACTTCATATTCCTCAATTTATTTATGATATTCACAAATATTAACATCTAAAACATATATGTGGCCTAGGTCGGCTAACTATAGTTTTTACAAATTGATACTCGAAACTAGAACTATTTTTGTAAATGAGGTTTGGTTAATTTTACCGCTTTTGTAATTCAATTCAATTATCCTTATTTTTCGATTTACAATGGATCAGTTTTTGTAGTTTTTTGGTTATTTTTGCCCATCTCTATTGTATATATCTCTTCAAATGTTTGTGTATTTTCTTCTCTTTCTTTTATTTTTGTATTGACTCATTGTATGTTGTTTACTTCTTTCGTTTGATTTTAACATAGATGGCAGGGAATGTTAAGGTTGATAGTCAATATTTTAGGAGTGTCTAAAAGTATCAGTAATTCTTGATTTTAAATATAGCAACTTTTTGTTTTGATACCAGATTTGTAGAAATTGAAGGTTCATTACTAACAAAAAAAATATCAGGTTGTTCCATAGGTTATTTCTTGAACAATTGTTTGATGTGCGACATATATAACAAAACCATGCTTGTTAAGTTAGTTGATTACTTAATTCGTTTTCTTCTACATTTTCTTGGTTATATATGAATGTCCACATTTGAAATTTTAGACATTTCAAAAATATTTGTGAAATCTTTGAGAACCGACGTTTCATTTGATATGGAATTTCATTTTTTTTAGGTGCCACCTTCTGATGATATGAAAATAGGAAAATTGTCTGAATGTCTGTTCACTCTGATAGCTTCATCTCTTGAACCTTTTTCTTTATCGTTTGTTATTAAAAATGGTATTGCAAAATGTTAGGTATCAAGTAACATTTGGAAAAAAAAAAAAGGGGGTTTGGTACAACCAAACTCTATTGATTAAGTTTAAATTCATACGAAACATAGGTAAGCTTATAAGCTTCCATGAAAATTGGTATTTGTTCTTTTCATATTCGCAATTATATACAATAAAATAAAATAGCTTTTTCCCTATTCTTCTTCTTTCCTTTCTTAATTCTTGATAGTTGAGATGTTCAAGTGCGAAATGTAGAGCACTTTTGAAAGAATAGTTGTTTATTTCTACAGTTCAGTTTCAGAATATTACAGAGGCCGTTTAGGGGGTAAGTGGGAGATTTACAGTGAGATTTTTAGATTTCACGTGAGAGAAAGTAAGCAAATTTTGGTTTTCTGGTATTTTTGGCAATGTTACTTGTAAATCTTTTCAGCGTTTATCTTTTCATTGTCTTACGCTGGTTAAAGTCTCCGTTAAGGCCCTTTGTTACAATATAATTAGAAAACAGGAAAAGAATATGAGCAAAGCAGTCCAAACAGTACGTTTTTAGAAGTTTTTATGCTTACACAAAAAATAGTAGAGTGAACAGAATGATACTTTGTCAAAGTTTAGCGACAACTAATATATTGATTTTTTTTATAATTATATTTATGCTCTATTCCAATAAAGTTTCTTACTACTTTTGAATAGGGCAGGTGGATTGTTGGTAGCGTTTGCTCATAAACTGTACTCTTATTTAATAGTTGGAATGATAATCATTCTATACAATTAAACAACTAAGGCTGAAGAATTGTATAATGCGAACTATAAATATTCAAAATTTGTTGTGCATTTGCAAGTAAAGTGTACATAATAATACATCTAATGTTCCAAAAAAATATATAAGTGAGGTGATGATGGCCAATAATTCGCCATCAACATTTCGAAAAATAGTTGTTACTTGCACAAGTTTGCATGCATTTTTTAAATAGAAAAAATAGCCCATATCAAATACAACTCTCTCTCTTGAATTTACAAATTTCTGTCTCTCTCTCTCTCTCTCTCTCTCTCTCTCTCTCTCTCTCTCTCTCTCTCTCTCTCTCTCTCTCTCTCTCTCTCTCTCTCTCTCTCTCTCTCTCTATATATATATATATATATATATATATATATATATATATATATCTATGCAGGTACCCTTAGCAAAACTGCAAACAGACGTCTACATTAGACTAGCTAGATACTACTACTACTACTCTGCAGAAGGATCAATGGCTGCAATTTCAGCTCTTCACATCTTCGCCATCTCCATCCTCATTTCCTTCCTCGCTATTCAATTCGCTAATGGGGAAGAGTTTGAGTATGTTAAAGCCATTGAACAGAAGGCAATCAAACTGAAAAAGCAAAAGCTAAGCCATTTTAGGTTATTTTGGCACGACATTGCTAGCGGTCAAAATCCAACTTCAATTACAGTGGTGCAACCACCCAAAAACACTTCCAATTTTGGATTTGTGAATATTGTTGATAATCCACTAACTGTTGGACCAGAGCTTAGCTCCAGAACAATTGGAAGATCTCAAGGATTTTATGCATCTGCTTCCCTAGAGGAGGTGGCTTTGTTGGTGACCATGAACTTTATTTTTCATGAAGGAAAGTATAATGGAAGCACAATAACCGTGCTAGGGAGGAATCCAGTGTTCGACAAAGAGAGGGAGATGCCGGTGATCGGAGGAAGTGGGCTCTTTCGATTTGCTCGGGGTTATGCTCAGGCTAGAACTTACACATTTGACCCCAATTCCCATGATGCTACCGTTGAGTATAACATGTTTGTAATGCATTATTGATGGTTTTTCATATCATTAGCTTGTTCAATGTGGTGTTTTGTTTTTCGACCGGGGTATTCAATAAATGTAAAGTGCTGGCTGTAATAAAGAGAAGTTATTAGTTTTCATTTGATTTGGTCACTTCGTACTCTCCTGTAACACGAAATTTAAAGTATTTGACCTTTGAGTATATTCTCTCTGTTGGAAATTATCAGGAGATTGTGGTGATTGATTGAATTAGTCAACCAAGAAATTATCAAAGCATCGCACTTGCTTGGAGCAAGTACTTCTTGAGAGTCGTCTGTTGGTTTTTGCAAAATCTCATTTATGAATCCGAGCTTGTTTTTACCTGATGCATGTTCAACATTGGCATTCTTCATCTTTGATAGTTATCTCCATTAAGCACCAACCCACAAGGGAAGAATTCGTGTAATTTGCCGATACGAGAAAATATGGTGATGTTGAATCTTGAAAAAAATGGTCGAGGGAGTTCCCTGATTGTTTGAAGACTCAGTTTGTTTGGAACTTAGTGCTGACATGATGAAGAAAATTTCAGAAAACATTACGGGTATCATGCCTGATCTAATATCATGTAAAAAAATAGGTAATCAAATTTAAGAAAATTTTCTTGTATTGTGATTTTTATAAGTCTTGTGCAATGATTGAGAAACAATTTATAATACAAGACCGTTTTCAAGATCGTTTTCCCATAAGCCTGCTCTGATCGTTTTTCGTTCGTTTCTTTTTCCTTTTAATCATCGCAGGACTAAATAAACATCCCTACGTGTAGAAGTATTAATGGATTTGGGCTTCGCAGGATCACCATTTGGGTTTCATGGATCACAATGAAGAATAGCAATCCATGGGAGTGGAAAGAAAATTATGAGTCAGCTACAAGCCCATGAGAGGCCCATGTGCCAGCTCATAAAATCAGCTCAAGCTACTGGAATGCCAGCTTGAGCTGCAAGAGCATGGATTTAGCTTGCAGAAGCCACGCATGCCTAGCTGCTGATTTAACTTGCATGTTCTCCAAGCAAATTGCAGATAAGATAGAAATAGTTAGTTGGGAATTTCTTCTAGGATGAATAAGAGTTTAACGCTTGTCATTTTTTGATTGTAGCATTTTGTATATAAATAGGGTAGCTGTAAACATTTTTGTTTGAGATTGAATGAAATCATAAGAGATTTCTCTCCATTTCTTAATTGTTCTACATTTCTTCATGGTATCAGAGCAAATTGTCACCTGCTAAAATCAAAATCTTTCAAAACGAAATGGCAGAACAAGGAATTGTTCATAGCCCAGAAGAATCAATAACACAATACAATGAAGATCCTCTCTTTCTACAAGGATCAAATCATCTTGGAATGTCACTAATGACATCTCCATTAACAACGAATTATCTCAGTTGGAACAGGTCAATTAAAATGGCTCTAGGAGCCAAATTGAAGCTCGAATTCATCACTAGTGCATGCCAGAAACCTCCTGATGGCTCAACAAAAGCAGATCAATGGATAAGAGTGGATTATATGGTAAGGTCATGGATTTTGAATTCAATTTTAAAGGAAATTGCAGAAGCTTTTATTGATACTACTACTGCTACAGAATTATGGGATGAACTACAAGAGAGATATGGTGAGTGTAATGTGCCTTTACTTTATCAATAAAAGGGAAATCAGTAGTATAACTCAATGGAATGAAAAGGTTGAAAAATATTATACAAGATTGAAAAGACTATGGGATGAACTTGCATATTTGATGCCTCTACCTATTTGTGTTTGTGGAGCTGCAAAAGAAGTCACTGAAATTGCCTCATTTAATAGGTTGATGCAAATTTTGATGGGTTTGAATGATACGTATGATCATGTCAAAAACCAAATTCTGGTTATGGATCCCCTGCCTTCTGTTAATAGGGCTTACTCCATGGTTTTGAGAGTTGAAAAACAAACAGATGTAAACAATGTGTTTCTAGAGAAAAATGAGAACATGGCTATGAATGTAAGAGCACCAAATGTGAAGAGAGAAAACGGAAGGAGAGGATTTGGAAGAGGAAGACCAGGTTCATCATGAAGACGATGTGGAAGAAGAACTGGAAATGTGGAAAAGGAATACCAACATTGTGACCACTGCAACATGGATGGGCACACACAAGATAGCTATTTTAAGTTGCATGGCTACCCAAATTGGTACAAGAATCTGAGAGAACAGAGAAGTAGGAATGTGAACAACAGACAGATAACAAATGTTGTTGAGTCTCCATTGGAAATTACTGATGATTATGCTATTGGTAGTTCAAAGGAAGGATCACAAATTACCAGTATAGCAACAATAGTATAGCAAGAGTTGTTAAAGCTCCTGAAAGGGAAGATGCCAGCTGAAGTGAAGGGCTAGGTTAATTTCCTACAAATAGACAACTTTGTAGGTCTGAAATCTCATCATTTTGCCTTTATAATACTTGATTATGTTAGACCAGAATCCTGGATTTTAGACACAGGTGCTAGTGGGCATATGTGTTTAGATTTGAGCTTGTTCAATAGTCCTCAACTGGTTACAAAATACACACCAGTCTATTTACTTGATGGCTCTTTAAAGGAAATTAAACATCTTGGAACAGTTAGTCTTCATCATACCTTACAACTCACAGGGGTTTTACATGTTCCAAGTTTCAAGTACAACTTAATTTCAGTTTCAAAAATCTCCCAATCTGCAAAAATCAGCCGAACCTTTTATCCTACATATTGCTTACTTTAGGACCTATGGAATGAAGAGATAATAGCTGTTGGTAGACAAGTAGGAAGCTAATACTTGTTAGATAGCTCTAGCTTTGTAGAAAAGAAGATTGAGTTTTGTAATCAACTTCAATTACCTAAGTTGTAATCTGGAGAAACATCTGCTCGTACTGCTTACAGTTATATTAATGAAAAGGTTAATGATGTTCATGTTTTATGGCATCGAAGGTTAGATCATCTCTCACCTGTTGTTCTACAACATTTAGACTTTCTGAAACATCACTTAAACAAACAAAATACCAGTGCTTTACAAGAGTGTGACATTTGTCACAAAGCCAAGCAGACCAGACAAAAGTTTCATATTAGCCAAACACATTCAAAATGTATCTTTGAGTTAATACATGTTGGCCTCTAGGACCATATAAATCCCGTTCCTTAATTGAAACTCCTTACATGTTGACTATTGTGGATGATCATAGTCGTAGCACTTGGATTTTCCTACTCATGCATAAAACATAGGTGACACAGACTTTCAAAAATTTCATTGTGATGGTGAGAACACAGTTTGAAAAAATAATAAAAGCAATAAGCATAGACAATGGGACTGAATTCACAAATCTAGAAAATCATAATCTGTTCAGACAACATGGCATTACACACCAAAGAAATTGTGCCTATACTCCACAGCAAAATAGAGTAGTAGAAAGGAAACATAGACATCTTGTTCAAGTGGCTAGATCTTTTATATTTCAGGCTAGCCTTTCTACAAAATTTTGGCCATTCTCCATTCTAATGGCCACACACATCATTAATAGAATCCCAACTCTAGTTTTGAATTGGTCCACTCCAATTGAACTGTTGTTAAAATAGAAACCAGACTACTCAACCATTAAGAATTTTGGCTGCCTATGTTATGCCACCAATGTTCAACCACACAAACAAAGTTCCATATTAGAGCCCAAAAATGTGTGTTCTTAGGATATAATCCTGGTAAAAAAGGATACAAATTATATGATCTTGATTCACACAAAATACTGGTCAGTAGGGATGTGGTCTTCCATGAAAACATTTTCCCATACCTTCAAATACAAGAACCAGATTACCATGCACTCTTACCTCTTGTATCTATTGACTTACAGAACAAAACTTCACTATTTCAAAATGACAATGTGTCAGATAGTACCTTGACTGACAATTTAGAAACTCAACCAACAACCAACTTAAATGACACATCCACAGAACCAAACACAACATTTGATGACACTGACAGAACATCTATTGAACCAAGAAGAAGTGGTAGAATGACAACCAAGCCTATTACATAGCAGGGGTAACATGTGAAAATAAACTGCACACAGCTAGCCTTGAACCAAAAACCCCAAACCAAAAGCTTTCTAAGCACACTCCACCTACATTCCCTTTCTAGTTCACATCAAATCTGGATATGACCCACATGTCTTTTTTAGCAAATGTGACTAACTTGCAGGAACCACAGTCTTATAATCAGGCTTGTAGGGACAAGGGATGGATTGATGCTATTCAGGTGGACCTGGATGCATTAGAAAGAAATGAGACATGGGAATTAACTAGATTGCCAGAAGGGAAGCAAACAATTGGCTCTAAATGGGTATATAAGGTCAATATTAAACTAGATGGATTTGTGGACAGATTGAAGGCAAGATTGGTTGCTAAAGGCTATGATCAAACAGCTGGAGTAGATTATCAACATAGCTTTGCACCAATTACCAAATTGGTAACAGTAAGGCTATTTCTAGTAATAGCAGCTGCAAAGAGCTGGTTGTGACGTCATATAGACATTAACAATATGTTCTTGCATGGGACTTTAAAGGAAGAGATGTATATGACACCACCTGAAGGATATGCTAAGGCATTACCTGGACAACTTTGCAGACTCAAAAGGAGCTTGTATGGATTGAGGCAAGTATCAAGAGAATGGAATGAAGAATTTAATAAAAGATTGAAGAATTTTGGGTTTGAGCAGTCTCAACATCATAACTGCTTATTCGTTAAATAGAAGAAAACTAGTTTTAGTACATTACTGATATATGTGGATGATGTGTTAGTAGTAGGTGATGATTTGGAAGAAATTCAAGAATTAAAGAATCACTTGCACAGATTGTTCACCATCAAAGACCTGGGACCAGCTAAATATTTTCTGGGTTTGGAGATTGAGAGGATAGCACAGGAAATGTTTGTTAATCAGAGAAAATATGCACTGGACATCATTAAGGATACTGGAGTGATGGAAGCAAAACCAGCAAAAACACCTATGGTCCAAGGAGTTAAATTAACAGCTGAAGCAACTCATCTTTTGGATGATATAGGACCTTATAGGAGGCTAATTGGAAGGTTGTTCTATTTGACTTTTACATGCCCAGATATCATGTATTCTGTGCAACAGGTGAGTCAAGTTGTTCAAGCACCAACTACGCTACACTGGCAGGCAACAATACACTTGGTTAAATATGTTAAAGGTACACCATCACAAGGTTTGGTTTTCCCATCTAATAACAATTTCATGTTGGAAGCTTATTCAGATGCAGCTTGGGTTGCTTGCTTGGACACTTAAAGGTCTTTAATAGGATATTGCATCTATCTTGGGGGAGCATTGGTTTCATGGACGGCAAAGATGCAGACAACTATATCAAAGTCATCTACTGAAGCAGAATACAGAAGCTTGGTAGCTACTGTGTGTGAGCTACAGTGGATCACATATTTGCTAGGAGACTTCAAGATTAATGTTTCTCTTCCAATTACACTATGGTGTGATAATAAGGCTGCAATCCACATTACAGAAAACCTAGTCTTCCATGAAAGAACCGAACACTTGGAGATTGATTGTCATCTAGTTAGGAACAAATACAAAGAAGGTTTTATTGTGCCTAAACATGTTAGTTCACCAAAGCTTTAGGAAGTTCACAATTCAATACATTAATTAGCAAGTTGAACTTGGTAGATTATGACCAAGCTGCAACTTGAGGGGGGATGAAGAAGTATTAATGGATTTGGCTTCATAGGATCATGATTTGGGTTTCATGGATCACAATGAAGAACAGCAGTCCATGGGAGTGGAAAGAAAATCATGAGTCAGCTACAAGCCTAGTAGAGGCCCATGTGCCAGCTCATGAAATCAGCTCAAGCTACTAGAATACCAGCTTAAGCTGCAAGAGCATGGATTTAGCTTACACAAGTCATGCATGCCTAGTTGCTGATTTATCTTGCATGTTCTCCAAGCAAATTGTAGATAAGACAGAAATAGTTAGCTAGGAATTTCTTCTAGGATGAATAAGAGTTTAACACTTGTCATTTTTTGATTGTATCATTTTGCATATAAATAGGGAAGCTGTAAACATTTTTGTTTGAGATTGAATGAAATCATCAGAGATTTCTCTGCATTTCCTAATTGTTCTACATTGTTTCACTTTGTTTCATAGTAGCATCAGATGCTGATGAGTTAACAATTGTCAACTTCGAGAGAATGGAAGCTAGTTTAAATAAAAGTTTTTAAAGAAGTCTTCTAGAAATTAGAAGTTTTACCTCATGCAAAAATTAAGAAATTTGTATCACACTCCAAAATTTAGATATGTAGTATATTTATCTTTTCAAAATAAAAGTTCTGGGTGGTCTACACCTGGAGCATCCATGGTATCTTGTGTAATCTTTTTTTTTTTTTTTCCCTTCTTCGAAAAATGTAAGAAAAAAGAAATATATCACGTACAGCCAAAGAGAGGATGCAAATGAAAATGTTTTTCATCTGCAACAAAACAAAACATGAATTTAATAATTGGTTCTATCTAGTATGTACAACTTTTTTCCTTTTTTTTTTTTTTGTGACAGCTTGTTTGTACAACTTATACATTAGTTTATAGTAAATTAAGAATTATGTTTTGTATGTGTAAAATATGTAAAACAAAAGAAACAAACTGGAAAATTCTCATTCTATAATCTCAAACAACGGTTTGACAAAGCTGAAAAATAGCCAGATACCTTCTTTAGGTAGATTTTAGTTTCCTATTTGCAATGTCAACAAACATCAATTCTATCGATCCAAAGCTAATCTAATGGCTGGAAATAAACAATCTTAATGCTGATTCAATCATGAACTGAAGTACCTTTCGGTCTTTTAAATTGTTCTAGTTACATGGCCAATCTTTAAATTTGACATATATACTATCTCTTTAGATAAATAAATTAATTCCTTCATAAGCAGTAATAGCAACGGCCTGTAATCTAATGTTGAAAACATATTTTGTTTTGCAGAGTTGAATTTTATGATCACCACGCACAACTTAATTATATTTTGTGTCGTGTATGTGTGTGTGTGTGTAAAGGATAAAAAGAGAAACAAAAGAACTATTTATCGACATGATTATAACTGCAGGTCATTGGCTATTCGGAGTGACTGTTCGTACCGGTCATTTTTGTTGGCTTTATCTGGAAATGTATCTCTTTAAGCAGGATATATAATGTTATATATTGATTATATCCTTCTTTTAATATAGTATAGATAGATAGATAGATTGACTTATTTTATATGTTGTTTACTTCTTTCATTTCATTTTACCATAGATGGCACGGAATGTTAAGGCCGATAGTAAGCATTTTGGGAGTGACTTAAAGTATCTGTAATTCTAGATTTTCAATATAGCTTTTTTTTTTTTTTTAAATTTTGAAACTGGATCTTTGGAAATTGAAAGTTCATTACTAACAAAAATATCAGATTGTTCTATGGATTTCCTTCCACAATTGTTTGATGTCCGACATATATAACAAAGATCATGCACTTTCTACATTTTCATTCTACATTTACTTCATTCGTTTCCATTCTACATTTTCTTGGTTATACATGACGTCCGCGTTTGAAGTTTTAGACATTTAAAAATTACATCTGAATTATTTAACATTTTCTCAGGTGCCACTTTTCGATGACAGGAAGATAGGAAAATTTTATGAATGTCTGTCTACTCTGAAAGCTTCATGTCTTGAATCTTTTCTTTTTCTTTTTTATTAGAGATGGTATAGCAAAATGTTAAGTATCAAGTAAAACTTTTTTTTTTTTTAATAAAAGAAATTGGGTTTAGCACAACCAAACTCTATGATTAAGTTTAAATTCTTAGAAAAGGTATGTAAAGCTTACAAGTGACCATGAAAATTGCAATTCGTCCTTTTCATATACGTAATTAGAGACCAATATAAAATAACACTGCCTTTTCCCTATTCTTCTTCTTTCCTTTTCTTAATTCTTGACAGTTGAGATTGTTCAAGTTTGAAACATAGAGCTCTTTGTTGTTTATTTCTACCGTTTAATTTCAGGATATTTCAAAGGTCTAAATGGGAGAACCACTGTGAGATTTTCAGATTGCATGTGAGAGAAAGTAAGTGAAATTTTGGAATTCTGGTGTTTTTGTCAATGTTACTCGCAGATATTTGCAGCATTTCCCCTTTCATTATTTTACGTTGGTTAAACTCTCCCTTGAGGCCCTTTGTTAGAATATAATAAATAATATTAGAAAACAGAAAAAAAAAAGTCTGAAAAAAAAGTCAGAACAGTACATTTTTAGAGGTTTAATAGTTTAATTGACACAAAACTAGTACAGTGAACCAGATGATACGTGTAAAAGTTTAGTGGCCACAAATGTAATATTCGCTTTTTAATTATATTCATGCTTTATTCCAAACAAATTTCTTTTTATTTTTTAACTGGGCAGGTGGATATGCATGTGGTCATTGTCAACAGTTTGTCTCACGTCTAGAAGAAATTTAATTTAGATACTAGAAAATTTCAGAAATACAGTATAGAAGTAGCTTATGGAAGAATTAATGGAAGACTGGGCTACATGCCTTAACAACTAAGAGCTCATTTTCACCAAAGTAGTAATAATAATAATAATAAAATAGCAATAGTAGTAGTAGTAATAATAATAATAAATCAGAATTGTTAACTTTCGTTTTGGTTTTCTGTTTTACATTAAGAAACTGATTTTCCAATTTCAAAAGTTTTATAAGAAATTTAAAAGGATACAATTATTTCAGAAGTTTATACACATATATAATTATGTGAATATATAATTTAACATGAGTAGATGAAGCCAATTTTTAACTTCCGAAGTTAAAATTGGCAATCCATATATTTAAAGTTAAATGAATAACGCTTAAGAAATTATAAGACTGCAATACAGCCTTTGCCCATAAATTGTAGTCTTATTCAATAGTTGGAACAATAATCATTCTATACAATTACGAAACTAAGGCTGAAGATTTTTATATTGCAAACGATAAATATTTCTACAGTCAAAGATTTGTTGGGCATTTGCAAGTGCGTAATAATATACATAATGTTCGAAAGATATACTAGTCAGGTGATGAGGGCCAATCGTTAGCCATCAGCATTTCGAAAAAAATTTGATATGTACGTGCACAGGCTCCCATGCATTTTTTTAACAGAAACAATAGCCTGTAATAGATAGAACTTTCTCTCCTCAACAAAATTGTGACAAGAAATACGGGCCATGCTACTAGCTAGATACCGCTACTCTACACAAGCATCAATGGCTACAATTTCAGCTCTCCACATCTTCGCCATCTCCATCCTTATATCCCTCCTCACTATTCAATTCACTAATGGGGAAGGGTACGAGTTTGTTAAAGCCATTGATCAGAAGGCAATCAAGCTGAAAAAGCAAAAGTTAAGCCACCTAAGGTTCTTTTGGCATGACATTGTAGGCGGTCAAAATCCAACTTCAATTAGAGTGGTTCAACCCCCCAAAAACACTACCACTTTTGGATTGGTGAATATTGCTGACAATCCACTAACTGTTGGTCCAGAACTTAGCTCCAAAACAATTGGAAGATCTCAAGGATTTTATTCATCTGCTTCTCTAGAGGAGTTGGCTTTTTTGGTGGCCATGAACTTTATTTTTCATGAAGGCAAGTATAATGGAAGCACAATCACCGTGCTAGGGAGGAATCCGGTGTCGGACAAAGTGAGGGAGATGCCGGTGATAGGAGGAAGTGGGCTTTTCCGATTTGCTCGTGGTCATAACCAGGCTAGAACTTACACTTACTATCCCAATTCCCATGATGCTACCGTTGAGTGTAACATGTCTGTAATGCATTATTGATGGTTTTTTATATCATTAGTTTGTTCAATGGTGTATTTGTCTTTTGACCATGGTATTCAATAAATATTTTATTCACTAATTCCAGATTCTACTACTATTTCCTTGAGAGAATGTAATTCGGGAAAAATGATAGCAGTAACAGACACAGAAATTTTTAGTTTTCATTTGATCTGGCCAAGTATCGGAGGAATTGGAAAGCATGGATTAAGGCAACATACCGCGAGCCAAATATACCAGAAACTCAAATGTTTAATTTAGATGTGCAAGTAATAAAATAAATACAAAGCCATTGGTGATTATTGGTAGATTGAAGATATAAAGGTGTATGCATATTCCCATTATGTAGTGGCATATCAGATTATTTTTGAGTTATTTCTAAAATGTTTGTAGGTGATATAGAAGACTAATGAAAAAAATAAGGGATAATTTCACATACCTTCCTTGAGGTTTGCCATAATCACACTCACCTCCTCTCAAGTTTTAAAAATTACACTTACACCCCTTGTGTTTATATTTTTCATAACAAAACAGGTCCAATTTATTAATGTAACCCAAAACACCAATTAAATCCCTTAAAATATCCTGAATTGCTTTAAATTTGTCATCTCTTTCTTATTAATATATTTGTTTGTAAAATTTTAATAGATAAAGTAAATTTTATTTAGATTAGTCAGAGAACTGAATTTTGAAGAAGTAATATTTGGTGGCAATTTAATATTTGATGCAAGAATATAAGTACTTTTGATATTTTTGTCACTAATTAATTAATTTTTTAAGTTTTATTTATCTATTTAAAAGCAATTAAGCATATTTTAAAGTGTTTGGTTGGTGTTTTTTGGGTTACATTATCAAGATGGACTTGTTTTGTTATAAAAAATATAAACACAGAAGGTGTAAGTGTAATTTTCAAAACCTGAGGAAAGGTGAGTGTAATTATGGCAAACCTCAAGAGAGGTATGTGAAATTATCCCAAAAAATAAAAAATGGGAGGGCAATGAAGACCATGAATCATATCACTTGTACTCATGCAGCTTGCAATGAATGAAAATGTTAGTTAATTGCCTCCCGGTTGGGAAAAAAATGATATATTTGCCCAAATAGTTGAGCAAGATAAGCATAGGCATGTGTGGCTGTATGATTTTGGTTTATGTCCGACTGATGTGTGAGGTGATGAATCTAGTTGAAGTGGATCTCAATGGTTAGTGTTAGATTAAAAACACAAAATATTGGAGATGAAGGCAAAATTTGCTTAGCAAGAGGAACAAAATATTTGGCTGGTGTTTTTGGGATACATTATTAAAATGGAGTTGTTTTATTGTCAAAAATATAAAATGGTTTTGTTTGGAATTCTTGTTTGACTTTTGTACACGAGTATTTATTTAGATTATCTTGTTTCATGTATGGCAGGGAAACTTTATTCAGGGGCCGTTTGGTTCAAATTCCTAAATCACTCTCATTATGGGTATTATTGACCCTACTATGAGTATGAGTTTTGATGATTCCTCCCAACATGTTTGATTTAATAATGGAATGGGAATCATTATAAAAATACTTGTTTGGCCTACTGGAATAATTTTCAAGTAAAATTTAAAATTTTTAAATCTTTTATTTATGATATACATATTTTTTAGATTTCTTATTTTGTATCTTTTTAAAGTAAATTTCTAAAAGGACTTCTTCAATTTTAAATATAGCCATGCTCTAATTTGAGTTTTATGCAAATGATAACCTTAAAAAAAAGTCATTTTTATTGTATTAACGGAGAGTACTATATATCTTTGATTTTCAATTCAAATTTTTACAAAAAAAAATTTTTTTTGAATGTAAAAAAAATCATCAAAAAGAATTTTTATAAAAAATTTTATAAAGTTAGGGATAGGTAACTCAAAAGATATGTGTTTTTTAGTGAGTGTATATTTGCCCTCAATCATAAGGATTAATGGGTTTGATAGAATAGTATCTTGGAGAAATTATTAACACCCCAATTAATCACTATCATTCCCATTGAATGATAGTGATAGTTGTTTTACAAACATCAACAATAAGTATCATTACTTTCCCTCCTGGATTCCTCTAAAACAGACACCCCTAACTGTTTATTGAATCGTCGATTGCGGAGATGGCGTGCATGTGAATGGTTCTACAATGCAATTGATTGTCCTTTGTTTGCTGAAATGGGGTTTGTGGAAAATCTGTATCATGCTTGGATAGGGCCATGTTCCATGGCTAACTCGTGTGCAAGGGGTGTCCTGAGGAGGAATTTTCCTTCGTTGCTCGCATCGTAACTAATTTTTACATTCTTCCTTTAGGCTGGTATTGAATTAAAATATTGATAAGTTTTTGTTCAACAAAATTATTTTATGTGCTCCCGCCGGGTGCAATTCTCTTGGAAAACCTCGGCAGTTTTCTCGACAATTTTTAAGAATAAGGGTAGCATAACAAATACTACTAACAATGAAGTTATCGTTTGGAATTATATAGATATGTGTGTGTGTATCATATGTATATACAATTAATGAATTATTTATTTCTTTTAATGTAAAATTTAATTAAGGGTATTTAGATTTGCATTAAAGTCGTTAACAAACTTAAATGTGCTTTTGTTTTCTTTTCTTTTAAAAAGTGGAAAAAAATTAAGGGATAGTTAGTTTATTAACTGACGGTTGTTAGAAGCCTTAAATGTATAATTTTTTTAAAAAAATAAAATAGAAGTTTAGAAGGTAAAGGCACCGCAGACACTCATGGTTGTTAGAAGCCTTAAATGTATAATTTAAAATAAAATAAAATAAAAGTTTAAAAGTTAAAGGCATCGCATATCAAAGAGTGCTCGCCTCAATATGCATACAAAAAAAAAAATTTATTTGCATAGTAATTTTCATAAAAATTCATATAACATTTTAAGAATATATAAAATTTTATGAAACAAAAATATGTTAATAAGGAGACCTCATCTCTATTAGGTTCATAAGTAGGTTAGTTTGTCCCACATTAGTCTGAAAAATACATAAAGAGTACTGAATATATAGGTAAGTGATTCGGGTCTACTAGTTTAAACGTTTGGTTCCAAGCCAGATTCTAACTTATATGTTAGGCCTCCTTAGTGTACTTTCTAGCGTTTTTCTCCCTAATAAATTCATATCAGAGCCTGTGTTTTTATCTCTAACAAATTTGTATTAGAGTTCGGAGTTAATGCCCAAGTATTTCTTCCAGGTGTTGGACTAAGAATTGTTATCTTCTAAGAGTATTAGGTAATAGAGCCTAGAGTTAGGTTAAGGCCCAGTAATGTTAGATCAAGGGTAATATCAAGTGGTTTCTTACACGTGTTAGACTAGTGAATTATCCTCAAATAGTATTAGTCTATAAAGCCTAGAGTTAGGCTAGGGTCCAGTGATGTTGGATCAAGGGTCCAGTTTCTTTGGAGATAAGGAAGGGGATAGGGTCCTTGTTTGAAATGATAAAAGAGGGACTTGTTCCTAGTGATGTGAGCCTAAGGGAGTTTGGATTCAATGTTAGAGTCTACTAATGAAAGGGATAATTGTTAAATTTATGGAAAGGTTAGTTTCACCCACATTACTTTGAGCAATTAAAAAAAAAGTTCTTAATATATAAGTAAAGCTCAAGACCTGCTAACTTAAACTTTTGGGTTACTATTGAATTCTAACTTATATTGCCTATTTGGTGTGTTAATGAAAATTGAGAAATTGAATGAAAAACAAATGTGTTTGAAGCGTGATTTCACTTTCTTGAAAGTGTTATTTGCCCCTTATCGTTTAACATGCAAATTATCTATAGGATACAATAAAGTCAAATTAAACTGCAATTGCTAAGTGAGCAGAATTCTGGCAAATTTAAATATTTAAAGACACAGATAATTTTTTTCTAAAAGGTTATGTCTGAAAGGAGGGGTACTTGAGAGTTAAAATTAACGGATATAATCTGTATAGTTATGTGTGTTAGTTAATAACTGTCAAATAAAAGATATTAATCAATTAAGCTGTAATTAATTAATTAATTTTCCAAGCCCAAAGGTGGCACAAGTTCCCAAGTGCCCTGTTCAACATTATAAATGATTTTCTTCTCAATTGTATTATTTTGAATAAATCCAATTGAATTTTTGTATTCCCACCAAATATTCCCTCCAAACTAACGTTTGAATTAAACTTGTTGAGAGAAGAAGACAAGGACTTAAGAGAGCATTAGTTCATTTGTTGTCTTTCAATATGGGACAAATACCAACACTATACGTTACAAACTATCAATGACATGGTGAACTTTTTCAAAATTTCCTTACTCCCTCAAACCTCTTCTACGGAATCTTTAAATATGATTATATTTTTCTTGCATAGCAATATCCGAACCCCACAACTTCTGAAAATTGCCTAATTAATTTATTACTTAACAAAGCAAAGAAATATTATGTTTTTTGTTTGAATTCATCCCCAAAGATCTCAGGAAAAGCCATGACTTTTGGCTTTCATTGTTCGTATGTTCAAGATTAATGGTGCAATTTACTCGAACTAAACCTGAATATCACTATATTCGGGCTCGGCTCGACTTCAAACTGCCTATGCTTGAGCTTGTCGAGCATGCAAATTTGGAGCTCGAGCTTGAGCTCAATATGTATTTGAGCTCGAATCGAGCTCACTTGAATATTTTTATTTTAATTTTACTTGTTTTTAAATAATATTTAATATTAATTCTTTTATACTAATATTAATCATTTTTAAATTTTTAGGGGACAAACCTATAAATAATATAACTTTACAAGGGGTAAAGAACATAAAGAACAAAAAGTTGATCATCCAAAAGAAATTTACACTTTGCCTATAAATTATATCTAATTCACAAAAAATGACCCTCAGTTTTGAAACGGGTGGCGCACCGCCAAGGCTATCTCACGCCTCCGACCACCATCGCCAGAATGTCACTGGAGTTGGTGTTTCATTACAAAATACCATCAGTGGGTTTATTTTTTTTCTGTAGATTGCAGATATAAATTGGCATGAAAATTGCTGGAAATTAACAGATTTAGCCAAATAATCCATGGTATAGTCATCTCTAATCCGCTTCCAATCATTATCAAAACACAGAGACTTCTACCCCATCAAAATCACCTCAGTTTACACATCATAGAGGAGTAAAAAATAAGGCCAAAAAATGGGGGATAAAAAATAGCACACAAAAATGGCAAACAATAGCCAATTGGGTAGAGCCAAGGTTACTATTTATACTAACCACACAAGCCAAAGAAAGATATTAAGATAATGGATTTGAAGTCATCATGGAGAAAGAACACAGTAAGCCAGGGTGTGGAATTGCCTGGATGAGAGAACAACAAACAACAGAAAGACAAAATGAGAGAGAGAGAAAAGTGAGAATAAGAGCGAGATAGGGAGAGATAAGTGAGAATGATTTAGATATTGATCAATATCTTTTTTTTTTAATTTTATATTATGTAATTATTAAAATGGCCACTTCACATTTAAAATTGTAATTTGTTTGTATTTTATTAAATATATATATATATATATATTTGAGTAACACGATGAGCACTCGAGTAAGATATACAAAGGTGCTCAAAATCGGCTTGTTAATCTTAACAAGCTGCTCGAGATCGGCTCTAGCTCAGTCAAATCCTAGCTCGAATTGAATAATTGACCGAACTGCTCGCAAGCAGTTCAAATAGTGTACACCCCTATTCAAGATATACTACTTAGAGAGTGAATCAGCTAGAGATTATTAACAAACATTATATTTGATCGTGTAGCATATTCAATAATTGGATTCAAAATATTTTATTTCTTGTCTTAATTACTTAGGTAATCAAATTGATTCATAATAATTGATTGGATGAAGAAGTCGTAATTCATTCTCATTTGTTTATTTCTTATCGTAATTATTTAAGTAATCAGAAACTAACAAATTATTTAAAAGATAAAAGGAAAATCAAAATTAAGAAGATACAATTTCGAGGGAATAGCCACCGGCTATCCAAGCTGTCCAATAATGTCAGTACGTGATCATGACATGATGTGTCCAACATGATTAAATTAAATTAAATTAAAGAGATTAAAAAAAACTAACTGATTGATCAAACTTTTATTTGGTTTCTCTCGAAAATTAAAAACAAGTCTAGTTACCATTGCTGCCACCATTCATGACTTTATTTTTATAATTCCATCCAAGAAATAATAATCTCATTAAATAAAATTTATTAAAAAAGTAAAGACGCCACTATTAACCAAATAATTGGCACGGCTTCTATGGAGATTCTTACTCTGATTGCATATTAGTTTCAATAATTTGTTCAATATTTTTTTCAGCATGCTCTTTCTTTCCTTTTATTTTTTAAGAAAAAGTTTGGTGATCTACCATGTAAAGTCTCTCATTCATGGACTACTTGAGTTTTTCGAAAAACCCAATCCACGTAATGAAGACTAAAAAAAGAAAAGAATTCTCATTTATGTCAATAAATGCAAATATCAATTTTTTTTAAATTAAATTTCCTAAATCCAAACTCTTTACTTGCTTTTAGATTAAAATATTAAATTAAAATTCGTTTGCAGTATTAAAAAGGCTGAATTCTCAAATAATTTGTCATATTCAAGCACGGATAATTTCATATACCTCCCTGGATATTTATCAAAATTGTAGGAACCTCCCATCTAGCTAAGGTAATTACAATTACCTCCTTTCGTACCCTCAAAAGACTATCATATCCCCTCACTAATTCTTAATCAACATTAAGGGAAAAATGCGAACCAGCCTGACCCGGCACCCCAGTTTTCTCGTTCATATTCTGCACTCATTCTCTCCCCTGCTTAGACGCGGACAAGGAGACACACGTAGATGGAGCGTAGAGAAGGAAAATTTCTGTATTATTCGAGTTGGTTTTTTTTTTTTTCTTTTTCTTCTCCTTCTTTTCAGTAACTGAATTTTTTTTTTTTTTTTTTTTGGTTGGACAAAGGAAGAGATCGACCAAGGACAGCTAAGTTAATCGAATTGAAGTTTCGAGGAAAATTTTATTGCACTGTGAGTTAATTAATGTGGTGCTTTAAAACGATGATAGTCGTGCTTAATTACTCGAATTATTTTGGTTGGAATTCGAGGTGATTTTGGTAGTGTTGAATGGAATGAGTAGCAAAAACCACCTTGATGAATCTGGTTCAATTAAGGCTAGTTGAGATGTTAGGAAAATAAAGACACACAAAGATGCTGGGTAACTCATGATTTGACGTCGTTAGGGAAGTTCTTATGCATATTAGCGGGGTTTTGTGAAATGAAACGAGCAGTTCAATAGAGGTTAAATGGATTTGGACACTGTCCAGTTGGGGTTGGGTGAAAAAGCACATGGGTGTCTTTTGGAGAATGAAAATTCTCTCTTCAAACAATGCACTTAACATTTGAAGGAATTGCATGTTGGTTGCCTCTTTTGTATCTAAATAATAAAAGTCAAGTAGTAATCCTCGATCCAATCATAGATTTAGAGAATTCTAGCTTCATTTAACTACCAAAAGTAGACTTTTTTTGTGTTTTCTAATTAAAATTTCTAAATTATTTTTTATTACTCCAGTTGTCAATCCACCTCTTCCCTGTCCTCAATGTCTGTCAATCCTTTAATCCTGCTCATTTCTGTTGTTTCTCCCTCACCTATCGCCTGTTGCTGTAAACCTTCCATTTGTTCATCACTTTCTATACTTCAAATTCCAATCGAAGAAGGAAAAAATGGCTAAGGCTGTTATTGGTTCCATCCACCATTCAAGTTATGTTAGAGACACTTGTTTCCCTTGCTGGCCGTATTGGTTTCGTTTTTTGGACTCAATGACGAGTTGAAGAGCCTGAAGGAATCTGCTACCACGATCCAAGCTGTCCTGTCTGATGCTGAGGCAAGGCAAGGACAGGGCCAACATGTCAAACTATGGCTGAAACGGCTTGAAGGAGTTGCCTTTGAGGCTGATAATGCATTTGACTGAACTCAACTATGAAATCCTTCGTCACCAGGAGAAGACCCGAAACCAACAACAACTCAAGGGGAAGGTATGCTTCTTCTTTTCATTCTCTTGCATTAAGTTTGCTTTCCGTTGGAGAATGGCTTCTAAAATCAGGGACATCAATACCAAGTTGAAAAAGATCAATCAAGAGGCCACTGAATTTGGACTTAGCATCAGGTACCAAATTGAAGCTGCACTCTCTAACCATGCTACTTTTGAAGCCATAGCCAGTCGACAGACCGACTCTATTGTTGTTCCAAATGTTGTAGGAAGAGCCAACGATGAATCAAAGATAGTGGAGATGTTGTTGAACCCATCTGACAAAATTGTTTCTGTCATTCCCATAGTTGGTATGGGAGGATTGGGAAAAACAACTTTGGCCAAGTCAATCTACAACGATCCAAAAATTAGTGGGCATTTTGGCAAAAAAATTTGGATTTGTGTGGCTGAAAATTTTGAAGGAATGGAGATCTTCAAACTCATTTTAGAATCATTGACAGGAAGAAAGGTTGAATTGTCTGGTAAGGATGTTATTGTTCAAGAAATTCGAAAAGAACTTAAGCTAAATAAATATTTTATAGTTCTTGATGATGTGTGGAACCAGGACCAAATCTTGTGGGATGACTTTTTCAACACTTTAAAGGGACTCAATGCAACTAAAGGAAGCTGGTGTCTTGTCACTACTCGTCTGGAAGAAGTGGCAAATACCATGTCCAGACATCTAAAGATGAATGTTGGCCCCTACAAGTTAGAAAAGCTAGCTGATGATGACTGTTGGTCGATCATAAAAGAAAAGATAATTCTAGGGGAAGAAATACCAAACGAATTGGAGGCAATTAAGAAGCAAATTTTAGGGAGATGTGGTGGTCTACCACTGGCTGCAACTTTAATTGGAAGTTGGCTACTTATGAACAGAAAAGAAGAATGGCTATCAATTGTGCAGAAGAGTCTCTTAGATGGAGATCAAAATGGTGTTGAACAAATTTTAAAGGTGAGTTTCAATCATTTGTCACCTGCATCAGTGAAGAAATGTTTTGTCTATTGCTCGATTTTTTCTCAGGATACTGAATTGAAGAAAGATCAATTAATTGAGCTTTGGATGGCAGAGGGATTTCTTCAACCAGATCCCAATAACGAAAGATTGATGGAGGACATAGGGGACAAGTATTTGGGGATTTTGTTGCAGAGTTCCTTACTAGAAGAAGTAAACGAGTGGGGAAGAACATGTTACAAAATGCACGATCTTGTGCATGATTTTGCAAAATCTGCTTTGAATCAAGATTGCTATCTTGCGTTGAGCCCTTCTCAAGGCATGGCAGAAAAGTTTGTAAAGAAATATACAACATCACTTCGCACATTATTTCTGGAGAAGAGCATATCTGGTGACATTTTAACCAAGTTTGAGTGCTTGCATGTTCTAAAATTGTCTGGAAGAAATGTTAGGATATTGCCAACCTCCATTAGTGAACTAATACATTTACGGTATGTTGACATTTCAAATTCCAGAATCACAAGTTTGCCAGAATCTCTTTGCAAGCTGTGTAATTTGCAAACATTGAGCATTAGTAATTACACCCTTGATAGTCTTCCAGAACAGATGAGCAATTTGATTAGCATGAGACATCTTCACTATTATCATTCTCGTTATAGTAGTGAAGAATTCCTAATGCCTTCAGAGATGGGACGGCTGACTAATCTTCAAACGTTAGAGTTCTTTAAAGTAGGTCAAGAGAAGGGTCGTCGTGTTGAAGAGCTTGGAAGCTTGAAAAATCTTGAAGGACCATTGGAGATAAGAAATCTTGAACTAGTTAATGGTAAAGAAGGAGCTAAAGGAGCAAAGTTATTTGAAAAGCCAAATTTATCGGTATTAAAACTTGTTTGGGGCAAAAGGGATCGGGAAAATGATACATGTGACCAGAATGTATTGAAAGGTCTCCAGCCTCACCCAAATTTGCAAGAATTAGTAATTGAATATTTTATGGGTGATCAATTACCACAATGGTTTATGAATTTGTCAACATTAACACTGTTGGAGTTAAGAGATTGCAAATTAAGAGAATTTCCTCCCTTAGGACAACAGGCATCTCTCAAGAGTCTCGAATTAAATGGATTGGAATTAAGAGAACTCCCCGCACTAGGGCAACTGCCATTCCTCCAAATTCTCTATCTTAGAAGCATGAGAAACATTAGAAGCATTGGACTTTCATTTTACGGCATTATTGATGGTGAGCATGGAGAGGGTGGAGGAGGATCTGGTAGCACTGGCAGCAGTTGTGGTCAAGTAGTTATGTCAAGAAAATTCTTTCCTGCACTTGAATATCTCACTCTAAGAGAAATGGAGAATTTGGTAGAATGGGAGGACACACAGACGAAGTGAGGTCAACAACAGGTGCTGCAGAAATTGATTTATTTCCTGTGCTACAGAGATTATCAGTCGAGTATTGCTCCCAACTGAGTAGTGCTCCAAGTCAGTTTCCAAGTATCCAAGAATTGAATATCAGTGGTACTTTCCAAGTTTCGCTACTAAGAAATATTTTAAGTAGTATAACTACTCTCTCATCCCGTCAAACTAATCGGTGGTGATATGGTATACTCACGCAGTGGTGAGTCTATAAAATCTCTGAAGTTGGATGAGAATCATTTGAGTCTTGAAGGTTGTGGCTGGTCTACCCAGTGAAATGCTCGAGCATCTTTGTCATCTTCCAAGTCTTCGATATCTGCAATTGGAGGATTTCCCAAAATTAATGAGTATAAGATTGGCTTGCGGGACTTCTGTTGAGAGTTTGAAACTCGTTGATTGTGAGAATTCGGTGATGCCCAAAGATTTGCGTGATTTGGAACGCAAGAGAATCAATCTACGACAGAAATGTCTGGAGTCTCTTGAGCAATTGAGGACCAATGTACCAGTGGAAATGTTAGAATCGTGGAGTTCTCTCCGGAGGCTAGAGGTGTATGACTGCTCCAATCTGGTCTCTTTTCCACTTGATTTGCGACAAATGTCTTCTCTCGAGGTCCTTGAGTTATCCAGGTCTCCCAAATTGATGACAAATGATATGCCCAAAGGATTTGCTTTTCTTAATAGCCTAAGGATTTTGTGCATCGGTCCTTTCTCAGATGACCCTTCAGTTCATGAATTTGATTGGTCAGGATTAATATCTTCGTCCACACTCAGATCACTGGTCTTTTATGGGTTGCCCAACATCAACTCTCAACCGGATCAGCTCCAGCACTTGACGAACCTGACATATTTACAATTATATGAATTTGGCATGGAAGATTTACCTGATTGGATCGGGAACCTTGTGTCTCTTGAAAGGCTAGAGCTACGCTATTGCGAAAAGCTTCAGAATTTACCCTCCATGGCTGCCATGAGACGCTTCACCAAATTAACACATTTAGTAATTTGGCATTGTTCTCTGTTGAAGGAAAGATGCAATCCTCAGAGTGGCATTGACTCCGAGTGGGCCAAGATTTCTCATATTCGAAAGCTAAAGGTTGACTAAAACTTCATACTTTTAAAGTCATCCTGTAAGACTTCCCCACTTCATAATTTTTTCCTTCGTTTCTTATTGGATATCTCTGTTTTTCTCTGGTTTATTTTATTTTTCTTTGTCCCTTTTCCTCTTAAAATCTCACTAATTGCACAAGATTGTTTCTCATTGGATATTCTTAATTTTTCTGTCACTGATATTTCCCAACTCAATAGACCAGATTTATTGATCAGTAAAACTAATTTTTGATTCGTAAATCAAGAAATAATCTGGACGAAAAGACAAAATACAATTCACTGTTCTTGGAATGCCATAAAATTAGTTCAATTTTTATTACTCGAAAAATTGTGTGTGGACTACTAACTAGGGTGTTGTGAACATTCACCCCTTGAAGTTTTGTTAATTGTTAATCATCTTTCACAGTTTACAAGTTTAGATTACACAACATAATTTGCTTGCTTTTCTGTTTCATGTGTATTGTATTGTTTGTATTGTGGCCTTGCAGGCAAGAAGTGATGGTGAACAAGAAATCAATGATAGTGCTGGAACACTGCTGAAGGCTTCAAGCCATGCTGAGGGCGGAGGTCAGGCCAAACACCTCTAGAGTATCTGATGTGACATTTTCTCGTTTCCCAATTGCAACATTAGTCTATGATTTCCAATCATGCCAGTGAAGATGCGCTTAGTAGGTATGTGGTGTGAAAAAGTGATAAAGCCTCTTGGTATCCACACTTCTCTCCTCTAAAACTCTTTTAGTCACTTGACATCACACATGGTTGTAGTGGACTCTTCGATGGCCACAAGGTCCATGAGTAGGCTGATGAGCCTGGTTCTCCCAAGAATTTTATTCGAGGGAGAATCTACAAAATTGAGATGGTTTATGTTTTTAAGGGGATACAGTATCCATTGCTTAATTGTTGTTTGAGATTTAGTGATATCTCGTATTTTGTGGAGCTAATGCCATGTCTCAATAGGTTTCAACCTTTATGTGCTCATATTCTGAATTTTAACACTACGGAATTTGCATAATACGTGCAGATCTGCCTTAATTATTTTCCTTATGGAATTTGCATAACTATTTGTATCTTATTTAACTGATGTTGAAGGTAAGTCTCTGACCCTAGATATTGGGTAGGCAGACTTTTTAGCAGCTGATCTTTAACAACACCATTGGGCTGTAGAAATCTACAGGTTCACTTCCAGGAGACGTAATTGAAATCACATTAATATATAAAACTGTTTTTTCTATTTGTTTGCCTGTTAAGTTTTTACGAACAATCTTTCTATCCACTTCCAAAAATTCCTTGGCCATAGCTTTGGAGTCATTTTTTGCCTATAAATCTACTCAAAATCATCTTCCTTTTGCTCTGAATTTATTCATTGTTCATGCACTTCTTGTCGGGTTTTGCTAGTAGTCAGAAATGTCGGATGCCTTTCTGGTTGGAGGGAAGAAAAGCCTATGAGATCTCAATATGCCGAGTTATGTCAACAAGTTTATTTAATAATTCCCAATCCATCCATTAACAGACAAGTAATTCAAAAGAAAAATGAATAGCATGAGCATGGGTGTTATGGGTTAAACTGCACTATACATTTAACTGAAGTATCTGCACTTGTGCATTTAGGATAATTCTCATATACGTGTCCTTGTGACATTTTTCATTCTTGAATCTTCATCTTCATGTATGAAAGCAACTTATCTGCAGTCCATTTCTTGCTGACTAGATATACCAGGAAGATGAGTACGGACAAGAAATCTTCTCAAAAGTGCTGCGTCAAAATTGGTGAAAAATGTTGAACGTCCTTCTAGTACTGATCCAAGAAGAGAGAGAAGTGATTCAACTCAATCAACTATACAGGCCCCTCCTGCAGACCAAGTTAACTTACCAACCAGCGTAAAGAGCAGGTGCAAGATGAACCGGAAGAAACCACAAATACAGAAAGATTTGAAGTCTACAGAGAAAATTTCTAATGACAGACCTAATGTGCCTTTAGCTTCACCAAATGATACAGTATTTAATGTTTGGGGTAAGGTATCTTGTAATTTTCAGGACTTTTGTACTAAAGTATTTAGATTATCTTGTTTCATGTATGGCAGGGAAACTTTACTAATTGCTTATTGAATTGTTGACTACGGAGATGGCGTGCTTATGAAATGGTTCTACAATGCCATCGATTATCCTCGGTTTGTTGAAGTAGAGTTTGTGGAAACTCTGTATCATGTTTGAATAGGGCCATGATCCATGGCTAACTCTGTAAAATGAGGTGTCATAAGGAGGAATTTTTCTTCATTTCTCATGTCATAACTAATTTTTACATTATTAGGCTGGTATTTAATTAAATTATTGATAAATGTTTGTTTAACAAAATTATTTTATGTACTCCCTCCATATGAAGTTATCACTTGGAATGTAAAAAATGAAAAATAAATAAATATAAATATAAATACAAATATTTATTTTGATTTAAAATTTAATTAAGGGTAATTAGATTTGCATTAAAGTAGTTAACAGATTTATATGCGCATCTATTTTCTTTTCTTTCAAAAGAGGGAAAAACTCAAGGGTAGTTAGTAGTTAGAAGCCTTAAATATAGAAATTTTTTAAAAAAATAAAATAAAGTTTAAAATGTGGAGGCATCACAAAGCAAAGAGTGCTCCCCTCTGCATACAAATAATAAAAATTAAAATTATTTGTATTGTAATGTTCATGAAAATTCATATAACATTTTAAGAATAAATATATAAATTTTTTATGATATGTTAATTAGTAGTCAGTTGTGGTTGGATATAAATTAGGGCCCACTCTCTATTAGATTCATGGATAAGTTAATTTGTTTCACATTGGTTTGAAAAATAAATAAAAGGTATTTAATATATAGATCAAGATTCGTGACCTATTAGTTTAAACTTTTAGATCAAAGTTAAATTCTGAATTATATATTCGGCCTCTTTAGCTTACTTTTTCAGGTTTATCCTTGAGAATTTTGTAGTGTAACCCATGTTGTTCTTATCCCTAACAAATTCGTATCAAAGCCTATGATTAATGTCATGTTGTTTCTTCCAGGTGTTGGACTAATTCGTATCAAAAACCGTAGTTAATGTCAAGTAGTTTCTTCTAGGTATTAAACTTATTCTCTTCTTTAGGTATTAGGCTATAGAGCTTGGAATTATGCTAGGGGCTCAACAATGTTGAACCAAGGATCCAATTTCCTTAGAAATAAAGAAGATGATAGGATTCATGTTTTGAACGATGAAAAGTGGGATTGTGCTGAGTAGTAATATAAACTTGAGGGGAAGTTAGGATTCAATGTGAGGTCCACCTATTGTCCCACATTGGTTTGGAAAAATAAAGAGATAGTACGTAATATATGATGAAAAGCTCAATACCTACCAGTTTAAACTTTTGGATCAAGATTTGATTCTAGCTTATACTTCTAGTGGACTTCTGGAATTTCTCTCCCTAACGGACTAAAACCTTTTCTATGGAATGTGATTATATTTTTCTTGCAGAGCAATACCCAAACTCCACAACTCCTAAAAAATTACCTTCAAATTATTACTTAACAAAGCAAAGAAAAATTCTGTTTTTTGTTTGAATTCATCACGAAACATCTCAGAAAAGCGGTGACTTTTTGCTTTCATTGTCCGTATGTTCAAGATATACTGCTCAGAGAATCAACTACAGATTTTTTAACACACATTATACGAATATGCTTGCATGTGAATTCTACAAAATTTAAGTTTTATGGCATGTGTAAGTAGTTTTAATTAGCAAAACGTCAAAGATGGCACCATACACTGGCTTTTATTTTCCATTTGGCATGTCTTCACAATAGGATAGTTGAGAAGGCTTCTTTATTGTCACATCCTTATCTTTCTCTTTCAGATATGTTCCATTAATCCATTTTAGTTCTTTCTCAAACTTGAAGACATAATCATTACCATATTTGAATTGAAAATTAGTAACTCGAGGCAAGTTATTGGAAGAGTCTTTTGAAGGCTTTCAGGAGAAGATCTGCTAAACAAGTATGTATGATCATCACCCAATAAACGTCTGAATGTTCCTGAAGGGCAAAACTATAGCGCTTTTCCAGCTAGTTATTCAAATATTTGTTTAGCTTCTCTGTGCTTTATATATAAATGTTTTGTTTTGTATTTGACATATTATTATATCTCAGCAGTTTTCTATATCTCGAATTGAGCAATTATTTGTTTAGTGCATTATAACAATATTCTTCGAATTTTTCTCGTCTTATGTTTGTATATATACAGTTTTCGGAAAATTGTAATAGTCATAATAAAGAAATTTATTAATAACTGCGATCTTTTGAATTGTTTGATTCACAAATCATCAACTATTGATTATATTAAGTTTTTTAATAAATCTTCTATAATAAAATATTCTTCACTAGAGATCTAAATGGTCAACAAGTGAGCACTTGTTGGATGGTTAGAAGTATATACATAGTAAAAATTTAAACTCATTTGTACAGGAAAAAAAATTAACTGTGCTTATGAGATTATTCTCAATTTTTTGCATCGCTAAACGTGGGCCTTGAACAGCAAACGACCAACGCAGAATATGAGGTACAAACCACTGAGGTTTTTATTTTGAACAAAGGCTCCAACAAATGGGCCTTGAAATTCTTTCTACATCAACGATAAAAGGTTGGGCTCACTGCATCTCATTTTTACCTGCATGTTCATTTAGAAAACCCAAAAACCCATCATAGTTGGTATCTGTGATTTTTGTCAAATCCTCCGGTTTTTTTTTTTTTACGCTTTCTATAATGAGACTTATTAAAGTCTATATAGAACTCAAAAATATGTACATTTTAGTATAGTTAGCATCACTTTTTGCTCCCAAAAGTGTGAAAAAGAACAAATTCCTTTTTTGCTGATTTTTATATATTATTGACTGAATTCAGTTGACAAGGATATCACTTAAGTAATTGTAAGATATACAGTTCAATTTTTAGATGTTGCCCTTCCTATTTTTTCATCGTATGGCTTCGGGTTTTCCTTGAGCCAGAAAAAAAAATTATATATTGTATTAAGATTAAAATTAAAATTGACATATCCTATTAACGATTTAAATTAATAAATGGAAAATTATATTTACACACAAGGGCGTTTACAAGAGAATAAAATTATATATGGAAGGATTTAGATTGATGGCTGATATGTAATAAAATATTGTGAAATTTATCAAATGTTTACGTTGAATATCCTTGACTCGCAGATTTTTCTACACTTATGGCCTTTAGATGTGTATGGATGCTGAATTCTTGTATTATGTTATTTTAAGGATTTCAGAAGTTTCATTACAAATGTCTAACCAAGTACAGATAGACATCATATTAGTCAAAAGATTATGAATAATCACTAGCACGATAAAATCCAATTTGTAAGGTAATCAGTTGTGGTGGAGGACACTTCACTTTGTTGCAGTCCAACTATCAATCATGTTAGATAAGAAAGATTAAGATGACAATCCATCAGATACACTATCAATCATGTCAGATAAGAAAGAATAAGAAGATAATCCATCCGATAACATATGGATGTCTACAGTTGGATCAATTATGCGAGTCATCAACTAGAGAATTAACCGACCAAAATGACCATTACAAGTGTACTAGACTTTCTATTTCAATAATAAAAAAAAAAATAAGTTTTAGATGTTCTATAGCTTTTTCATCTCCTGCACCAATAATCCACACTGTAAAGGCTAATTTAAATTATAACATCTCTGATGGGGAGAGTTTCCAAATTTATGTCTAGTTGAACGACCTATATAACCAAACTACATGTTTTAGTGACTCGATAAAGAATTATAGAATAAAAACTTTAATTCAAGAACTTTTATTTTAGCAAGCCTTCACCAAGCCTTTCCAAAAAAATTAACACTAGAACTTAGCATATTTAGCAATACATGACAATCTTATATTTTTGGTGTCATTGCTCATCAGAAAACTTGACCTCGAGAGTTTGCCAATACTGACAGGATTCTTTCCCAAAAGGAAAAGTTAAAACTACGGTAGAAATGCTTTGTGACCAAGAGAAGGAAAAGAGAAAGAAAAAAGGTTACATAGTGGACCAACAGTTTTTATTCACTTTTATATAATATTCCATTTTACCATCACAAAACCCTAAACTTTTTTCTACATTATTCTTCTCAATCCCCCACGTAAATGTCTATGGTCGGCTGTACGTGGCAACATCACATTGATCAAAAACTGTAGATGAAAAGAATCTATGCCATAGAAACCCTACAACGTCTTTGGAAGCATCCTGACTTTGGATATCCCATCTCGAAAAAGTGGAATCACTATGACTCAAGAAAAGTGTCTTTAATCAGCTGAAGCAAAGTAATTAAGTAATAGTGAAGATAGTACTTCGTTAATATCCATAGTTGAAGCAAATCTAGAGTAAATTAACAACAATTAAATATTATGTCATTCTTCCTCTTTTGTTGCTCTAAACTCTAGTGAAGTGCCATAAATAACCCTTGCATTTGAACTTGCTTAATTTTTATAACTTCATGCACTCTTCCTATTCTTTTTTTTTTTTTTTTTTTTTTGGGTGGCAAGAGTTGGGATTTTAAATAATTAATGACTTTTTCAAACTAGTGTTCTAGGAGTATTGTTAGAATACATAATTTATTATCAAAAACACAAAATAATAATTGTTGTTCCCTTATATTTAATCACTTTTTCGATTTAATCTTAATTTTACAAAAGATTAACATTTGATATCCCAATTAACGAGTGTCTGGAACACTCGTTATGAAAATGGCGCATAATAATGCATGTAATTAACACTTGATTTCACCTTAATTTTTACAGTTCTTTTCTTTTTTTTTTTTTTAGGGGTCCTAGAATATGGTGTCTTCTCCATATAAACCACCTCCACTCGGAAACTCTCCTCCCTGGCATTACAGTTGAACCAAAACAAAAGATCACATCATCACCTAGCTAGCTGGCTTTCCCATATATCATAACTATTTGGAATCCAATTTCTCTCAACAATTAAAGCCAATTCCAGAATCAACCATGCCTAGATATTACAACTCTTCATACTACGATTACCTGCAGCACCTTTCTCTACCCATTCACTTCTTCTTCTTCTTGGCCGTACTTTTCTTGTTCCTAGTATTCACGTGGTACATCAACTATGAGTCCAAGTATGAGGATATGATTGATTACTTGAAGTTTTTTTTGATGATTTTTCCTGTGGTTTTACTTCTTGTGGTGCACTGGCTATCTAGTGAAGCCTCAGAAAATGTTCCATTTGCGATCTCTTTACCAGAGAGGGACTCGTTTCACAGGGTTGGAGGATCTCCACTTGGCGTTGCACTGCTGCTTATTTTTCTCATGTTTATGATAGTTCATCATTCTTCTTTTCAAGAACGTTGGTTCCCTTTATTTAGCAGAAGATGAAGATTGTAGTACTTGTAAGTTTCTATGCAGTATGAGACTAGTTCTTGGCAACTTTTTAGTTTCTAGTCAAGTATTTGAGTTGATGGTCTAAAAATATAACTTCTCATGTGTAAAAATTTATGATCATCAGGATTAGTGGTTGTTTTTATTGATGTATGGTACTCAATAATTGTAGTTTTATGTTTTCAAGTTTACTATGTTTTTGTGGGCAAAATGGATTTTTATTACCATGATGTACTGCTGTTTAAATAAAAATAAGAAATGGGAAAGTGCTCAAAGGTTTCTTGTCCCCCTAATCATATACACACTTGCATCTGTTTTATGAAGATACACAACGACCACCTATCAGAATTAGTGGTTAAAGCTGAAAAACGAATGAATTGTGCACCTCATCTCTTAAACAAATTGGACCCCTACACTCAACTTTTTATTTTTAGACTAGAGAACCCTTATTATTTAGACTTATTATTCAGACTTATTATTTTTATATGAAAAATTGAGGTGTTATACTTCATAGTTAAATTACTCTAATATGAGTACATATATCAATATCCTATTTTGAATGCAAGAGTGAAAATAATTACACGTTGGATATATGAATCAGCCTGATCACAATAATTGAATTAATTATCATAGAAAAACAAAATTATCATGATTAATACACTGCTGAGTGTGTTTAGAGCTTTTCATTACTAGATGGTATATTAAACTAGACGGGAACGTGTAATTTTAAATAAGAAAAGATGATTTGGACAGCTTCAAGAAATGTCTTCTCCTTTTTTTTCGCTTTTTTTAAAGAGGAGGAGAACCCCAGTCTAGAAATAATTATCAGTGTGTTATAGTATGACATTTATGAACCTTATTACTTTCCACTGAAGCACAAAGCTTGCCTAATATACATTCAAGCAACACAAAATCATGCCGATTAATAGTAATTGTTCTCTTTCCATGTCTAAATGGTTAAGGTGAACTTTATCTGGATCTCTAGGGACCATCAGAAATTGGAGCAAAAACTTCTCCAGCAAGTTCAGGAAAAGTTAGCCCTTTAAGTGCTATTTAGAGGATCCAATATTGAGACAAAACAACTGATGAACCCGAAGCTTCAATGTAGGGTAACATACAAGTACAGCAAGCACATGGGGCATTTCTCACCAAGTTTCATATGTTTTCCCAACTCCCTATTGCAGTCAAAGATTTTTTTTTTTTTTTTTTTTTTAGTTAATTTGGATAGAATAGTTAAGCTGTTGGCCTGATAAAAAGATAGTAGGCCCATGCACAAACGTGATATGCATAGGTGCACAAACAAACGTAAAAAAGATTGGAGGCGGGGGGCGGGGGGGGGGGGGGGGTGTCTCTCTATCCCACCCTCTCTCTCTCCCCCTGTCCCTCTCCTTAAAGCAAACGTTTGAAGTTCAAACAGTGTGTAGAGGGAAAGGAAGTGCCATGTCCAAAAATTGACATAGTGGCGGTGGAAAGAACTTGGACATGGTTTATCTCCTGCTACTAATTAGGGCTATTTTCTAGCTCGGTCAACGGCTCGGCTCGAACTCGAGTTCGCAGAGTTTGAGTAGCTCGATTGGTCCAAACGAATCAAGTTTAAGTATTAATTTTTCAAGCTCGTCAAGCCTTATCGAGCATATAATTATCTAATAATTATATATTTATTTATTATGTATTTACTATTTTAGATGTGAAAATTATAAAATTTACCGAAATTGTTCTCGAGTACTCAAGCTCAAGTAGACTCACAAATGTAAAAAAAAATTAAAAAAAAAAAGCTTTTCAAGTCGAGCTTGAGTAGTTTTTCACTACTTTAGCCTCGAGCTCGAGCTAAAAAAATATCAACTCGATCGAGCTTTAGTCGAGCTCGAGCATGGTACTACTCGACCTCAACTTGATTGCATCCCAACTACTGATTGTGTTGTCCTGACTCCCTAATACCTTCTATGAAACAGAATTCAGAATATAGCAAATTTAAGGTAAAAACAGGAAACAAAAAGGAAAAGCAGCATCAAACATGAACCCTTTGGAACCTATGAGCGTCTAACTTCTCTGTTCAATCTATAAAGTTTCCATCACTTTGGTTATTAGTATATTAATAAGACTTGGCACAAGACATAAAAAACCTGGACTACAAAAGGACCATTTTTCTCTTTGCCTTTTGTCCTCTGACAGTAGCACAGGCTTCACACGTCATTGATGTCTGAATCCCTGACTTGACAAAAGTTGCTGGCCAGTTTCTGATGGATAATAAGGCATTGGACCTCCAAAAACCATTATCTGGATATAAGAGTAGATTCAGAATGCTTTAGATTAAAACCTAGAATAGCTATTAAGGTTTTCCGGACTGTCAGCACTAAAATACACCAATTCAAAGGGCTGCCAAGCAGATAAACACTAAAAAGATTGTGATAAGATTCAAACTATCCAATCCGAGGGCAGTTAAATTTAGCCAAGCAGCATAGAAGAATAAGAGACTCCAACTTTGCAGTTATCAATCTCTACAATCAGCACAAAAAACTCAGATGCAAAAATTAAAATAATGAGCAAGATCTCTAGATTCAGAAAAAGAAAGCATGGCTTTTACCAAAGTGAAAACTTACCAAAATAAAATAGCGTCATAAAACCAGTAAACAGTAAATTAAGTAAACAGTAAATTCCAGAATTCCTGGGACAGATTTATCAACTATGGATGTCGGCTTGATTAGACACCAGGACTATCTTTTGAGTCAGCCATATATTAGATTAGCATCTCATCAAAGCCACAAACTTGATCTCTAGAGACATTGGTAATGACTTAAAACCCTATCCTTTCTAGAATTATGCAGAAAAGCGAGGTTCATAACCTCTGGGAACCAACAGCATGGGAAGAAACTTAATTTGTTGATTAGACACGTATGTATTAGATACTGGACCACCGCACCTTAGATGGCTAGAGTAGTCCCAGTAAATGATGCTAACCAACTACTGTTGCCTGAACTTGATAAACCAGGTGAGCCAGAACTGAAAAATAGGTTGAATAAGAGATCTGCAACCTGAAAGTAGTTCTGGATATGGTGTCCAAACAAGACATTCCATCTTTCCTAAACTACAAAAGCCAGGTCCATTAATCATCAGCATCCTTTAGAGAGACAACCAGTCTGCCAACAGACAGAATGAGGTATCAGCTATTAAACATACAAATGCATGCTTTTCAATGCTTTGTTCCATGGTTGGAAATACTTAGCACGTGAAGGGACTTAAGAAGAGCACCCAATGTTGGGATCCTGGGATTAATACTTCTCTTCTACTGGAACCTTCTCCATTGAGAACATTTTTTAACAAACCATCTCATTGTTCTTTAAACAACTGCAGCGCTTATGTACTCGTGCTAGCGTGGTGCTCTGAGCAAGAAATTGAGCCCGTTGTAACTTTCACCGCTTCTACCACTCCCCAACTATCCTATTCCTCAACCCTCAGAAGACAACTCAACTGAACGAACACGATAACTCTAGAAGAAACACCAAGTCTAGAAGAACCCCCACAACATGACTGCGTTTTCTACGATTTGAGATCAAGGAAATGACTACTGCATGTTCGCAGCATCACATCATACATAACAATGTGTTGGCCACAACAGCATCAATAAGGAAACCAAAGAGGCAAGAGCTAGAAGGGTGCAGACCCTAATAGCTATTTTTATGTTGTAGAGAATAAAAGCCAAGGTAGCAATAGGATTGCCCAACTCAACACACACCACAGCCAAATGAACCTGGAACTTAAAACTGAATCTTATGCCTAGAGCACAATATCATCTCCCATTTTGCACAAAAATCGAGCATCCTCCTCTATTCTTTGTGATTACATACAAAAATGCAGTTTCTCGTCCATTGTAAGAAGTTCACATGAAATTGAAGAAGATAAGAACTTAAAGTTGTTACAACTTAATTGATGGACTTCATTGACAATTTTCTGGCATTAACCAAGCAAATAAGCACTAGGCAATTACTTGCGCCTAACCATAGTGAGAATGCCATGCCAAGCCATTCAACTGCAAAGGCAAAGCCTCTCTGCATAACGTGGTGCCCTATAAAATCCATCTCCAATAAGAAGAACTTGCGTCCAGGTTATCAAGAACAGACTCTATGTAATCAACTTGCTAGCAAGACTCAAACCTCCATGTATCATGCAAATAGGCAATCCAAACTGCACCAGCTAGCACCACAACTGCATCAAATTGTACATAACCTTTCCTGCAGGATGGTAATTCACATCATAAAAGCTTTGCAACTCAAAACCATGGGCCATCTCTTCCACAATTAGTTCAGATTCTTAAGATTTCCACCTCAAAACAATGATAATTTGCTTCCAGCAAGCCGAGACCTTCTTTGTAGGCATTACCAATATTATATTTCCTGTCACTCTAAAAAATTTTCAGCCCCTTCATTGCCTCTTCCTTTTCGGCATGATTTAAGAGATGAATATTTTAAAAAGAAAAAACGTATGCAGCCATCTGAACCAAAAAGAGTACCTCGTGAGCTCTCCACCAGCTTCCAAAGATTAGGCACCAGACAGCTGCACCCAACTGCAACCTGGGACCTTCTTTAAACCTTTTTCTTTCATGGAAACTCTCAGGTCGCTAGTGTCACTCCAATACCCAGAAAGAGAGCACATACTGCCAGCAAGCACATAATTTGAGCCAAGATCAGGCTCTATTTTGAGCAGAAGTTGCCCTAGATGTTTATCTTCACAAACAATACGGCCATGGTTTCTACATGAACTGATGAAGCTCCTCAATATAATAGAATTAGGCTCCATTGGCATGCATTTTATAACCTGATAAGCTTCCTCAACCTTTCCAGCACGACCAAACATGTCCACCAAGCATCCGTAATGTTCCATGGTTGGCCTGATATTATGGACCTTCACCATCTTATCAAAATAATCTTGACCCTCACCGACAAGACCCATGTGACTACATGCAGAAAGAACTGCAGAAAATGACTTGCTATCAGGCTGCAGTCCAGCTTCTTCCATTCTTGAAAACAATGATATAGCTTCTTCCCCATTGCCATTATCTGCAAGGCTAGAAATCATGATAGTCCAAGACTGCAAATTTTTATCACCCATTGAATCAAAAATGCGGAAGGCTTCCAGCATGTGCCCACATTTTGCATACATCTCAAGAAGGGCAGTTCCTAGTTCAACATGCAATTCAACACCATTAGCGAGAATGTGGGAATGAATGGATTCTCCTAATTTGACATTGAGGAGACGAGTACAAGCAGCAAGCAGGCTGACCAAAGTGATGGAATTTGGCTTCTCATGGGCTACAATCATCTCTTGAAAAATAGTTAAAGCTTTTATAAGGACAGTTGCTGTAATCATTCAAAAGTCAACTCATAAGTCAAACAAAACTTCATGACCATTAAAAGGTTAAACTATAAGAAGCAAATCTCAACCACATGCTATCAATAAGAAAAGATTGGAAGTGAAAGTAATACTTAATGGCTTATAATATCATCAAAGTATATTCCACCATTTTAATTATCATATTCAGACAAAAAATAAGCAAAAACTTCATGAGAAAGGCTGCCAGCTCACCATGATAAATTATTTATCTTGGACAGTTACTGCATGTAGTCAATTAATCAAGCTAGATGATAAATAAGGTGAGTTCTAAAAATGATAGGAGGTTATTTTAAAATATATAGAACCTACAGTACAAGCTATGCAAGCAACTGATCTTTAAAATGGTAGATGCCGACTTAGTTCTTTAGCGAAGGTGCATTGATTAAGTAAACATTTTACACATCCTATAACTGTAGAAATTACAATGTTAACAAAGGATCCCAGGTGTGTTAAAAGTTAGCGAAGAATCATTTGGTTCACAAAGTACATTCGTAACTATTGCTTCTTCTAACCTTAAACCTCAGCATAGATCTTAAATTCTTAATAGTTAAATGAAGTATTTATGTTTCAGTGGGAAATGTCAAACGCATTAAGCTTTAGCATTCTACAACCATGTGAATGTATACAGCTTCTAATTGGGCTTGAAGAAGAAGTATGAAACACAAAGGTGAATGCTTGTCCGGTCCTGGAAATTAGCATAGAGCCAAAGCAAACAAGAACAACGAGCATTGAGTAAAGTACTCCAAAATTTATTGGACTGAGTAAAATATATACCCAAGTGATTGTCTTTCAACGGTTTAACACAATACATCACAAGTAAGAGAAAGCAAATTAAGCAGAATTATTTTTTATAATAATAAAGTCAAATTAAGTTATAGAAGGACAGAATTACTCGCCAAAATATAAGAAAATTAGGTTAAAGGGGAATAAAATTTCCTAACGAACATGTTAATTAAGAGTTTTGTAACAACTAACAACGACTTCCATACCGATATTCTCTATTTTACCAGCATATAAAACCTCTAAAATTGACAAGCAACATGCTTCTGATGCCTTCCCAAATCAACTTTTAAAGTAGTTAACTGTGCTTTTGAAATTAGTAGTAATTACCATCACAAAGCCTTGTCTTCTAGGACAAAATAAAGATCCACAACCTAGTTGCCGACGCAAAACAATTGAGAAGGAGGGGAGAAAAAAGAGCTAACATTACTTCAGTAACTTATTAAGAATATAACATACCAATCAAGATAAGCAGCAATCATGGAACTCCAAGAAACCACATCTCTTTGAGACATTTCATCAAACATTTGCCTCGAAAACGCAATAAGACCAAACCCACCATACATTCTGAGGAGGGTATTGCATATATGCGAATCCCATTCAAAACCCATCTTCAGCACCATTGAATGCAGAATCCCTCCTACTCCAACCATTGAGCATCGCCCGCAAGCTTTAAGCACAAAAGGGTATGTATATTTATCGGGTTTTATCCCAGCTCTATGAAGATTGATGAACATTTTTACTGACTCTATTGGCATTGAGCTCTTTGAATAGCCTTTAATTAGTGTGTTCCAAGCAAATAGTGGCGTTTTGATGGGCGATTGATCAAATATTTGTCTTGAAATTTGTAGTGTTATTGAAGATGAGACTTGTATGAGTTTAGAAAACAAGTGTTCTTGATGATCTAGAGCAGTTTTGATAATGAGAGACTGGAGTTGGAGAATATGACTAGGGGTTTTTGACAGTCGTAACAGGGTCTCAATGTGGCGGGAAATCATCAGATTTTGTGTGACTGTGTTTTACTTTTGCCGGTTGGGTCAAGGAGCAATTAAACGGCACATGGGATTTTTTAAGTTACAAGTTGAGGGCAAGAACAATTATCAATACAATTATTTGAGATGATATAAAAGTTTGAATCGAAAACAAATTGTCACAATAATATGCTTATCTTCGTATCATGAATGTACAAATAATGCATATCAAGGGGTCCAAATTTACATAACATTTTAGAAGGTACATTCCAAAATTCTGTTTTGTTAGCTAAATAATGGCCGAGAATCATTAGGACCCTTTTCTGTCCTCTCTCTGTATTTGGAAAACTATCAAGTTTTTGGCATTCATTGCTCTGTTTGTAACGGTAGAGGCCGATTAGCGAACTAGATCAGGTCATTGTTAATGCGGCGAAGATTTAAGCTGCACAAAACTTGTTTCAAAAACTTGAAATTTGAAATGAGCAATCTAAATATAACACATTAGGCATTGCTCAATTTAGGCTATTAATTGTGCAACTGTAGATGGTCTCATGGCCTTGAGGAACTTTAGCCAATATATTTCCAGAAACCTCAACTGTTATAGCAATTAGAGATTTAATTTAGGACTTTTCGGAGCTAGAGCTATATACTTGTGGGATGGGAGACCTCTTTAAATAAAATGGAGGAAACATGAATTGGTAGCTTCAGCTTCTTACTATGATTGTGAAAATTATGGTAAATTTTTGGGTTGGCACTAGAAGAAGCTTAATGACTGATGAAGTATGAGCTACACTTAAAATTTTGAAAACCTCTTCAAGACTCTCTGTTCTTTTTTCTTTTTTCCTTTTTTTTTTTTTTTGGCTTATTGTTGCTTATTGTTAAATTTAGTATTCTTTTTGGCCAGCATGATGATGTCATGAATATTCACCTTATTCTTCAATTGACACAAAATCTCTTGTCCTTCAAATAATAAATGTGTCTCAGCTTGGTGTTATCTGATAGGAAAATCTTCTGCAACAATAATGATGAAAGGAAGGATGGTAAGAGTGTAGGCATGTTCTTCTTCTTCTTGGGCTCTTGTGCAGTTGAATTGAATTTGGTCATAAAGCTTTCTCTATACCTGCATTGCTTGCTACAAACTCCAAGAAAAATGTCCCCCCAATTTTTTACGAGATTTCAATATGAGAATGTCATAATTTTCTATAGTAACCAATCTATTCCTCCCTGTAGGCTGTATGGATTGGCAACTCAACATGGAAGTGCCAACTGCTAAACCAGTGTCTAGTTCTCTAGGCACGTAATTCATATATCACTTTACCTGGATTTGTTTTTCCGCCGCTGTGATTCCTTTTCTTCAATTAGCTTTAGAAGTAGAGTTTTCAACATGAATTTGGCCTCAGTGATCAAGTATGATGGTCAAAAAGGCTTCCTCCTTCCAGAAGGACTGCACTCAATTTGGCTTAAAGAAAAGACAAGGTGTTGTCTCTGGAGAGCATTGACATCTTGTACTTAATGCTTCTGCAAAGACGTGAAGCAGTTAAGCATTAGTGCAGCAGCACTTTCGAAGTTTTAAGGTTGCATCTGTACAAGATCAAGGAGCAGATATACCATTTTGCATAAATAAACTTGATAGGGGCAATGAACTTGATTCTTTGAAGATATTTTGAACAGCTCTATCTCAAAATATCCGCAGATTCTCACAACACAAAGCAGAGATTGTACATCGTGGAAAAAACTTTTTACTACAAAATATGAAAACCTTGTTGCTCTTCCAATTTCCAAACAAAGAAGGTGTTGCATTTTTTATTTAAAGAAGGTCTATTAAAGGCACCAGTAACTAAAGTTCTCATAGATCATTCAAGAAACCAATTTGAAAATGCCAAACATATATTTGATTGTAAGCTTACTACCTTAGAAGATATAATATTCTTGATCTAGATTTCAATATGACTGACCTGTGGCAATTTCATAGTCTTCATTGAAGTTCTCATTTTGCATGATAATTATTTTTTTTTTCCTTAAATTTTGCTTTAATTAGCGCTCCAAATTCTAATATAAAAAACATAATTCTGTAAAATGTTTAAATTTTAGAAATTCACTTAGAACTGCAGGTTTTAAGAAAGTTTAACTTAACGAAAATTATTAAAAATTATTAGACTTAGACAAAAAAAATTTATTCTTTTAAAATAAAATTCTGGGGGATTTGATCGCGACACCTCTTACTTTGAGTCATTCGTCCCTATTAACACAATAGAGGTGGTTGAATTTGTCTTTTATAAGAGCTTGATAGGTTATTTTACAATTATATGGCTAAACTGTTTAGTAATTTATTAGAGTAAATCAATTGTTACTTTTTTTTCCTAAATAAAAATTATAGTCTACAAAGATCTGGCGTCTCAACAATAACAGGTGCCATGGCACAAGGTAGTACACATTCAAATTTATTTTTACACTTTAAAATAAAAGCACTCTTTTGAGCCACATAAAGTAACCAATTGTATTTTGAAATTTCCGAGAGACTCAATTCTAGTCTACAGGTATTGAATCCGCCTGGTAACAACCTATTGTAGTTGGACCCAAGCCCATATTATTAGTTCCAAAAGAACAACAGAGAGAAGGGAAAAGAACCGAAGAAAAAGATGAGGGCAGCAGCAGAGGGTTCAACACGGAACAAGAATGGTGGAAGTAACGATAATCAATCGAATGCTGAAACTGAAGCTAAAAGGCAGAAGAAACCCCTTTTTAGACCTGCACTCGATGACACCAAGCCGATTCTCAAAGACCCAGTAATGTCAATTTATTTTTCAGTTGATTGGGATCTTACTTTTCTATTTTTTCCCATAAATGTGAAGTATCTTTTTTTTTTTTTTTTTTTTTTTTTTTTGCAGATATTGAGATCAGACCCTATTGAGACTGAGGAAGCAGTTCTTCGATTGCCCCCTTTTCCAGTTGACAAATTGAAATCCCAGACTTAGTAAATAGGGGTAGTATATACTTCTCTCTCTCTCTCTCTCTCCAAGTCCAGTGTATTGCTTTTATTATTCGTAAACATAACTCTGATGTACTTTTTAATTATGAAAATTGTGTATGTCGAATTGCAAAAGTTCTGATTGGCAGTGTGCCTTAACTTCTGAAGTTTTTTTATTTTGATTACGTAATTTTCTTCTTGTAGACTGTGCATTGGTTTCCATTTATCTTGCTGCAAAATCAGTGGTATGTGTATTTATTACCCCATTGTGTTGTACTCTTAAATACAATTGATTAGTGTTTCAGCATTTGGAGATTGCAAATTATAAATAAGGGACCTATTTGGTACAGCTTTGCTCGTCTCTGGCTAGAACTTCTTTGTTTCCTTCAAAGTTTTGTAGAAGGGGACCAACGAGGTCCTTGTTAGACTTTTTAGACGACCTTGTTGATTTAGAAACTCTTAATAACTTTTTGTAGTCATGAGTTAGTGTATACCTTGCAACAACTTATTGATATTTTTATAGCAACATTTACTATTCATTTGGCACAGTTTATCACTCGCTCATACAAAATTTACCGCTAGTTTTCAAACAACTCCATCACTGTTGCATTATCGATTGACAAGTGGGTGAAACAGAATCTTTCAATGACAAACGAACTAATCCCAAATGTAATATCCATATAAACTCAGTCAAGAATTTATTTACAGAGTGAAATGCACTTCAATTTCCTTAAATTTTACCCCGAGTCATATTCCGTCTTACGATCATATCTTACTTCCCCTTCACCCCTTAATCAAACTAAGAGATATTTTACAAAAAATAATAATAATGCTGTCCAAATGTTACATCAAACTAACATTTCTTTCTTCACTCGTTTGCAGAAAGAGAACAAATGGGTAGTGATTTTGTCAAGAAAAATACACCATCTTTAAATATAGCGGGTAACTAATTACAAGACTTCATACAAAACAGATTTTTTAAAATATAAAAAGAATATGGTATCTAAAATCTTTTCCTTATGTTTCACTCTTTTTCTTGTGTCAACATAAGTGGTTCTCAACTTTTGCTAGACTAATCTACTCAACTTGCAAAAGTACTGCCCAACGATGCAAGCACAATATCATAACAAAAGATTGAAAATTCAAATTCTATCAACATCAATTCATATTTCCATTATAATTGTATAAACTTAATTAGAAAAAAACAATTGAGCTATGATTAATACACCCACTAACTGCTCCTTATGCTTTGTACATATGATGGCACACGTTCCTTACGCTTTACACATATGGTAGAATGCTAATATCGGAGTAGGAGGAGATTCCTCATCAAATACCGAGACTACCACAGACCTAAATAATTGTCAGTGACAACAAGACAACAATTCCTACTAACTGTCACCTAACACCAGCTCGCATTGCGCTAGGCCACACAAATGAAACAATCCTTGTCACATACTGAAACCGAATCTTTACACCGTAGCGCCTCAGAGAAAGATTCTGTCCCAGAGAGCCCATCCAACCTCTGATTCTGATAAAGGGTCAAAACGAATTAGAGAAATAAATATTTATCAATGATAATAATCCAACTTCTAAGCAATCATGACTTAGAGGGTTCCACGTAACTCAATCCACGCTAGCTCCAATCCGGATCTGTTCAACTGCCAAGGATCGTCCCTGTCCCAAGTTCATGAGACTACAACTCATTTAGATTGACAAGAAAAGGCAAGAATAGCCGTTTTCGCTCCTCTTCAGTCATGAAAATATAGAAATCAAAACATTGTTTGACTTTAATAAACCTTCTCTTTCATCTAAGCAAATCGTACATAAAAGAGCAACACTTTCTGCTCATCCAAAATCGTAATGTGCAATCATCACCAATAATTAGGCAGTAGTACATTTAGGATTGTGCTGTTCATCAAGTAAATAATTAACATGATGGTAGTCGAACAATAATGAACAATTCCATTAAATAACGACCCTATTTCTTATATTTGGATAAATTACAAATACAAAGTCTAACTTCCTTTATGAAGAAACTTCTGCAGGAACTTCCACAATTTTGGGAAAGTTCATAGGTAATTTCAACACAGGTTCGTCGCCTGACAAACCCTTTAGGGCCAAAGCCAATGAATATCCTAAAGCACGAGCCACAGGCACGGCAACTGCATTGCCAACCTGAATGTACCTGAAGTAACAATTTAACATCTTGTGTAACTGAAACATGCAAGGTACAAAGCTACTGTAACATCCAAAGATCTCAGAATAAATGCAGCAAAAATCAGAAGTAAAAAATGTGTGATATATAAGTCAACAATCAATCTGACTCAGCCGAACAGAAATCCAATCAAAATTTCAAAATAATGATCCCTTAAATATATAACAAGTATCTAGTCAAAAAAAAAATTGGCAAAAAACTGCTATTATAATAGCTTCTCATCATGTACCAAAAACACAGACCGATTCAGAAAGAAACAGAAGCTGAGAGACTTATGCTTTTATCTACAATGTAGACACCATATGGACTTATGCTCACACATTATAATATTAAGTGCAGAAAGTCCAAGTTTTAGCAAGAACCTGTGCTTCTCTCATTAGTTTAAGCCACAGAACTATTAAACCACTGGTACAGAAAAGACTCTGTGAAGTTCGGGTGTCAATTTTTGATTTTCATAGTGATATTTAAGGCCAGCACATTCAAGACTTGCCTCTCAAAATTAAGCTAACTACAAAAGTTCTAAAACTTGTTCGCCATCTATATCGTCCAATCCATGCATTGCCAAGTTTATTAGCAACAAGTCCTAAGTCCATGACCTCGACCACCATTACCTTACTATCATGATTAAAATATGCACATAGAAAACCAAATTACATAGAAGGCACTACACTATTAGAACTTACGAAATAATTGATGGAATCTACAAAGATCACACTAGCCCATAAACTATACAATTGCCGAGATGTGTAAAAAATAAAAAAATAAAAAATACTGTTTAATCCTTGGCTATTACCTTTCTTTAATTGGACCAAAAAGTTTGTAGTAATCAGGAAATCCTTGGAGTCTGGCATTCTCCCGAATTGTGAGGACCCTGTCTTGATTGGGATGCAATATGGTCTGACAAAGTGAAAAGAAGATGGATACTTTAATTAAGTTTAGGCAAGAAACAATATATACATATGTGTGTGTGCGGCACGCGCTAAAAATTAGATACATCATTACCTGATTATGAGGTTCTGCTCGAGTAACAACTGTCGGTACTGTCTCATCCCACCACAATCGTCCAAAAGGCCTGAATGATATTAAAAATGAGTAGTAAAAATCCAGAAATAGCTCATCCAACAAGCAAGTTGATTAATACAAGAGAAGAGAACTGTAGATTATTTACTTGCTTGAAGATCCACCAACAAATGTCATAGCATAATCAGGAACCTACACAAGCAACTCATTACAATAAGGATAAAAGAATACATGCTGATATCAGCATTAGACAAATTCAATGAGTCATACCAAGGGTTTTCCTGAAGGCAGATACACACGCTCTATTTCTGGATCCCATTCTACTTTATTATCCGCACGAACCCTAACACCTGGCAAATCTCTGAAGTTTGCACCCTAGCAACCACAGTTTAACAATAAAGGATATCCATTGATAATCTGTATAACAAGAAGCTCCTTTGACTAGTAAAGCCCATTAAAACACCAACTTAAATATACCTTCTTCCTGGGAATCTTACAAACACGACTATAATCATCATTATTTAGTTGAAGTGGCCGATGGTCGTATAGCAAGTGTGGGGTGGTTTTTGACCCAAAGCAAAGGCAACCCGGCATTTCTAATTCAAAAAGAAAAGTCAGGTTAATAGCTACCATTTAAGCAACAAAGCAATTTGATTCATTCACAAACAATATCGCCAAGGAGTATGTTCAACAATGTTTCAGAACCAAGCTAGACCAAGAACCTAAATGATATCCAATCAATCTTGGAGCTTAATTCAGTCAGGCTAAAAGCCATAGCAAACAGAAACCTAGAGCTTAGTAAGACCAATTTTTACACACTTTATTATTGCAATCCAGATCTAAGACTGTAATCTGTAAATGTCAACAATGTCCATTCTTAATTTGATACATATATTCTTTAAATTAATCTATGAAGAACATATTGAATGAATTTGGTCTGCATTAAAAATGTTAGATTACTTTCTTTCTTTTTTTTTCCTGCCAATACAAATAACGAATTGGCCTGATCAGTTAATCACCACCACGTTGGCTCAAGATGCAGCATGAATTACGAGTTTGAACTTGAAGCATAAAAGAGACAATAAATTCTAAAGTACTTTAGAAGGGAAAAAGTACATAAGCTTACCATCCCTCCTCAATCTAATGAAGCTTTGAAATTCAGTCTTGGACTCATCACCATATGGCATTTCATCCCGTGGCTCATCATTCTCGACCTATATGATAAGTGTGCAAGGGATAAATTAGTTTAAAGCACAGAAGGGACGTTAACAAATTACAATAACTAAAAAAATTTTAATATCAGCATTGTATACCTGTGGAAGATCAGAAATAGCATCTTCAAGGAAAAGCTCATTCTCCAGTTCAACTTTTGAACCTTCATCATAAGCTACAGTATTTGACTTCATTGATACATGAAGATTTTAGTTAATAACCGAGCAGGAATCAAAACCTAAGGAAAACACTAATCTACTAAATTTTACCTCAAATTCCTTGGGTACAACCCCTCTAACAACAACATCATGGGTGGGCAATGGGTACTGTGGCAACTTCTGCATTAATAAAAGAAAAGTAAATACTGCTGGATATAAATAAGAAAAGACACCTAAAAACATAAATGAAAAATAAATCTTAAATATCACCTCTTTAGGAACAGCACCCCACATAAAGACACGCATTCGAAATTGTGGGAGACCATAAGCACCAGCTGCCATCATTCCAAGTCGTGCTTGGTAGTTCATTGCAACAAGCCGAGCAAAAGCATACCTTCCAAGATAACCACCCGCAAACTTGATCAAATCAACAACATTTTCCATTAACACAAATCTAGGCTTTAGAAAATCCACGATATCCATGAAGACGGCAAGCTGCTTGTTTTTTTCATCTTGCAAGGGTTGGTCTTTGTTCCGAAATCGATTAAACCCACTTATTCCTTGGCAAGGAGGGCCACCACATATGACATCAACATTTCCCTGCGAGACATCAAGAACACAACACATTAAAATATATGATCTGAAGTAGTTTAATTTTACTTCACATCTCTTTGGAAGAAGTGTGAACTTACAGGCAAAGGCAAAATCCTTCTTTTGTAACCTTTTGTGACAAATTCCTTCACCTTATCTTGACAATCACTACAAAACATGAAGAGAAAGTGAATTGATTTGATTAAGGGGAAAAAATAAAGAACTCACTTAATAAACCAGATTAACTACTAACCTTAAACCCTCTATAGGCTCCCATGTATCATAATCTGGCCCATAACCTTTCCAGTGAATCTAAATTGCAATTAAAAAACATGATTAAGAGCCAAAACTAATTGAACAAAAGCGTGGGATATTAATTTGCATCTATTGCAACAAGAAGCTACATTCACTTCGAGACTAATTATTTTGAAATGATTGTATATGCAAGAGTACAGTACAGCTGTTACACAAACTTTGCAGAAGCAAGCAAATAGATAATTCAACAAAAAACTTCTAAATCCGTCACCCAACTCCAAAAATTAGATAAAAATAACAAGAAATTGTTCCCCAAATTGCAGCCAAAAAACAGTCAATATTCAGGACTTTCCAGTTGACACCAAGAAAGTAGTGAAAAATACCAAAAAATTGTTCACCAAATTGCAGCCAAAAACAGTCAATATTCAGGACTTTCCAGTTGATAAGTTTTTTTATAATCTGCTAATAATGCATCAATATTATTTGATAACCATCTGTTGACCAAGCTTCTTCTTACATGCGTCACTTCGGTAAGCATCAAAGATATCGCATCAAATATTCCTAAAAAGGCAAGATAGAAATATAAAGGTACACTCAACACTCCAAAAACTATTACCATAAAATAGAGTCCAACAGCACCACTCTCTTTTGGATCCCCATAGCATATTGCCAATACCTCTTCAACTTCAAAAACCTCAGAACTATTACCATCACAACTATCATCATTATCATCTTCGTCATCTCCACTAACTTCATCCCCTTCCTCACTTGTAGAATTAACAAACGGATGTGGTGGAACATTGCTTTCTACTAATGAGTAGGAGGCACAAAGCTGCTCCCACTCCTTAAGTAAAAGCAAAAAGTTCTCGGCAGATTCATTTCGTACCTGAATCACAATATAATTATCCAGGAGAAAATCTTATGCTGAACAGTAACATAATAAGTAATGAAAAATAACAAAACTATATGGATTAATATACACCTCAGTCTCTGGATGATTCCATCTTAGACTTTCACATGCATACTGGTTCAGGTCAACAGCCCATTTCTGCGTTGAGTAGTTGTTTTCATGATAAAAAACAAAATAACAATTAGTACAAAGTTGAAGGAAAAATTAGTGCTCTTACAGTAACAAGTTTAACACCAGTACTGTTAGCTCCCAAGCAAATTCCAGTGGACATTGCCCCACATCCTGAATACAGGTCCAATAGTTTCATCTCCAAGTTGTGCTCTTCTTGGCAGACCTCAACACCACTAACCACAGCTCCAGCACCATCAACTTCACTCGATATTGTAGAGTCAGATTCACTTCCAGCTCGAATGTTATCTGGAAATGAAACATGAAATCTGAAATTTAACACTAAAAATAAATTACAATAAGAAAGAGCAATTCATTACTGACAACAAATAACAAAAGTAAATTACCAGGCGGCAGGCTCATAAAAGTGCAATGTGGCAATAAGTACATCATGTCATAATAGTAGTCACAATTTAATTTTGCAGTTTCCTTGCATTCCAAATCCATCTGAAATAGTGGTCTAACCTTGTTAACAGAAGCATAAACTTTAATTAAAAGAAAAGCAATTTCGCCAAGGCAATTCAGCATACATTTGAAGGCAGCCGGTTGATCCTTAGTTTTTTAACCAGACAGTCCAAAGGATTGTCGTTCCTGACTTCTGAAAAGAAGACTCGCTTTTGGTCTATAAGATCGTGACATTTTTGAATGATCTAACAAAGGAAGAAACAGGATGACTCAGAGAACGTACTGGAACGTACAGAGTATAAATTAATGATTGTCAACCCATACAGTATCTTCGGCCCTGTAAAACCACCGAGCAGTGAAATACGGCATGCCATCAACTCCCTCGAACATCTCCACTATTTTGCAGATGTAATTGTCCTTTCCTTCTTCACCCTAAAGACAACAAAGTAATAAAAAAGAATTAAACAATTTTCTAAGCCACACGTGAATGCACATGATTCAAAACACCAGCAAAACCAAGATAATCAAATCCAGGCCAATGAAGTCCTCAAAGTAGCCAACTTTCAACAATACCAAACACTGCTCTGTTTTCAGACACCAGATTGTATTCAAATGGTAAAACTCCAAAAATAGCACCGTGATCTCATTTGTCTTATGCCCATGGTGTTCTGAAAAGGTTGTAATGCTAAAAAAAGATTCTTCAACAAAAGCTTTTATAAATTTGTAAAGGTATTTCTGCCGCAATTTTTGGAAGCGAGAATTACCCTGGAAAATAATCTCTACAAGTGCTTATCATAAATAGTTTCTGATAGTTAAAATAATTTGAAAGTAAGAGGTCAAAACAAACAAGAAAATTTGAAGACAACTTTTAGCAAAGGAAGCAAAAGTAGAACCCAGTTATTCTTAAGGAAGCAAGAAAAAAGCCTTGTTAATGAAATCATGCTACAACACTAACAAGGTGTTTAATAACTCAACTTAAATCTAGGATTTGAATTGATACCTTTATCACTTGATACATTAAGCACTAGTTAATTCGTGAACAAACTTTAATTTGTTAACTTTTGAACACGTGTAGTATGTTCTTACTCCCTTACATAAACACACTCTCACACGTTTGCACACACACTTTCCACATACAAAACACACTCACACTTACAAGCACAAACACATATTTTTTTTCTCTCACATGCACAAATACATGTATTTTTCTTCAATCACATACATACTCTCTCTTATATGCACACTCTAACTCCCACTATCATACGCAAACATACATATAGCCTCACACAAATACACACTTTTTCTCCCACACATAGACTTTCTTTAACGCGCATACAAACTTTGTTGCACATATATTCTTAAACACGTACATACATACATACTATGTACATGGACTCTTTACCATGCCCATGTCCTGTCAATCATGGGTATAGGTATGGGTGTAGCATAAATGAACTAAAATTTTCATTTTTTCCAACCATATCTATGTCAAACTCTTCATTCGTACCTCTATCACATTCTTCTGTGCCCAAGTACATGTAACATAGCATACATAAGTGTACTATTCTTTATCACGGATACATTTTATCCCTCTTATGCACTCACACTACATATATATTTTTTCTTCTCAATTTTCACATTCTCGTTCATACATATATTTTCACACATACACAAATTTTCTCAGATGCACAAATACATTTGCAGTTTCTCACACACAAACACACTCTTTTCTCTCTCACATGCATACACTATCCTTAGAAGTGTGCAAAAAAAAAGTACCGATCCGAAAAAAGAATACGCGATCCTTTTTTTAGTAGGGGCAAATTAGAGCTGGATACTCGCAAAATACAGATACGGATACATATTAGAAAAACAAAACCCGCAAGTACCCAACCTGACCTAACCCAAGTGGTATATTATATAAATTTAAAAATAGATAGACCATCTTGTGATTTTAATAAAATTATTAACCTAAATGACTAAAGCCCTAATTCTATTCTTTAGTCTCACTCTTACAACCTCCAGCTTCCTTCTCGGCTCTAATTTTATTTTACCAGTGAATTTTTTCAATTGTTATAACGTCACTTAATTGTTTTTATAACATTTATTAAATTTTGTTTATTTATATGTTTAATCCTCAATATAAATAAATATACAAACCAATTTTCCTTTTTGAACGATTGTGTATTAATACAAATAGTATGAATTATCCATCTATTGAGTAAGATTTTAGAAATTTTCTATTTTCTTGATGAAGCTATTTGCAGAAAATAAACATCTTAACGAGAAACAAATAGTATATCAGAATCTTATGAATGCTTTCTCCGCTGAGTTCAGCATGTGGTAATTTTTATTTTATGTCAATTTATCTTCATGTTAGAAATTTTATTTTTTTAATGAATTATTCTCATGCCCTAGTTAGTAATTTTTAATCTAATGACACTTATATTATATTGATTGAATTATTCTTACTATTGATTTCCAAACTTAAGGACCATCTATCATTAGCATTGAAGATTGAAGATGGAAGGGATTGCTTGGTTCTTTTCATTATTTTTCAATGTTTTAGTTTGTGTTTCCGATTTATACTTAAAATTGTAATCAAATTTAATTTTATCTATTAGATATTATGATTCTAATATGTATTGGACATTTAAGATTGGCATGGGTGTTAGATAAAACATTTGAAAATTGATATTTGACATACATGGAGATTGTTATCTTTTTTATGTAGGGAGTTGATTTTTATTCATATTAAATATGGCGTAGGTCACCTATTCTATTGGGTTTCCAAAAACGTTAGCGACCGGTTAGGGTTGCAAAATTGCTAACCTGATAGGATTGAGTGTGGTCAAGTCAGCCAAATCTCTTTTAGGACAGATACCCAACCCGTGCCCATCCTTGACTATTCCTAAACTATTGTATCTTTTAAATATTAAATTATAATATTCTCAATATGAGATATTTAAATTCAATGATTAAATTCTATTTAATTATCAAACACATATAACTTTATCAATTTATTAATTTAATACATCTAACACTTAACTTTCAAATTTTAGAATTCAGAATTCAAATTTCACATTTATCAAATGTGCCCTTAAGTTATCAAGATCACCTACAATACATGACAAGGTTAAACAAAAGGCAAAAGAGCATTGATTTTTATGGGTAGGCAACTCAAATTAAATTTCCAAGAAAGATAATCACCTCTAAATCCAAGCCACGAAAAGAAATAGAAACCTATGCATAAACAATACATACTTTATTGCATCTGAGTCTATATAACAAAGTTTGATTGATCTTACTCAACTCACATTGTCTTGCCACAAAAGGAAATAGAAACCTATGCATAAACAATACATACTTTATTGCATCTAAATCTATATAACAAAGTTTGATTGATCTTACTCAACTCACATTGTCTTAATACCTATTTCAAAAATTCCCAACAAAGTATCTGAACCCATTAGTATATGTAATGTGTTGTATAAGATTATTGCAAATGCTTTGGCAAACAAGTTGTAGAGTATACTGCCCCATATTGCTCAAAGTGGCTTTGTCAAAAAGCGTCTCACTATTGACAATGTGATTATGGCAATAGAGATGGCACCAAAGAAAAAAGTAAGATGAGTACATAGCATTGAAATTGGACACAATAAAAGCTTATGATAGTGTTGAATAGGCCTTTCCTTTTTGGACTACATGATATGTGTTAAGAGGTTTCTAATAAGATGGAAGGTTATGGTAATGTACTGTGTGAAGTCGGTATTTTTTTTTTAAATAAATGGAAATCATTCAGTATCTTTCAAGCCATCTAGCAGTCTAAGACAATCAACTATCTATCGTCTTATTTGTTTATAATATGTGCTAAGAGGTTATCATCATTGATCAAGAAGATGCAAAATCAAAGTCTTTGCAATGGGATAAAGCCAGAGAATGGAGGTCGATCAATATCCCATATATTCTTTGCAAAGCTTGATCTTTGCCAAGGCAAACAAATAGGGGATTAGGACAATTGGAGATATTCATCCAATATACGAAGGAATCTCATGGCAAAAAGTGAACAGTGAAAAGTCCAAGTTGTACTAAGGTAATATTATATCAAAGCAAAAGCTCGATGCTCTATGCGGCAAACTAGGAGTTCAAAATGATGATGGAAAAGGAATATGCCTAGAAATGTCGCATAAGAATGGTGAGTCGAAAAATGAAGTGTTTGCTTTCTTAAAGGACAAAATATGGCATAAACTCAATAGGTGGAAAGAACAATGCCTATCATATGCAAGCAAGGAGGTGCTAATTAAATCAAAGATTCAAGCTATTCCTACGTACGTAATGTCTTGCTTTCAACTCACAAAAAAAACTGTATGAGAATATCAAATCTCTGATGTAAAATTTTTTGTGGGGCTAAAAAAATAAGGAGAGGAAATTATGCTCACAAAGATAGGAGGTTTTACGTAACAAGAAAGCAAAAGGATAATGGGTTCAGAGACATGAAATCGTTTAACTTAGCACTGTTAATGAAGCGCGGATGCAGACTGATAAAATATGCAGACTCGTTGGCTGCAAAGGAATTAAACATAGATGCATTGCTAACTCAGATTTTCTCAAGGCAAAGATTGGAGTAAATCCCTCTTATTTATGAGGAGCATTTTAGAAGGAAGAAAGCTGCTTAGCAGGGGAATCCTATGGAGAATTGAAAATGGTGAAGCAATTGGTGCATGCAAATGCTAACAACTTTTAAAGTAGCTCAACAAGGAAAACACTTACAGCCAGAGGCAATGTTAAGTGACCCTATTAATCAACACACTGGACAGTAGAGAATTCATAACCTTAAGATGTTATTCCACGAGCATGAAGTGGAGATCATTTTCAAAATACCCTTCTCACCTCTGTCCGAATGATGAAATAGTATGGTATCACTTAAGAGACGGTATCTCTACTGTGAAATCAACATATCACTTGGAAAGGAATTCAAAGAAGCTGGAAAATGGTATGGAAGTTTCATCTTCAATGAACAAAGAGAGGAGTTTTTGGAATAGGCTGTGGCAACTTAACATTCCAACAAATGTTAAGATGTTCCTACCCACTAGACAAAAGCTACATGGTAGACTAAGGAATGGAAATAAGAACTGTACCTACTGTGGTTGTGAGGTGAAAACAAATAAGCATATTTTGTTTGACTGTGAATCGCTCAAGAGGTATGGAAAGGAATGAGCAATAGGCAATCTGTTTATGACATCTCAAACCCCAAATTTCAAAGAGTGATTTGCTCGAGCAATTGACGTACAATAAAAAAGGAAGCAGATATTGCAGCAGTAGACACATAGCTAATATGGAGGAACATAAGTGAAAGAATTTTTTAAGGAAAGAGGAGCGAAAGAGGATCGAGTTTTGTAAATATGCATTGGCATTCTTAAAAGAGTACAGAAGTTTGTATTGCAAGGAGGAAGCACAAATAACTAAGATTCCAAGTGGTTAGCTCCTGATAAAGGTATTTTAAAGCTAAATGTGGATGGAGCATTCTCAGACAATGATGCTGACACAGGAGTGGTGGTCAGAGATCACGGGGGAAATATGGAAGCTTTAATGGAAAAAAGTATTACAAGAGCTTTCAATGCAAAACATACAGAATGTTTGGCTTCCTTTAAAGCTACACAATTTACAAAGGATGTTGAAATTGCACACTTTGTTCTTGAGGAAGATGCTTTGGGGTTTATACAAAAAAGTTTGATTATGTGTGATTAGACCTAGCCCGTTCAAAATGTCATAGTGGCAAAGCTTCATGAACTACCAAAAAGAAGGAAAAGTTCGATACCTGCACATAAGCATCATCTTCCAAGTTAAAAATTTGCCCATCAACTTCTGCTCGAGTAAAATGGCAGTCGAGCTTCGGTAAGTTCTTCAGAATCATCCTCACTTTCAAATAAAATCCATAATAAAATTAAATACAAATGATTAAAGAACAAAAATTTAAATACAAATAGATATAACCAGCATATTAGAATGAGGAAATTAGATAATCAACAACATAAAACTCACTCTTTTGAGTCTTTCGATCCCCCATTTTGTTTCGGCTTCCTCTGTAACAAAAATAATTAGCTTATTTAATCAACAGAACATTCAAGCTAAATAACTAGATGCAAATCAAAATTTAGCTTCATAACCTCATGCATTAAAATGAACAGGTTTTGGAGAAATGACATTTAACCCTCAGGCACCATGTGAATGACAGAAAAGCGATGCATTATTAGTTTGTATAACAGGTATCTCCTACATTTGTATCTGGCAAAATTTGTTACTCATACTAACACCCTTTAAATAACAAACAGTTCCTTTTTTTTACTTCTGTTCATTCAAATATAATTATATGTTGGAGAAAGTAACAAACTATTCGTTGCAAGAGATTGACAAAAAAAGAGTAAAGGATTGATGTCTTAACAGAGAGATGAAAGAATGAATTTCAGTTGCAACACAAGGAATAATATTTGCTAAAGTGGGGCTAATGGAGATCATTGTTCGTACAAAACCCATTAGAAACATAACTTTTAGTCTGAAGGTTCCACTCGAGTTTATCAAGACAAAATCAAGCAAAACCAGGATGAGTTACCCCTGGTAAGGGTCTAAAACTAAATTCTCCCCGAATGTTATACGACTTGTCAAAATTAACATAAGCCAAGAGACTGAAGTTTTTGAAGTTAACAAACAACTAAATTAAAACCGAGGACAATGTAAAAGACCACGATTTGATAGAGAACAGTTGAAATTGCATATTAGCCCTAAGGGTTAGATTCTTCAGTTGCAGAGGAAAAGCAGGAGGAGATTTGCAAGTATATTACATCAACATATGTAAGAAGCCTAATGAATTGCCTTCATTCTTTCCCAAGGCCTCCATTCTGAAAAGGCACAAGGGCTTATTCTACGAGCATGTTCTTAGTTGATTCTGATTTTTATAAAAGCAAAATTCAAAAGCAGGTCACATTTATGACATAAAAGTATGATTATTTTAACTTCCTTGTACCACAATTTATCTACTTATTCCTCGAGTCATGGCTTCAACAAATAATCGGCAAGCATGCTTACTCATTCGTTCTCACATTAAACAAAAATTAACTTTAAAGAAAAAGACATGTTTTTCATGTCTCAAATAATAATACTACTGAAATCTACCAAAATAACACAGCAACCAGCATAAAATATCATGAAACGTGAATCAAACTGAAAAAAAAAAAGTCCTAATTCGCCATAACAAAAACAAAGCTTTTTTCCCCTTAACCAAACAATCTCAAAATCCGTTTACATATACATGTTAATGTGTATACATGCAAACACGTATAACTAAATTGACATTAACGACCTTTTGATTGACTTGATACCGATGCGGCCACCGGCGACGAGCCTCGGCATCGGGGACAGGCTTACCAAGCAACCGGCAGTTCTCTTCCTCTTCATTCTCCGCCGAAACACGCCGTTTTGTTTTTCTTCCAGCAGGCGACTTCGAAGAGCTCACTCCACCCTTCGCTCCAGTCTCGTCCGCTTCCACCACCACAACCTCCGGCTCCTCCACAAAATCGCTATCGGCATTTGCCTGAACGGACTCGATCTTCACCTGCTGCCTCTTCGACTTCTTCGTCGAGGAGGAAGCCCTAGAATTCGAGGCCGGAGATGGCAATGATGCCTTCCTCTTCGCCGTCATTGGCACTGGAGTTGGATGGTTGTGCGGAGAGTTGTAGGGCAAATGGAGGAGCGAGTGTTGGGGTTTGTTCAAGGGGATAAGGTATGGGAAGGGAGAGAGAGGGGGGCAGAGAGAGAGGGAGGGGTTTTTTGGTTTGTTTGAAAATAAGGGTTTTACTTTCAGTTTTGAAGCGAGGTTTTGAAAATATGTGTAGGCGGGAAAGCGGAATTTCTGGGGGGAAATTAAAGTGGATTTGAATGGGTAGTGAGGTCCGGGGAAAGTGTACGTTGGAGGTGGAGAGTGTTCATTTACGGGTTTTGGGCTTGGACTAGATTTTGGTTATAGATGAAAGATGTTATTGGACTGGAATTACTCTTGGTATGAGATTGGGTTTGTTTGATTTTTTTTTTTTTTTTTTTTGAGAAAAATCTTTTTCAAGATTTTTTTTTAAAGATTTTTTAAACATTTCTTCTAACTATTTTTACTGTAACATAAATCGCATTTTAGAAAATGTTATGATTTTATTTTGGAAAAATATTTCAAGCAGAGACAGTATTATTATTAAAGGGCTAGAAAAAAAATTTTGCACAAGAGTACCACTCAAAATATTATGCATTCGTGGTGTACATGAGAATTATAGTGGTACATTGAATATCCATCAAAGGTGATATAATTTATAGTAAAGGTTAATGATGTTAAGTACTAATTTGGATGTGAATGTAAACATTTTAATGTGTTTAAATTATTCCAACTTATAAGACATCCATATATTTGCTCAAAAGAGCAAAAAGTGTGTTTCTTGTATGATACTGGACAGTAATATGCTCGTAAAAAACTAATCAATGTTTCTATAATTTTGCAAATCAAGAATAAATTGCATTTTCAAGGATCCTAGCATGCACGTGCGTGCACACGCACATATCGCAAGAGCTACAATTTACAGTCAGAGCAACATTTCACTAAAGGGCAACACTACCCTCAACCAATCAACCATTCTATTTTAAACTATTTCTCTAATTTTTTTCGGTAGGACCCACTCGAATCTCTTCATCATTCACATTCTCTCAGGCACTCTACTGGCAGCCATTAGAGACAAAATTCTTAAATGGATCCGATCCATGGCGCCACCTGTAGACTTTGTAGTCTAAAATAAAGCCACATAAGTATTCTTATATTACTTTCTTATGTCAACATACATTATTATGCTTATATGGTATTCTTTTAGACTACAAGGTACACTAGTGATGCCGTGAACTCGGTCCACCTAAGAATCTCCTAACCAGAGACCCTATTAGTCCTTCTCATATTCTCCACTGTTTGTCTCCCCAATCTAGCCAAACACCATCACTTTTGACTCTTTTATCCCTCCTCCCTCTTGTGTCTCTAGCACAGGAAATTTCTATACAACCTTTCTTCTCTCCCTCTATGATAGAGGAATTACACGAAATTTGATGTTCTGCTTTAATTTGTTCAAGTTAATTTTGTGTTGTTAAATTTTTAGCTATTGAAATTTGAACATATTCACAGCTAGATCTTAAAATTATGAAGTTTAGTGTGCCTTTTTTTTTTTTTTGGTGAAAATGATAACTTGTATCTAAATCTTAAGAATTCAAATTTAGATGGTTCTCATGTAGACTTTAGTGTGGTTATCTAATTTTGGAGGCTGAAAATGGACCAAATTTTATGTTTTAGGACTTTTTGAGAGAAACTGTATGCATTGGCTCGAATATCTTTAATATGTACCTGTAAAGCATAAATAGAGAGGATCAAAGACATTGTTGGGTTGTCGATAGCTCAAGGTGGTATTACTCTCCAAAACTGGAGTGAAATTGAAGATGGTGGAGACACTAATTACTTGAATGCGGCAAAGAAAATTCAAAACTTGCATAAATGAGAGAAAATCTAGAACTTGGACAACAACACACTAGAGTGAGAGAAAGATGAGAAATGGGATTCATGAAAAATCTATGAGGAGGGTGTATTTTGTTATTACATTGACTTTTAAAAGGATATCATAGTCTTTTAAGTGAAATTTGCTTTGGCTAGAAATTTACTACTCTGGCAATATCATTGCCCTATATATATATAAAAACGTAATCAACATTTGTGATGTACTTGGAAGTAAAGAATAAAATGGTAGTTTAAATACTCAATTAAATGACATCATAAAGTGTAACAATGTAAAGTAATATCTTGGCAAATTGGAATATAAGCAAAGTCAATAGAATTCTAAACACTTTTAATGGGCTTAAAATTAATAGAGCTTAAAAAGTATTTAGATATTCCCCCATAAAAAGCAAAACTTTACTTCTTGTATATAATATTGCATAATAATGTGCTAATCTATACACACACAAAGAGATGCGTGGAAAATAATTTGTACACTAATTTTTAATTTTTTTTGACCAATAAGCCATTGTTTGGATTGCATTTTTTAGAGTATATTAAAATAATGATAAGTATTGCATTTTTTATTTATATATATGTATGTGTGTGTAGACACATATATACACGTGTGTGTTGTTGAGAACATAAAAATTAATTAAAGATATATTTGAAAAATATTTCAAAACAATTTTCTAAAAGAATATATTATCTAAACAAATCTACTAATATATCTAATTCCTAGTAATTTTACCAATGCCGCCTTGTACATTGTGTCTTATGTATTGTCAAATTTTTATTGGTTACTTTTGTCAATACTATAAGTTTTTTTCTTCGAAAGACAACATTGTAGAATTATCCAACTTTATTACTGGAGGCTTGACAATAACAAGCTAGAAGGGACAATATTCGAGAAGTTTGGGTTATTGGACTATGTAAGAGAGTTAAATTTGGAGAATAACAATTTGACCAGTAAAATCATTTGAACCAGTCCCTATTCCAATCCACTAGCTGCTTCAAGTTTAAAAAACATTTGTAAGAGGGCTTTTTGGCTTATAAGGATTGGGTGAGAATGGGTGTTTAGTTAGGTTTGTATAGCTAGTGGGCAGTGGGGTCAATTTAAGATTGGATTGGGTTGACATTGGATGTTAATTGTTGATGGAAGGTATGGAAAGAAAGAGAAATTTATAGTGGCATTTTAGTTGAAATAGTTCTTCAATAGGTTGATGGGGGCACGAGTGTTTTTTTTTCTATGGTGGTGAAAAAATTATACCAATTAAATTGAAAAAAACTTGGTCTGGTACTGTTAAAGTAATGCTCGGTGTTCCCTGTCTAGTTACTAGTGTGGACATGTTACTGTTTTTGGTTAAGCATTAAATATAAATATTTTCCCTTTGAAGGAGGCACCCTTGTTTTCCTAGGTTGTGGAGCTTGATTTTATTTATCCATGCGAAGAATGTCCATGATCGTTGGGACAATGGCTATTGTCGCGCCCCATTTTTTGAAAGACGAAAAAAGGTTTATTATGCTTATTTGTTGGAAAAAGAAGAGGTAGTTTGACAAAAGACGTGATTTTTAGAAAATACTTTATTTTGAAAACAAAAAGAAAAGGGCCTAAAATGAGACTTTGAAAATGCGACAATTTTGGGCCCAAAAATAGAGTCTAAAAAAGGGTTTTTAGTTAAAAGAGAGTCGCCACTTAGTATTGAGTTTTGGTATACCAAGTCACCAGAAAATATTTTATAAAAGGTAAGAAAATTGAGAATGATTTATTTAGAAAATGATTTTGAGAAAATGTACGAAAAACAAGAAAAACCCTTTTAGACAACTCCAAGTCTTTGAAAATAAGAGAAAAAGGTTTGGGAGCTACAGTTGAAGAAAGGGAAGGCAAAGGCTCGCGCCTAAGGCACCCTTTCAACCTAACCGAAACTAGTTGCGAGGTTTAGTCCAAATTTTCCTAATATAACCCTAAGTTTTATCACATTTGGATGCAACTATATGAATGCAAACCTAGACCTAAAAAATAAATATCGTTAAGGGACAAAATATTCCATTGACGTTTGGTCGGGATTATCACATTAATCGTGAAACCTGAATCTAGACCTCGATAGAGTCACGAGTGTAGATGTAAAATGGAATCTAAAAAGAAAAGGAAGATAAAAATATAGATAGTAAGTGAACAAAGAAAGTGGGGATGCAACATAACGGGTACGGGGGACTAATAAACTCGTGACTAATTATTCCTACTTACGGAGGGGGGAACGGCATGTATGCCACCGTTTCCCACGTGAGTAGATGACTATTTCTAGTCGAATCACACAAAAAATGACTAAAAATTCTATGTGTAGTGGAGTCTAAATGTTATGTATTGAACATGTGTTTAAAATAGATAATAAGTGATAAAGTATATACAAAAAATCATGCAAAAAATAAAAAATCCTAAAAATAAAGAAACAGTGTGTGAAATGAGATGAAATGCACTCAATAAATGATTTTAATACTAAAATGATCTAAGGGTCTAGCATTGGACTAGCTCATTTTTTAAAAATTCTTTGCTAGCGTTGGACTAGCGAAGAAATCGGAATTAACCACAACTAGCGTTGGACTAGTGTGGCAACGACATACATATATCATAATAAAGCAAGTAAATAAATAAATAAAAATGTAAATTAAAGAAATAATCACATATAAGCAGATAATAGCGCACAGGAGCACGTAGCACATAAGCATAATATTCTAGATGCAAAGTCCTAGGAAAGCGAGTAAAACACATAAACACATAGCACACATAGCACGCAAAAACCCTAACTATCACACTGGGGAAGCCTAATTACAATCTAAAAATGGAGAAAAGATAAGAGATGGCCTATCTAACCTATCTATTACATTTTCTATCTAAAATACATAAGCTTTTGTTAAATAGATAAAAATATAAACTATCTATTACATTATCTATCTAAATACAAAATTTTTGTTAAATAGAATATTATATATCTATTATATTTCTTTGAATAATTAAAAATTAAATTCAAATAAATAACATGACATAAATAAATAAATACTCACACATGAATAAAAATAATAAACATAAAGAGATACATAAAAAAAATACAGAAAAACACATAGGAGCACGTAGGAGCACACAGAGAGACATTGAAAGGATAATAGGGCTACCTCCCATTTGAAAACTTAGTATGAATGCTAACAACATGAACAAACTTATTAATGCACCACTATTTAAATAAATAAACCATTAACTAAATAATTTTATATTAACCACTATAACCATGCCATAATAGTTCAAAACAATTACAACAATAATAAACAAAAATTTAAAAGCAATAATTAAATATTTAGGAAGAAAATAAAAGTGGTTAGTTAAAAAAACATTAAAAGTAAATAAAATAAAATAAAAAATAAAGATAATAAAAATAATAAAAATAATATACAATAATACATAATTAAGCTTTTAGCACACAAATAAAAAATCACCAAAATAACTAAAAGAGAAATAAAGAAACTAATTTGAGCATGAATTAGATAAAAAGACCAATTTTGGAACATTAAAATAAAAATAAAATATGAAAAGAAATAATTAAAAAGCCTTGAGGAATTAATAAAATTCTTTTTTTATTTGGCAAAAAATAAAAATGTTCCAAGGTTTTGGGTTAAAAGTGGAAATTTAGGCAATATTCTAGAGTAAAAATATAATTTACAACAAACTAAAGGGTAAAATTACAATTTCAAACCATAGTTAAGGTAATAATATAATTTACAACAAATTTAGAAGGCTAAAATATAATTTCCAGCAAGCACAATGCCAAAAATAAAAATTTCCAGCAATACTTTAAGGTAAAAATTGTAATTTCAGCAGACTTGGGGAGTGAAAATGCAATTCCAGCAACATTCAAGAGTAAAAATGCAATTTTCAGCAACATTCAAAGGCTAAAATGCAAGTTCTAGCTACTTGGGAGGCAAAAATATAAATTCCAGCAACATTTGAGGGTAATAATGTAATTCTAGCAAAGCATAATGGCAAAAATAAAATTTCAGCAAGGTTGGGGGACAAGAATGCAATTTTCAGCAACATGAGGGACCAAATTTATATTTTCCAGCAACATTCAAGGGCTAAAAATACAATTTCATCAAACTTGGGGAGTAAAAATGCAAACCATAGTAAACCTAGGGGGTAAAAACGTAATTTCAGCAAGACTTAAGGGACAAAATTGTAATTTCAGCAAACTTAGGGGATATAAATGTAATTCCAGCAACATTCAAGAGCGAAAATGCAATTTTTAGCTACTTGGAGGGCAAAAATATAAATTACAGCAAGTTTAAAACTAAATTGCAATTATTTTGGACATAATTGAAAGGAAATACAAATTCTAGGGGTCAATTTAAATAAATAAAGACTTAAATGAAGTAAACTAAAAGTATTGAAGGGCATAATCAAATAATCAAGAACCTGAGAGGCAAAACATAAATATCTAATCTGATAAAAAAATAAACAATAAATAAACTAACCAAAATTACATCGTTTTATGTTAAAACGGCGTAGTTTTGGGACCTTTTTTTTTTCTTTTTTAAACCGATTTTCTTTTCTCTTTTTTTTCGTTCTTTTTTCCTTTCCTACTTTCTTTCTCTCCAGATTTCTTTTTTTTTTTTCTCTCCTTTCTATCTTCTTCATCTTTCTCCCTTCGTTTCCCCTTTTTCCCTGGATTCTCTCTCTCTCTCGGATTCTCTCTGTTCTCTACAATCTCTCTTCTCCTCTTTGTCCACTATCTCGGCTTGCTCTTCTCTTTCGACCCCCTCTTTCTTCTCCAAATTTCCCTTTCCCATTTCCGTTTCTCCTCCTTTCTTTCTTTCTCTCTCATTCCCCTCTCTCTGATTCTCTCCGTCTCTCTCTCTCGGCTTGCTCTCGCTTCTCTCTGCCTACTCTCTCTTCTTCTATCTACTTCCCCCAAATCAATTATTAAATCCAATCAATCCAAAAACAAAACAAAACATAGCTCATTCAAGCAATTTAATGGACCAAAGAACTGAAAGAAAAGAGGGCAAGACTCACCTTGGTCAAGCGACGATGAATGGTGGGCTTAGGCGGCATCGTGATGGAGGCGTTTGCTGGTGGGCGAGTGGCAGTGCGTGGTGAAAGAAACGGAGGAGGTGGCGGGGAGCTTGGTAAACAGTATTGACGGTGGTGGGCAGGGGATTGGACAGAGTTTTGGTATCTGTGTTTTTCTTTCTTTTTTTTTTTTGCTTTTTTTTTTTCTCTGCAGGTTATGGCTACTAAAGAATTTCGGTGGTGTCAATGGGAGTTGTAGTTCGAGTTGGAATTTGTTGTGTGAATTTGTAGTTGATGGCAAGATAGTGATGAGGGTGGCATTTTGGTTGTCTGTGATGTTTTTGTGAGTGTGTGTAGTGTGTGTTTGTGGAGTGTGATGTATGCGTGTGATGTGTGTCTGTGTTTGTGTGTGAGTTGTGCGTGTGTATAAGTGTGATTGTGCTACTGGTGAAATGAATGAATTGTGTGTGTTTTGTGTCTAGTGAACTTGTGAAAATGGTGTGTATTTGAGGTGTGTGAGTGAACTGTGTGTGCGCTGTGTGCTTGAAGGTGTGAATATGTGTCTGGTGTATATGTGTATGCTGTTTGTGTATGGAGGTGTGCGTGGTGTGTGATTAGTAATTTGTGTGAGTGAATTGTGTGCTTTGTGTGTGCAGTGAGGGAAGGCCGAGAGAGAGGGAATTGTATGCAGGTTTGCAAGTGAAGTCAGGCCAAGAGAAGTAAGGGAGAATTGCCTGTGGTCTGTGAGTGTGAGCAAAAAATTTGAACCAAATGCCATAAACTCTAGCCAAGAGTGCAAGAGATGAGGGAGTGATATGATTAGAGGGTGGAGTTGGTGGGTTAGGATGTCCTGCAGAAATGATGGTGCTTTGGGTAGAGGTATGGCTACTTAGCAGTCATTGCAGTTGTAGCAGCAGCAGCTACAACGCTGCTGCTGCTCTTTTTTTTTTTTGAAATTTGTAAGAACATAAAGAAAAATGAAAAATGAAACAAAATAAAAACTACTTGAACTCTTTTAAATTATATATTAAAAAAATACTGAAATACAACATTATAAGAAGGAAAAAAAAGAAAAAAAATTTAGTGTAACAAATTAAAAGTTAATTCAACATTAGAAAAATATAATTTAAAATAAATACAAAAGGTCTTAAAAATAAATTATGAAATTTTTTTTACATAAAATTTATAAGTATATAAAATGCACATATACAAAATTCTCATAAAGAAAATTTTAAATAAAAAGTGCATTGGAAAACGTGACCTAAATATGGCAAAAATTATAAAATTTATGAAAATTACTAAATGACATTTTTAAAAAAATTCACACATTTTTACACAACATACATTATCACATAAAGCACATATATTATAATTTCACTCAAAAAATTTTAAGATTAACGCATTCTTGGGAAATGTGCCCTTAATAAACAAAAAGACAAAAATTAAATAAATACTAAATGACATCTAAAAATTATATAATTTTTACAAAAAATCTATGAAGATATAAAATGCGCATACAAAATCTTTCACACAAAAATTCTAATAAAAATAAACTTTAAAAAATGCATAAAAAAGGCACTTTTAACTTAAAAATACCACAATTCTAAATAATTACTAAACGACTTCGAAACATCTTTAAAAATTAGAGAAATGATAAAAAAATTATAAAATATGAATTTAGCAATAAAAATAAGATAAAATATATCTAGAAGCTAAAATTACCATTTTACCCCTGATGTGACGAATTAGTCATAATATACACGAAAATTGCAATCGACCCCTGAAAAACAAAAATACCCCTAAATGAAGTAACATACACGTTTTTACAAAAGGTGTGTCAAAATTTGGTATCTACAACTATCGAATTAAAGCAATAGCTACTACCTAGGATCAAGATGCTCTTACCTTGAGTATGACTAGACACAAATTGCTTAATGAGACTCAGGAAACTCTAAGAACATCTCAGTTTTGTGGTACACATTTAAGGTAAATACCTATCTCACGTTTGGTATACAGGAATGAGTTGAAATGAAAAAATATTTTTAATTTATCTATTCCATTCTCATGTCTGGATTGAACATTTTAAGTTGAAAAGCCCTTCCTACTGGCATGCCCATTCCAACTTTTTATTGGAATCCAATTCCTCAACAAAACCTAGAAAAAATCCTTTCTAACTTTATCTTGGAAAACCTAACATTTTTTTAATTTAGAAAATGAAAAAAATAAATGAATCTACCATGAATTAATAAGGATTAGTAGAAAGAAATATGTGTAGGGATAAATTTGGTTCCTATTATTTTGATATTTCCAAGTCTTAGGTTTTGTTGAGGAATGAAATTCCAAGAGAATGTTGGAATGGATATTCCATGAGAAAAGGGCTTTTCAACTTTAAATATCCATATCAAACATAAGAATATAATAAACAAGTTGGAAAGGGCTTTCCATTTCAACGCATTCCCGCGTAGCAAACGTGGAGGAGGAGTTAATTTTATCCATACATATATTTATTTTTACTAATTTGTTTTAACTCATGATACATTCATTAATTTTTTTTTAAAAAAATTAAAAAGTGTAAGGTCATTTATAACTTTAATTAATAATGATTTATTATCTTTTAAATGACGACCAATCTAACACATGCTTAAATTTTTTACTTTTTGTTATAATAATGTTTAAGATATTATTTTTAACTTTTATGTAAATGTATAAAAACTAAACTTTCTATAAATTAAATTTAAATTAAATAAATAGAAAATAGAATATTTGGTTTCATTACTAAAATTAATTAAAGAGTACAATTAATTTAATTCTAATAAGGATATCAAGAATTTTAAAATAAAAATGTTAAGGTCTCTTGTAGGCATAAAAATAATACGCACCACAAACAAATAAAATAAAAATTTGTCATATTCTAGTACAAAGAAATTAGGACAATTAAGTAAAATTAATATAAATTTTATTCCATTATAACATCTAAATATGATTATACCAAACAATGAAAAAGGAACAGACATTCCATTCCATTCTGACTAAGGTTACTAAACCCTGGATCAATAAATTTTTTCAGTCCATTTTGGGTGAAAAGACATTTTCATTCTGCACGATTCTAGTGTACCAAACATGGGGCTAGTGGAATGTGCATTTGAAACTTATAATCTATGAATTCATGCTGATTTTTTCTAAAAGCAATTTAGATATTAGTTGCTTTTACATTATTAGACAACTAAAGGCTGTTCTTGTTGGTATTAATTGTTTATTTCAAAAAATATCTCACTTTACAAATAAAATTTACTTTTTACAGGATATTCTTGACTTATCTTTTAGCTAATATTTTACTTGATCCTGATGGATAAGTAATGACCCACTTTTTACCAACATATTACCTAGCTAATTTCTCATTAATGTTAAAACTCCAACTAACCTCCCATGTTCATTAATATTGTTGTAAAATCTCCCATTAACCCCATTGATATTAATATTATTTAGCGGTGACAATTAGGTCAGGTTTCGGGTTGGCAAGTTGGGTTGAGATCCAAGTATAACAGAAAACCCGCCAACTCGAGCTCGATTTGCCAACCCGCCAACCCCTGGAGAGCCAACTCGGACACGACCTACCACTGGTTGGTTGGTCGACCCGCAAACCAAAAAAATGGAAATAGAATTGCAGCTCCTTTCAAAATCATACAATATCCGCTTAAGTATAAAATACATATAAGGCATACAATTTGAGGTTATCAAATATAAAAGTATCATAAAAGTCAAGTTGAGGAACTAGTCCCTCCAAAAATCAACGGGCAATACTAGATGATTTGAACACCAAACTCCAAATAAAGATAGATAAAAAACTGCACCAAGTAAAACGCTAAAACTTTCTGTGTATAGTGAACTCGAGCCAGGCAATCCTCATATTCTAACAAGTGTCTGAAACAAAGAACAAACTGTTTGCATTCTTGCATATTAGTCATCCACATCTTTATTAACAAGTAGAATTAACTCCCACTATACTAGCCCACCCTGTAAAAAGCAATGTTGAAACTAGGGAGTTCAACTTCAACCACAATTGAAGTCCAAATTTTGTATTCCAATGTGCCAGCTCTATCCATACTTTTATTATTAAATAACTTTATATAATGGTAGACATTGAATCACATGCAAGACGAGGCAAATAACAGTCATACATTTAGATTTTACCCCAAAATAAGAAAACTTTAAAGTGTAATTACACTTATTTAACAATCATAATTTGTTCTAAACATTTAGTTGATTATTATACTAGAGATATAAAATAATAAAATGCACAAGGAAATCTTATAATTGCTTTTGGGCTCATTTTAGCTCCGAATAAGAATGCCTCTCTATTAGTGCTCAAGAATCTCTATGGTCATAGAGATTGTCATGATTTTGCTAAACATGAAATCTTTAGATACATGACATGAAATTATTGATAGAGATGATAACATATTTCATCACTTGATATTTGGCAAATGTTCTTGTAAAATATACAACAAACTACAGAGATACCCCAAAAACAACCAAAAGCTCCTGCTCCTAAACACATATATATGGCAATAATTAAATCAATTTAAAAAAAAGATTTTAGTACCTTTACATTAGCACATAAAGGTACTACAGCTCAAGAGATAAAACTAAAACCAAAATTCAGATACATGCAAAGAAGTGACAGCTACTTTGCAGTAACAACAACCAAACATAGGATTTGAAACAACCAAACGCCAAAACCATGCAGTTCTAATTGAGGCTACTAAGCAGCATAACCAAAGAGGAAGCAAATAGCATCATTAAGAACACAATTCACCTTGGATTTAGAGATTGACCGCATTGGAATTTGAATCCTCAATTATTGTTGCATCACCCTTATTTTCGTTGATATTTGGATCCATGATGTTTTGAACTATATCCTACAAATTCATATTTAGAGATTTTAGCATTTTAAGAATGAAGAAAATATATTAGTAGTAAAACTCAAAAAATAAAATATGCAAGGAACAACTTAATTTAACTCCATCGTTGTCTCCAAACAACCAATCCTTAGAGCAAATCAAAGCCTCAACAATCTGCGGTGATAGTGAACTATGAAATTAATCAAGAATCCTACCATCAAGACTAAATGCAGATTCAGAGGCAACTGTTGATATTGGAACACACAGAATGTCCCTTGCTAATTTACTTAAATATGGAAACTGAAATTGTTGAGTTTTTCAATAATCAAGAACATTAACCTCTGATGATCGTTTGGCTCTTGGTTCATCCAAATACAATTCTAATTTACTTTTTTGTGTACTAGAGGCAAATTCAAAAGTGTCAAATTGATCAAATTCCTACACAAGTTAAAGCTAAAGATATATTAAACATGGTGATAAAAAATAGTTATTAACCGTCATAGAAAGAACAAATGTCAAAAGGTAATAAAATCAAAAAATTTAATTTTCATACCTCTAAAACATCAAATAATTGGTTGTCTCTTCGTTCCTTGACTCCATGAAAAGAGATCTTATTGCTACCTCAAGAGTAAGAAGGCTATGCACCAGATATTATGGAAATCCTCATATACTCATTGTACACATCAAAAAGTGCATCAAACCCTGGACCATACAACTTATTATAACTAAATTCAATAAACTAAAATTTATACTAAGGATCAAAATACCATAGTAATAGCTAACAAGAGATTGAACTCAAACTAATATTTATTAAACTTCACAAACATTTGTGAAGCAATCACCCTCATGAAGTCATCTGAACTGCTGCATTTCTCTTGAAGCTTTAATTGTATTTTAAAAACTTGATGGAAGTACAAGTTACTAGTTGGGTATTTGAACCCCGAAAAAGCATTAATTATATCATAAAAAAGTTAAAGAAAGCTACAAAAAATTTCAACTCTTCAGGAGTTGGGCAGAACAAAAATTTGAATCACTTAGATGCACCTGACAAAACGCAAGATGATAACAAAAAGCACTGAAAAACATCCTATATATGGAGTTCCATCTAGTAGGAACATCTTGAACTAAGACTTTCTTAGAATCAAGGGAAGTTTGTGTTACACACTCAGTGAACCTTAACTTCCTTGCTTGAGAACCCTGACATATTTGACACACTCTCTTATTACCTTCATAGATTTATCAATTTCTTTCAAACCGTCTTGTACTATCAAGTTGAGGATATTAGCACAACATTGTACATGAAACAACATACCATTACAAACTAAAGAATTTTTAAACCTAAGCTGATTCTTGAGTATTTCAACACAGGAATCATTTGCAGAAGCATTATCTAGTGTGATGGAAAACAACTTATTTTCAATAACCCAACTACTAACCAAATAGTAAATTTTTTCAGCCAAGGCAACCCCATTATGGGGGGAGAAATATGTGAAAATTCAAAAAAAATTTTATAGCACCTAATTATTGTCAACAAAATGTGTAGTCAAACTCAAGTATCCATCAATAACAATTGATGTTCATGCATTATAAGTTAAACAAATTCGACTAGAACATTAACGCAATTGACTATCTAGTCTATTAGCTTCCCTAGCATGCAATTTTTAATGTCTACCCTGGTTGTGTTCCTAGTAACATGTTTAACTTGAGATTCGAATTAGGTAAGGATATTCTTAAAGCCCTCATATTCCACAAATGAAAATGGCAGTTCATATCTTATTATGGCAAGCACAAGTAATTCTTTGAATTTATCTTGACTGAACTGCGTATTTCTTATGACTAGAGCACTTTTATCAAAAGTGATTAGGTACTATCCAATGTCATTTGTTGTCATTCTTACATACCTACTCAAATCTCGATGCAAATTACCAGTTCTTCTTCTACTATCAGCTGAATATTCTTTCTCACACTTCCCACATTTGCACTTCAAGTCTTCATTTGGAACCTTTTTAGGTAGAATATCGAAGTAATCCCAAATTGATGAACTTACTTTCCTCTTCTTGCCAGGTAAATTGGCCATTGCTCTGCAAGGTAACTCCTTTTTTCCCTCTCACATTGGGGTCAAATGCTGAGATTGTTGGTTGGTGTGGCCTTCTTCTCAATGATATCACCGTTGCTTGTGGTATCACTATACTTTTCAATAAGAATTGAATTTGGATATGTGGTACTTGTATCCATTTGTTAACTATCAAGAGAGAAGACAAATCATAATCAATAACATAAAAGAATATATAAAAAAGAATACAATTCTCATATTCATTGTATATGACTTGCTTCATATGTTGGTTTAGTTACCTTGGATTGGCAAGATTAAATAATTGTTTGCATTTCAAAACCATAGGAAACAAGAAGCAATCAAGTTAATCATCTCCAACGGGAAAGGGAGGGGCATATGGCAAATAACTATCACATTAATCATATTTAATCAAATATTTGCTAACATTTGTGTAACATTTTGAACTTATAGGAGCTTGATAAAGACTTACAAATTTATTATTCAATGTCACTAAAGTTTGACAAAGTTAACAACTATCACATCACCATAAATAAGTCAGTCATTCTGAGAGAAGAAATATTAGTTAGATTATTACACTACAGTTTCACAGTACTTTCTTGACTCACAAACTACGTTATGCCAGGGAAAATTCAAACAAAAAATACAGTAAATTACCTCGACAAAATTGTTTCAATTATAGTTTACTATGAAACACTTTTAGTTTAGTATCTATCAACATCAAATTGAAGATGATCTTCTGGTAGTCGAACTTTAAGAATGCCAAAGGAAACATCTCGGTGACTAAAATTTAAGAACTTATACGCCAAGTGATCATGGTCTACAAAGGTGTATCTTTTGTAAATTGTCATGCAATGCACTTCCCCCTGTTCTTATTTGCCTTTCTTTTTTGCCCCCTATTAACTTAAAAACTAAGTAATCACAGTCAACAGTGGTGTATTTCTTGTAAATTGCCAAGCAATGTATTTCTCTTTCTCTTATCTACTTTTATTTTATTTTTTTTAATCATTAAAAAATAGAAATAAAAAAATTTGTATAGAATACTTGAATTTCCTGTCCAAAGCTAGCATTACCAAAGTCTAGGATGTCAACAATTGTGCTGATTGTTTATTTTGATTGACATATTCAATTTTGGTTGACAAATTCAATCAATGATAATTTTGCAATTCCTCGATGAGTAAATGGTTCAGTTGATAACTAACAAAAATCAAGGCATGATTTATATGGAACTACACTAGTTAATAAGAGATTTAGGAGGGATTCACATGACCACATTATCATTCAAATAACAATATGACTAGGCAATGAAGACACATCAACTAAATGAGACAAGTCAAAATAATGATTAATTAGATCAACTAGAAGACACCACATAACAAACCTTGACTAATCAAATCGAACAAGAAACTCCTCAAATCAATTGAATCAAATGAGAAACACCTCAAATCGAATGAGTCCTAGCAGTACTATATTGGTTGAGTAAAGGTGATAGCTCCAAATATTTGTGCTATCGATGGTGGCCGGTGGAGACGGTAGTGGATCGACTCGATTGTGATTGAGTGAGAGTGAGAGAGCAAAGAGAATGAAAATAAGGGTTAAACTTGAAAGTTGAAAGTTTCTTACTCTATTTCTTTTTAGAGTTTTTTTTTATTACTCGTGGACTAAACTGAACCCGATCCATTTTCTTGGAGGGTTAGTTGGGTCCGACCCTACCCGCCTAGCTTAAACTCAAACCCATTATTTTTTTATTAGATTCATGTCGTATTTTTGGATCAGGTTTGAAATTGCCACCTTGGTATTGTTAGTGAAATATTATCCAAATATCTGCTTCTAACGTTAACCTTTGTGGACTATAAATTGAGACTTTCTTCAACACTATGTACACAAACAAAAAAATGTGGTTCTCTCTTTTGCTCTTCTTGTTTTGCTAGTTCTCTAAATTTTTTGTTTATGATCTTTTTGACAAACAGAGGAAAACTTGTTTTATATTAAGGAAATATTTCAAAAAAATAGTTTCTTTAGGACAATGCTTATCAAAACGACTCAAAATACATATTATATTGTTAACATTTTCTTATTTATTTTTTAACAATCTAAAGAAACTATAAACTCCAATAATTTGATGTTGCTTAACTATCTCAAACCAACCCACAAATGTACCGATCAATTTGTCCTTTCCCCTTTCCCTATTATATTCAAGATTGAAATTTTCACAAATGAAAATTTCAAAAGGTGGTAGGAATGTGTATTTTCTTTGCTTAATGTCCATGTGGTTACCTATACTTTAGTTAATACATGACCTACTCCAAGTACTAATGCCAAGACTTAGAAATTGTGACAAAATGAAAATAAGGTATGTTGTCACATTAACTTTTGAGAAGAATCATGAACTATAATATCCTATATAGTGGATTTCCCACTGTATTAGATGGTTACTGTGATTCTAATTGAATCTTTGATTCAATTTAGACAAAAACCACTAGTGGTTACGTGTTTATTCTTGGTGGTGGCACAGTAACTTGACAAATCTACCAGACAAGCGATCATTGCCAGATTAAATATGGAATCAGAGTTGTAGCTTCGGAGCTAATAGGTTTCGAGGGTGATTGGTTAATAAATTTTTAGCTAAGTTTTCAACAAAGGATCTATTGTCTCTTGTGTTTATACATTGTGATTATCAAGCAGCAATTGTTATTGCTAAAGATATATCTTATAGCCGTCACATGAATTTGAAATATGATGTCCTAAAATAGCTACTCATATATAGAATAATTTTTACTGGTTATGTAAAGTTAGGAGTGAATTTGGCCAGTCCTCTAAATAAATCTGTGGGAAGAAAATTAATTCTTCAAATTATGAATGAAATAGAACTTAGACCTGCAAGTAGACAATACAGATGGTAACCCGGCCTATGTGATTGGAGATCCTATTAAATAGGTTAATATGGGTAATAACAACTCGATATTAACTATAAAGCATTTCAAATTAAATCCATTGTAAGATAAGTGCTTGACTGCTACAATTTGCGAGGATGAGTTTTGAAACTCTCACTGAATTCATGTTCCTTATGGATGGTGTATTTAAAACGGTTTACACTTGATGAATTCATCTATATGAGAGTGGAGTGAGTCATTCTTATAAGATTTTTGACCAAATCTTTAGCTCTCATAAACAACCAAGCACGGGCACGACCTAATTACGCAAAAACACGTTGAACAGCAAATTTTGGGTCCGTAGTGTGATTGATGAAATCTTTGATTTACAACAAGAATTGTTGGTTTATACACATATTATTATTTCACCAAAAATTTTGCAAGTCATATCTTATTAATCTAAGTTTGCTTCGTAGTCCAAAAGACATCAAAGTGATTGCATTGAACCTGTATATTTCCAATAATCATTTATCATTTTTAGTTAAATCTTTTGAAATATGTGGTGGATCGTTATAATTATTTGTTTACTTCAAAAGATTTTTATCACATTTTACAAATAATTTTACTTTTTACTGGATATATTTTTTACTTATCTTTTAGTTAACATTTTACTTGACCCTAATGTAAAAGTAATGACCCACTATTTAGCAATACATTACCTGATTAACTTCCCACTAACGTTAAACCTCATATTAACCTCCTACATTCGTTAGTATTGTATTAAAACTTCACATTAACCCCATTAATGTTAATATTGTTAGTGAAACCTTATCCACACATTTACTTCTAACATACATCTTTTTGGACTATGAATTGAGACTTTCTCAACACTACGTACACATACGAAAAAATTCAATTCTCTTATACTCTTCTTGTTTTGCTAGTTCTCTAAATTTGCTATTCCTTATCTCTTTGATAAAGAGATGAAAACTTGTTTTATTGCGAGAAAATACTTTAGTAACTTGAAATAGTTTCTTTAGAATAGTACTTATTAGCACGACTCAAGTTACATATTGTATTGTTAGCATTTTTCTTTTGTATTTTCTAACAATTCTCAAGTACAATCTGATTACTATTATCTTGTTATTCAAATACTTCATTTAGAATGAAGGTTAACTTTATTATATTCTATATGTTTCTATTAGCAGGAAAAATGGGCAAACCTATATCTTGCTTGCCTATGCCACGAACAAACTGTATGTAGATTTTAATCGTGAACAGTGAAGTAGAAAAAAATTGAAGTATGTTTGGACTTTTGTTCATATCTTTGTCTAGCTTCTTGCCCTTGGTATTCTGTAACAAATTGGATTAGATGTCTCAAAAGAATCCATGACCCAATGCAAAGATTATTCTTGTGGAAATAGGTTATTGTTGTTGCCACAATTTTATTATGACCCTTGGGAAATGTCTTGGTTGGCAGGCTGGTAGAATATTTTTGGATTTTTTTTGGATAAAATGAGGTAGATCAGATTTCACAAATCAATGAATTAAAATTATTTAGTAAAAGATGTTTCACGGGCTACACCAAACTTGATAATAGCATTTTTGCTAGTGGGGATGATCAAACTAAACTCATTCTATGACAAGAAAAAAGGACCCTTGAACATTTTGCTCTGTGTAATTCTTGAATAATAATGGTCCTATATTAAAGGTTTGGGATGGGATGATTCTCCTCCACAATATGCTTCTTATTTGATGAATTTTTTGTTGGGTACAAATCTAATCGAAGGATTAAACACCTTACAAGGCCGCAACTAACTTGTATACATGGTCTTCAAAAAAAAAAAAGCAAATATTGTATTGTATTTGTACATGATTCCTAAGCATTTATATGGGATCCGTTTGGATATCATTTTTCCAAATTTTTTAAGAAAATTTGTTGACTTTGTGTTTGGATTGGTAGAAGATTTTTTGTCCTTAAATAAAAAAATTTTCGCCTTTCTATTAGTCAAATTTTTTGTTCAAATTTTTCTACCAAGTGTTTTCATCTTAAATATGACATGCTTTCAAATTTTTGTCCTTAAATATCAAATTTTTGTTTCAAAATTTAAACATTTTCTACTTTTTTACTGCTAACGGACACTCATATAAGACGCTCATATTATAATGAGCGTTCAATATTCTACCTCCATTGCTACCCTATAGGACACTTTTGTTGTAACGAGTGTCCAATGTTATGCTCGTTACTCTATTGCTACCCTATATGGAGTGGAAAATATTTGTAACTTTTTTCCTATTTTTTTGAATAAAATTTAAAGCAAAAAATGTTACGTTTTGTGAATAATTGTATAAAAAATGGAACAAGTTGTTAGGAAATTTTTGAACGATTCAAACACTTTTTCAAAATAATTATTCATTATCCAAACAAGTATTCTAAGAATTTTCAAAATTCAAATACATTCTCACCTTTTCAAAAAGTGAACAAAAATCTTTCAAATAATTATTATGAATAAAAAAAATAATATCCAAATAGATATCCTAATTTTTAAGTTATATATGGGGAATTTGACTTTTTTTCTTTCACTAGTAATATTCAATGCACCTATTTGAGTATTCAATGACCAAATGAAATTTTTTTTTTTGGATGACTTAATTAAAGTTGCTCTTTCATGTAATGCAGAAAGAGAAAGTAAAAATCACTTGCTCTTTTCTTGCCCCTATTCTAAATAGATATGGGAAGAAATTCAAAGGAAGTGTTTAATATATTGATTGGAAAAAGAATAAGATATGGAACTTCAATGGATGTTGAGTAATTGCATGAAGAGCCCCTTTCATGGAAACATAAGAAGAGCGGCATTTGCAGCCATTATGTATAACATATGGAAAAGTAGAATGAAAAGATTTTTTGAGATGGACTGAGGCCTTAGAGGAAGCGATAGCTAGAATACTAAAAATTGTTAGAAGAACCGTGATTGACTAGAAAAAACATACAGAAGACAGTAGATAATAGAAATCTTTGTAGAGAATTAGATGTGCCATTATAATTGTGTAGAAAGCGTGGCTTTGTTTGGATAGCATTATTTAGAGTATTTTTTGAGAATTATTGAAAAAAATTATTTAGATTGTTTTTTGTTGACTTTTTTTTTGAAAAGGTAAAAAAGTGTTTGAATGTGAAAAATATTTTGAAGTGACATGAAGGTGGTTTGAAAAGTGATTGAGAAGTGTTTGAATAGTTCAAAAATTTTTAAAAAAGTAGTGAAGCGGACATCTGCTTCTAAAAAATTTTTCATTTGTCCAAACGAATTTGGAAAAAAATTTTCCAAAAAATACTCCAAAAAATAAATCCAAACATAGCCGTGATTGTACAACTTGTTGTAAAAAGTTGAGGATGACCGTCCTCTATTATACGCACTTAAACGCTAAAAACAAAGCAAAAGTGGAGCTTGGCTTGAACCAAAAATAAATTAGTAGTTTTGAATATAGGAGTTGAGTGTCATAATAAATAAAAAGTGATGAAATGAAAAGTTGATTGTAAAAAATTGACCAGTTTTTATTAGATAAAAATTCGTTATTTTCTGTAAATTTTACTTAATTTTTTTATAATTATTTACATTTTTTTATTTTTCCAAATACAATTCTACACAAACAAATTGCTCCAAAACATTTGATCCCTATTATGTCCAAGTGACAATTTGCTTCTGTAAAAAAACCTGCTTTGTCTTCAATTCAACGGTCACCAGTATTACCTCCAATCTGAACCGGCGATGCTGGCCGAAGTTCATATCACGTTGATTTTCATAATTTCATCACAACATAGATGAAGAACAACCGCGACCCGCCGCCATCCCACATGTTGCCCACCTGCAATGCCATCTTTCTCCTCCCCAACTCGCATCCTCACGTCACCATTTAAGCCCCATAACCATAAGAATCCTTGCATAGTCCAAAACTTCCTATATCTTTGCTCCCAAGGCCACCTTAAAGAAGCTGTTGACTGTTTAGACCTCTTGGCAGAAAAGGGCATCCGCTTGGGCTCTAAAAAATTAGCTTGTCTCATACAGAAGTGTGCTAATTCCAAGAATCTGAAATTAGGTAGATGGGTTCACCTCCATTTAAAGGTCACTGGTCTAAAGCATCCCAACACGTTTATAGCCAATCATTTGATCAATATGTATGGCAAATGCGGCGATCATATTGAGGCACGCCAAGTGTTTGATAAAATGAGTGCCAGAAATTTGTATTCTTGGAACAACATGCTATCTGGATATGCTAAACAACTGATGGTGAAGCCTGCCAGGAGGTTGTTTGATAAAATGCCCGAGACGGATGTTGTATCGTGGAATACTATGGTAATTGTCTACGCGCAGAGTGGAATTTGTGATGAGGCTTTGAGGTTTTACAAAGAGCTAAGGAGGTTGGATATTGGATTTAATGAATATAGCCTTGCTGGGGTGGTGACAGTTTGTGTGAAGTTGAAGGAGTTGACGCTAACAAAGCAGGTCCACTCTCAAGTGTTGGTTGCGGGGTTTTCACTAAATGTGGTTCTTTCTAGTTCTATTGTTGATGCCTATGCTAAATGTGGGGAGCTGAGTGATGCTAGGAAATTGTTTGATCAGATGGCCAAAAGGGATGTTCTGGCTTGGACCACATTGATATCAGGATATGCCAAATGGGGTGATATGGAATCAGCCAGGGCATTATTTAATGTGATGCCCAAAAGGAATCCTGTTTCTTGGACTGCTATGATTTCAGGTTATGCTCGCAGTGGTATGGGCAACGAGGCCCTTGAGTTGTTTATGAAGATGATGATGCTTCGCATAAAACCTGATCAGTTTACTTTTAGTAGTTGCCTGTGTGCTAGTGCAAGTATATCCTCACTTAAACATGGTAAACAAATCCATGCACATATGATAAGGAACAGGTTTAGACCTAATTCAATAGTTGTAAGTTCTCTTGTTGACATGTATTCAAAGTGTGGCTGTCTGGAACTCGCAAAGCTAGTTTTTGACGTTGTGGGTGACAAGCAAGACCTTGTATTGTGGAACACAGTGTTATCAGCATTTGCACAGCATGGTTCTGGTGAGAAAGCAATTAATTTGTTTGCTGAGATGATGGCAGCAGGCGTGAGACCAGATCGAATCACCTTTCTTGTGCTTCTTAGTGCATGTAGTCATTCAGGGCTCGTGTATGAGGGACTTAGATTTTTTGAATTGATGAATCATGATCACAAAATTGTTCCAGACGAGGAACATTATGCTTGTTTAATTGATATCTTAGGACGAGCAGGACGATTCGATGAGCTTATGGACCAGCTCAGAAAAATGCCATGCAAACCTGATGATCGTGTCTGGAATGCCTTAATTGGTGTTTGTATGATCCACAGAAATGTAGATCTGGGAAGAATAGCAGCAAAACACCTTCTTCAATTGGATCCTCAGTCACCGGCAACCTACATGTTGTTATCAAGCATATATGTAGCACTTGGAAAGTGGGACTCTGTGGTGAAGTTGAGGCAGTTGATGAACGAGCGGCATATTAGGAAAGACCAAGCCCTTAGTTGGTTAGAAATTGATCATAACTTGCATCAAACAACTGTAGCTAATAAATTCAACTCCTCAATAGGGGAAACTAACACAATTGTCGAATTATTGGCTGATCACAGTGGAAGATGATCACTCGTTACATAATGGTAAAGGTAGAAACTTTTCTTATTTCGAAATGTTTTTGTCCTGATGAATACAAAAGGCATACGGAATTAAATTTTTTTTTTAATCGAATCCTTGTATTTATATGCTTAGATTAACGATAAACAAAATCCTGCCCGTTCTTCTTATTGTTATTTTTTGGGGGTTGGACTTGAGGAGATTTATCATTGTTCAGAAGTTTGTATGTATGGTATGGACACATTAGTGTTTATTTTCTGTCATTTTTTCTCAGTATATTTGCAAGGAATGATTGCTACAATATCTCTTTATGTTAATTGTACTTTTCACATTTTGTGAAAGCATGAAGTATCTTTTGGATTTGGCAAGCTTTTATGCGCCCAACATGATACGCACCCACACACTGTTTGGGAGGGGATTTGGCTAGTGGTCATAGTATGAAGTATCTTTTCCTAGACTGTTCATCAGTACGATAATAAGAGGTCTAGTTGTTAGTATAAGATCTGCAGCCCACATCATTGTATCACCATCTCTCCTTCTCCACCTTTTTGGCTTGGCTCGTGATTTTTGAAATATGCATGCATTATGTCAAAAGGTTTCATCCTTTTTGCTTGTTGACTTCTTTATAATGTTTTTAAACCAGAGTTTCATGGTTATTTTTGGGTGGGGAGTGAGGAAGGGAGATAAAATTTTTCATTTGTATGCATGATAGAAATAAAGGAAAATGAATGCTTCAAAGTGAATCTGTCTTTCAGACACGTGGTTTCCATTCTATCTCTAGTCATCAATCAAGCATTGAACACCAAATTAAAATGCAGGTTTGGGTTTCATGATGGTTTCTGCTATTTACACATGCTCAGATCAATAGATCCCTTGAATCTTCATGGGATAAACCTTTAAAAGGTTCCATGCTAACATGAAAAAATGATTTAAATGTGCTTATCTTTTAGAGACTCTTTCAAGCACGTAAATTCCAGTTTTTAACTATTTTCCAGAAGATATTATCAGTTTTTCTTCTGTTGAAGAATTTCTGGGTAAGCAGTAGTACCAGAAAAAGCATCGGACAACTTGAACAAGAAAGGAAGAACTTCCTTAGAGTAAAACTTCTGTGGTCAGATATTGAGGTTTTCCAGTTTTTTTTTCCCTTTCCAGCAGAAATGGACTTATCCTTCATCCAATGCTCTTCTTTTTCTTGTTGTAGTGAGGACTTTGGTGAAGCTTTTGTCAGACAGTATTTGTTTTCAAGGCTCATATTAAATTCTGCATATTTAACTCTGAGGACTATTTCTTTTCTCTGTTTTAGATTACATCTTCCAAATATGGTTCTGGCCATTATCTTTTCATACTATTCAATCCTCTGTCTTTATGCTTTTTTCTTCTTTCTTTTAAAGCTCCATATCACCTCTCTTCAACCAAATGCAAATATTTCGGTTCTTCTAGTCTTGTATTTTGTCATTGGACTGCTTCAACCCTGTACTCTGTGTCGGCTTCCTTATATCTGCGCACAGAGCTCCATATCACCTTTCTTCAACCGAATGCAATTATTTTGGTTCTTTTAGTCTTGTATTTTGTCATTGGACTGCTTCAACCCTCTACTCTGTGTCAGCTTCCTTATATATGTGCACAATATTTACTTATTATCTGTTCCTTTTTTATTTTTTATTTTTTGATCCTTTGCGTGGTTGATTTTCTGGTTTATCTGTTGATGATTTATGTGTTTTCTGCTTTATCTTTGCTGACTTTAGCTTTGAACTTTTGCCTGGATAAGTTTTTCATTCATGTTATCATATTTGGTTGGTTTTATTCTCTTGTTTTTGCTGCAGAAGTTATTATTTGATCTACATCCATCTCACTTCTTTCTTTTTTAATAGATTCTATTGGTTCGAACTAATGCAATTAATTTGGAAATTGGTTTTGGTTTTAAGCTTGTTTGAAAGCGAGATATAGTGATGTTAATGAAATAAAATGTAATTTTTTTTAGTACCAATAAGAGATATAGTTATATGGTGGGAAGGCTGTGATTTTCAGCAATAACTGAATGTTTCATTCCCTTTTTGTTTTCCCTTCAATATTTATTTTCTCTTAAAAGAGTAGTTTCATTGACATGTGTTAGGTGGAGGTAAAAGTTCCTTGTACTTTTGGTGCTTGATGTATGATCTGTTTGTTATTATCAAGATGAGACACCAAGGTTGGATCAGGCATTGTGGCTTAACTCAAAGAAGAATGGATAATCTAAGATGTTTGCAAACAAAGATACTTCTCCTGTGTTGCTAGCTCGATGGAGATAAGCCCGTGATTTTATTTGGATGAAGCAAATATGTTCTCTCAGGCGGCTTTTTGATAGGGTAATTTAATTTCTACATTTGACATGTTTTGAGTTTAATATGATTGTAAGTCGTTGGAGATGATAGTTTGACGGTCTGATTGTTTCTCCATCTCGGTTTTTTCTTTTGATTTGTATTGTTATTTACCATTCATGGGCGGTGATGTTATCTGTTTTTATATTTCATTTCCTCTTGCTCTTTTGATGAGGATTTATGCTTGCTTATGTTCCTCTTTTCTGGCATTTTTTCATAACGAAGTTTATTCTTCACAGTGGCTCCTTTCTTGGTGTTTCTATTGATTTTTTAAAATTCTTCTGCTTCTTCTTTTTTCCATTTTATGATTTGTATCCTTTAAGGTTATGAACTGATGGTCTTGTGCCTGAATTCTATTGCGTTCTTTTTCTGGTTTAACGAGGTAACAACTGGTTTTATTGAAGAAGATTTAGATTGCATCTAGTTAGGGATTTGGGATTTTGAGAGAAATGCATCTGATGGAATAATAAAACAATTCAAAAAGGACTGTTAGATCTGAGAGTGAATTATAGGCATATTAACCAAATTAATAAAAAAAAGCAAGTCACTTGTTTGTAGAAATCATTTTATGAAGCTAACAGATATAATTGTGATAATATAAAGCACACAAATTGAAGATTTGGACAAACCTGTGGCCTAAAAGTAAAAATTAAACCAATGGAAAAAAAATACCAAAAATATGGTTCTGCAATTTAAGGTCTCATAGATGGTACTGTTAATTTGAGAAAAATTCACTCTACATTTAAGTTGATCTGTGGTTTGTGATGAATTATTGCAGTATTTCGGCTCGCTATTGTTTTTCCCCTATAACAGTGGACTATGCTTTGGAAGTTGTAGTTCTAATGGTGCTTTTGGTTTTCCAGGTTGATTGCCTTGCTAGCAAAGACAGCTATTGATACTTTCTTTTACATGATAATAGCTTCATGCTATTCCATGTTTTCGGGGTGCTGACTATTTGATTTTGGTTATTCAGTGGAAAAAAGGTTTGTCAGCATTTTGTCAGGATGTTATGCAGTTAATGTCAGATGGTGGCATTCTGAACTTTTATGTGATTTTACATTTTATACACCTAATTTATCCTTATGCAGATGAAAAAGTGGTTAGAAATCGTTCTCTCACCCAAAATGGCATGGATAAATACTATGGCAAAATTAATTTTCCTGTGTATAGTTTTGACAATTTTGTTGGGCATATATGTTATCCATCCTGTTAAAAGAGTAACTTTTTCCAGACAACAATTTTAACCTGTCCCTGTACTTTGGTGTAATAATGTCCTCATTACATGTATATGAACTTGATTTGTGTATCAAACTAGTTAAATAAATAGTTACATAAAACAAAAACTCACTGTCCTTTTCTTATTTATGTTCAATTTTTGTTTGATTCAGTGCTTTTGGAATATTAAAGAGATTTCATTTGATCCATGTCTCTTCCAGGTAGTCAGAAAGTAGATGAAAAGCAAAGGTTATTGTGAAGGAACATGGAGAGCCAAAGATATGAGCAAACTAAAGCCATGAAATAATGGAAGTGCAATCCTTAAAGAACCAAATTGCTGCCTCTTTGAACCGTTGGAAAAGAAGATTTGTCTAATTCTAAGCTAAGATATATTATTCCTGGATTTTTTGCTTTTTATCTAACTCCTTTATCCTCCCATTGGATATTCTTTCTTAATTATTTGTTAGGTGGGTGTTTGTGGTGACTAAGGTTCACTGATGATCTGTAGATTCTGTATAATTGTTGCTGAAGTTGAAGATTGATAGATTGCTGGGAACAGTGAGCAACAGTAAAGTATCTTAGTTGTGGCATCAATTTGTCTGTGGAGTGAATCTTGTTCCTTTTATTTTTTTTTTATAGCAATCCTTAATGAGCGTATAATTGGCTGTAGCACTTCTAAAAACACGATTGATTCTGAAGCAGGCAGTAGAAGGGAGTAACTTGACAATTGTTGAATGCAGATTTTTACGTACCTTCAGCTCTTGAACGGGTTTTGAGTTTGAGAATAAAAGTGGAAAATTCGACCATTTTTGTATGCAAGAAAGGGTACATATGCAGACTAAATCAACTTGATTGGGAGACATTTAGATTTCTCATTTTCTCCATCCAGTCTGGTGAAATTTTTTATTTTGCTGGCAAAGATTAAAATTGCTCGTAATTTTTTTTTTTTTGAAGGGAAATTGCTCCTAATTCACTTCATATTGATGTTAGTAGGGTCTAAAACTTAATGCTTAGAAAATCTGTAATGCTTTTTCATGCTTTACATTCCTTGGAACTTAATTTGTAAATATATTGATATGCTCATCAAAATGGCATTCGTGGTTTGCAATAATAATAGATTAATATTCTAACAGTTTAGATATAATTTTTTTTAATATTCCTCTAAAAAGATCACAAATTTCACGAATTGATGTTACTTTTTTTTCTTCCACAATCATTAATAGTAAAACGAAGGAAAAAGTTATACAATATTCAAATACGTATGTTAATGTCAAAGCGGCTGTAAAAGTTTTGACTAGTTTATAATGTTGACAACTGTATAACAATGCGACATTTTTAAAGCAAACTAGTTAGTTAAAATCAAATTCTGACCAGAGAAAGAATAGAATGCCGAGCGGTTAGAGCTCTATAACTACACACCAAAAGTCCAGGATTCGAATCTTACTAAAACCAAATTCTCTTTCCCTCATGTTATAGTGTAGGTTTATCAAAAAAAAAAAAAAAAAAAAAAAATTTCTGCCCAGCAAAAACTGTCATAGAAAACACACAAAAGTAAAAGGTGAAATTGCTAGAAATGTCCCTCCAATTTTCAGAGCATTGCAGTTTAGTCCCTCCTTATGAAATGAAGCTCTTTGGCTTTGGCATATAAAAAAGTACCAATACGTTCGACCTGGGGTAAGAAGTCATAGACAATTGTTTTAAACATCGTATAAAACTTCTTACAGATTGCATATCGTATGCTAACCATGGCAAATTATTTCGTACAAATTAAAAATTTACGATATTATTTTCGAGTCTCATACTTATTATTATCATGTAATTTGAAACGTATATTTAAATTCTAGATACTTGATTGCTTGAAACACAGTTGCTGCAACATTTGTTCTACTTGTATCGAAGCTGCTATATTTTAGTTATTTTTAAACTTAAAACTCATGTTCATATTATCCATTCCATGAATTTTTAGATTGAAAGATACAAGAACTTAGATTTTATGATCAACTTGCTATGGTATGGATACCCTAGAAACTAGAACAGTCTTGTTCTATGTTACCATGAATTGATTATGAAATTGGATAGCATAACGTGAAACATGAATATCGACAATTTGTAATGCTACTTTTAATGTTTCATAGTTAAAACTAGCTTGTACATATTGATTTTATTGCTTTTATGTTGTTCCATTAAACTGTAACATATTATAATTTATATACTCCTTCATAATTTAAATACTTTCTTATCAATAATATATAAAATAACGCTTTTTCTGTAAATGGTTTGAATAAATTGTTCATATATATTAATTTTGTTCCTTCTCAGTACCCTAAAGAAAGTCTACCCTAGTAGTGTGTTTGGATGAGGTGTTTTTTAGGAAATGAGTTTCTTTGGCACAAAAAACACCCAAAAAGTGTTTTTGGCACATTTTTTGATTTTGCACACACACGCGCACACACATTTTTACACACACACTAAAATCCTACACACTCAGAATACCAAAAATACACACTCACCTTCAAACTCACACCAAGAACACCAAGAACGTACACTCACTTTCACATTCATTTTCAAACACACACTAAGAACATCAAGAACACACACACGTACATGTACATACGCATGTATGTACATATAATATATTTATTATCTATATATGTTATATATAATATATTAGATATATTATATGTATTATAATATATACATGCATATATTTATATATATTATATTATATATATGTATAGTGTGTATGCATGCACGTACATACATATGTATGTACATATAATATATATATGTTATATATAAATATATATTATATATTATATATATATTTATATATAAATATATTATGTACATATGTATGCATGCATGTACATACGCATTTGTGTACGTATAATATATTTATTATCTATATTATATATATATTATATTATATTATATATCATATATATTATATGTATTATATAATACAATATATACATATATAGATAATATATATAAATACATATATTTATGTTTTGGCCACGTCCGTTTCCACTCCGAAGAAGAAGGTTTAGATCTTTCAATCTTATGTCGCGAGAGATGTGACCTATGTTAGGTTATATATATTATATTATATATGTGTATGTTTGTATATATGTATGTACGCATGTACATACGAATGTATGTACAGTTAATATATATATAAATGTATTATATATAAATATTTAATATATATTATATATAATATACATATATAGATAATGTATATACATACATATATTTATATATATTATATTATATGTATGTATGTATGTATGCATGTATGTACATACGTATGTAGGTGTGTATAACATATATAAATATATTGTATATACATATATTATATATTATGGATATTTATATATAAAAATATGTATGTACGTATGTATGCATGCATGTACATACATACATATGTATGTATGCATGCATGCATGTACATACGTATGTATGTACGTATATATTATATTATATATATAATGCAAATACATATATTATATATATGTGTGTAGGTATATACGCATGCCATGTATGTGTGTACGTGTGTATTTATGTTTATGTGCATGTGTGTGTTTACAAATTTGGATTTTGGACAAAACCCCCCTAACTGTTTCTAAAAAATAATATTGTCCAGATACTAATCGTTTCTAAAAAAATATCTATAGTAAATTTTTTTAAAAAATCTCCCCAAAAAACAACCATCTACGCAGTTTTTTTGAACGTAAGCAAGTATTTTTACAATCCCAATCTCATCGTGCATTCGGGAACGATCCGTAATCTAGGGGCTAAATTGAAATCATTTCGATAAGTGAGAGGCCGTCTTATAAATTTACCCAAAAAAAAACAAAAAAGAAAAAAAGAATAAAGGATTACCATAAAATTAATTAGAAATATCCTCAAGACAACACAAGAAGAGAGCGATGAGAGTGTGAGCGAGGGAGGTGGGAAGTGAGGAAATGGCGTCCCAACTGAATTACTACCATTATTCTCCAACGGTGGCCTCTGCTCTTCCGCGCTTCTCTTTACTGCGCTCCAAACCTTATTCTCCAAACCATTGTCAGATATTCTTCCTCTTTTCTCTGTCACATATATGTGTTCAGTCAGATAAGAAGGCTGGATAACTTGTTACTGTTAGAATTGACTTTAATTTGCATATTTCTTTGGTTATTTTCAACTGATAAAGAAAACCCACAAGTTGAAATGGAAGGGGCCTTTTTTTTTTTTGGACTAAAGAATTGATTTTTGTCATATGGGATTGCAGCCAATTTGGAGCTAGTCAGGACTACTGTGAGATGCAGCTTGGATAATGAGAATTGCTCTCCATCAGACCTCTCATCACAAGACACTGATAAAGTGGTCTGCTCCCTTTTCACCTCTTTTTTTTTTTTTTTTTGTCTTTTTGTGTTTTTACTTTATTGGTTTTCATATGGGATCATTGATAGTTTAAGGCAGACTATACAAAAAAATACCCGATGCTTTTGCTAGCTCTCGGTTGATAAGCTGACATTCTGATTTTTCTGAAATTTTAAACTTATTACGGGATTTTGTAGGTAAACCTGCAACGAGTAAAGTTTGGAACTTTATTTCGAAAGCAATTTATTTTTTCTTTTTTTCTTTTTCTTTTTTGGTTCATCTTAGTTATGATTTTAGTTGTTTTTAAGGAGGTTAAAGGCTAATTGTGCCGTGCCTTGGAGCTCGCGAGTAGCTATATTCTGTGTTCATTAGATTTAGATGTATCACCAATGCTAACTTGTCATCAAATTTTAGTTGTCTTGCGAACAGCATGCTCAGGCACTTTGAAGGTGAACAAATAAGAATACAGTAGATACACGTCAGTAGATATATGAATAGTTTAGTTGGAGAACATACTGACGATTTCCCAACTTATTAATTATAATGATTATCTTATTTAGATACTTCTGTGTATAGTGACTGCTAAAACAATTTTGTGGGTTATACTGTAGAATGATTACAATTTGAATGGTGGCTTCCTGTGAAACAGGTTTTGAACGCGTCAATTCCACGACGTTGGTGTTTGACTTGTTTATGTTCCACAGTAGCATTGATAAATGTTCGTGGCAGTTCTGTTTCTGAACCTAAGGCAATTGCTTCAGAAGGAAAGGAAAGAGCTGTTTGTCGGAACTGTGGGGGTAGTGGAGCTGTTATTTGTGAGTTTAGAAAATTGCATTTTGTTCTCTCTATCTCTTTTCTTCATTTGGTTCACTTTTTATGAAATGTCAAGCTTATATCCGTAATTAGTAGAAATCTGAGACATATATGGAGTTTGGAGCTCCCATTGACTACCCATGTGATTTGGTCAATTAAAATGACTTGCACAGAAACACACATACTATGTATATGTGTATAGCAGATTTTGTTCAATGATGTTTACAGTTAATTCTCTTCCGATGACTACAATTGCATAACCATAGCTAGCTTGTCCTAAGGGCAGCTATGCATATATCATAGATCCTATTTTTCGTAGGAAAGATAGAAGTTAAATGACATGATGCTGGCTAAACTTTTATTAGACTAAAACTATATTATAATTTGCATAAATCAACTGAATCTTCATTACCTGAAGTTCATTGTACATGAACCGTGTAGTAACATCACAACCCTATCTTGTAATTATTTGTCTTGAAATGGCAAAAGACCGTATGCCAGGAACGGATTATTGCACTTAGTGCATATGGTGTAGTGGATTACGGAGATGGAACAGGGTTGAGATGTGGAGATGGGCCTTTCTATATACATAAACAACGCTCATTTGACACAACCATTTCATCTCAATACTGGTGACCACATACTGCACAAGGAATGTTTTTGCATACATGATTCCTGCATTGCCTTTTCATGTTACAAGTACATTGTAGTTAATCACAGTCAATGCTTAAAATAGAGAACCTTCATGATACAGAATATATATTTCTTATTATTGCAAATATAAGTCATATTTGGTTTTACTGTTTATTTGTACCTATGAGGTGTTTGTTTGCCTTTTTATTTAGGTGATATGTGTGGTGGTACAGGAAAATGGAAAGCTCTGAACAGAAAACGTGCAAAAGACGTTTATGAGTTCACTGAATGTCCCAATTGTTATGGTATGCAATCCTCACTAATGAATTCTGAATTTCTTTACCTTGAAAAAGCTCTGCTGTTAGTTGTTATAAGACGTGTGAGTCTGAATCTCAGGGGAATTAACAATGATAGCTTCAGGGCACTACATTTCTATATAAAGGTGGCACTAAATCACTAATTATTCTATTTTAATAATATCCGCATAAAGTAGTTACCAGAATGGGTGATAATTGTTATTTTATATAATTTCTTTAAGTGTCAGTCATTCAGCAGGATATTTTTCTTGGTCATTTGTATGACAATCAAAATGATTGATTTTGTCCCACTGGATCTGCATCTAGCATACGGGAGGCAGCCAGGTTTGAATACTGTTTGATGTAGTTGATCAAACATCTGGGACAATGCCAAGATTTTGGAACTCTTACTTTTACTACCTGTGAAGCCTGAAGTAGTAGCTATCTTGATTCATCTTTCTACTACTCTTAGGTTGTTTTTTGAAACGTGGATTTGGTGACCAGGGATTTATGTCAGTGTATATTGATATTGTTGATTTTGATTCCATAAGCTGGAAACTTCTTTTTATTACTTAATAATGCAAACAATGCTGTTCTATTAAGTTCGTAATAAGTTTCTTTTCAATTACCTCAGAACACTGAGGGGAAATACACTGTTTCGATATTGGTGGTGAAAAATTTAGTTACAAACTAGAGCAAAATACAAAACATCTATGTCAGGAAATTATGTGGTAGAATGGTTATACCACTTATATCATGCAGTTACACTGATCTGATATGACTGAATTAAATATCAGAAAAATTTGCACACTAATTTTTCATAGAATCTGAAGCCTTCGTTCTTCTGAAGAGATGGGCTCAAGAAATTCAAGACCTTTTCTTTGGCTCTATTCACCTAGCAAGCAATTGGCAAAGTTTGTTTCAGGCCAGATAGGCTAATACATGCAACCTGGTTTTGAATTTGACACTAGATAAGGTGCAATAGTGATTGTATAAGCCCATGCTGGAGCTTTACCAACGAAGTTTCTTACTACATTCTAATGATTCCAAAACCACATCTATGTTTAGCTAAACATCCTAAAACATTATGTATCATGGCTTGAAGTTTATCGTCATTATTTGCTTTGATACTTTATTATGAAATGTCTTTCACCACCTTCAAATGATGACTTTGAAGGAATATCTCCTTGAATTATTTTCCAGCAATTTACATCCACCATCTGCCAAACCAAACCATCAGTATGTACTCATCTACAGTATGTACATTGAACATTCATGATCACTTTTATTGGCTACTACCATTCACATTAAGCCTGTCATAGAGAAGGTTGCTTTCAATGTACATATCTATGCCACTAAATACGCACAGATATGCATGGTATAGATAGAAGTGCATATTGTAAAATTGTTTGCATGGAAAGCAGCATAATGTAAACTTAGTTTTTGAGTTACGGAGAGAAGTATGGAGTACAAATTATCAAAACGGTAGTTCAGACTTTAAATGCATGGGTTTTGATATGCGGAGAAAACTACTGATCCAAAAAGGTGTAGTTTTCAGTATCTTTCTGCAGTATGGTGGCCACTGATCAGAGCTTGCATGCTACTCTGCTTTAACATGGTAAAAAGTTTTCTGTTCGCATTGTGTTGCAGGTAGAGGGAAACTTGTATGTCCTGTATGTTTAGGAACTGGTTTGCCAAACAATAAAGGTCTGCTCAGAAGGCCAGATGCAAGACAACTGCTTGACAAGATGTATAATGGTCGCTTGTTGCCAAACTCTTAGGCAAGGTCCCTAATTCTTTATTAAGTGTTTTTTTTTTTTGGTCTCTACTTCCATGCTATCCATCATTGTTTGTACAGTACTTTTCAACTGAGTCACATTTTTAACTGCTGTTCCTTTCAGTTAGTAGTTTATACTTTCTTTGACTTCAACTCTTGGTGTGTGTGTTCATTAACTTTTCACCTCTACTTCACTATGCAGTTAACAGCGGGATTACACAGGAATACACTTGGCAGAATTGATAGAACTGGAACTAAACAGTTGTGGAAAGAGTGAATATGATCTGTGCTTCTCAAATATAATGTCTTGAGTGACCATAATATGTTCTCTTTTTCTTTTGTATCCTAATTTTACTTCAATTCTTTCCCTTTTCTGGATAAAATTTTTCCGGATTTCCCAAGCATAATCGGGGTGTTATTTAACTGATCTTGCTTGAGATTAGTCATAATGGTAAATATGTGTCTTCTAGTTTCTAATATAACACTAACCTCTTTTCCTGTTTGTTAAGCTTTTCAAGCAAATTTCTTGACCCGTTTACTTAGTATATTCAGTTGCAACGATTGGCGAGATTTAGACAGCCATAATGTTAGGATAAACGGTAGCACTTTTGCTAGTTAACAAAGCAAATTTCTTGACCCGCTGTATATTCAGTTGCAACGATTGGCGAGATTTAGACAGCCATAATGTTAGGATAAAAATTAGCACTTTTGCTAGTTAACTAGTCTAAAATTACGTGCGTTGTACATTGTACATATTTTGTTTTATTTTGGTTTATGATACTTAATCAAATAATTTATTATTTTAGACCAATATAAAATAAAAAAAAAATCTAACTGTCTAAATCATTTTATTAACTCTATGACAATTAACAAAAAAGAACAAAGTCTATCATACATTAAAGAAAAATTATTTGGAGTACTATACCACTACTATATTTCTTTTTCAACAAGATATATAAAACACTTTTAAAGTAATTTTAGTTTATATCTTAGTAGAAAATTTTAGAAAACCAGTGAAACGTAGACGAAGGAAAGGGACATTAAGGCCTATGAAAAAGTTTCAAAATTAACAATCCTTTTTTTTTTCTTAATTCCAGACATTTTCTCTTAAAAGTGTAACTATCGTGTCCTAAAAATCGATTAAGTAAAGGGTGCGGGTGAGGTCGTTGACTGTCGCGTCCCGAAGAGACGGTCCGGTCTCGGTGACCCTTTTCGAAAATAAAGGTTTTGAAAAAATCGTGCGTGTGTAAAAAAAATTGAATTTTAGTGAAAAAAGTGTATTTTAAGAAAAATGGTATTTTAAAAGAAAATAAGACCGGGACTAAAAGTGCGACAATTTTGGCCAAATGATTTTTGAAAAAGGGCTTTATTTTAAAAAAATGGAGTCGTCACTTGGTACTGAGTTTGGGTGTACCAAGTCACCTAAAAAAATCGTTTAACAAAACAAAAATAAAAATTTTAAAGAAAAATCATTTAAAATCCTTTTTCGACTCCGATCTACGAAAAACGAGAGAAAAAGGTCTGGGAGTCACATTTGAAGAAAGGGAAGGCAAAGGCTTGCGCCTAAGGCACCCTTTCAACCTAGCCGAGGCTAATTGTGGGGTTTAATCAAAATTTTCTAAATTAACCCTAGATTCTATCGCGTTCGGATGTATCTAAATGAATACAAATCCTAAGTGTATATGTGGGAATCGAGAAGGTTGGAATGTTCCGTCGAGGACTTGATCGGGATTATTGCATTAATTGCGAAACCCGAGTCGAGACCTCGAGGGAGTCACGAGTGTGAATGCAAAATGAAATGAAAAAAAAAATATAGATAATAAGTGGTCGAATAAAGTGGCATGCAACATGACGGGTACGGGAGACTAATAATTCGTGACTGAATATTCCTACTCACGGAGGGAGGAACGGCATGTACGCCACCGCTTTTCACGTGAGTAGGTGACTATTTCTAGTCGAAACACACAAAATGACCTAAATTCTAAGTGAGATGCAACCTAGATGTCATGCATTTGAAGATGTGTCAAAAATAAATAAATAATAGTAGTAATAATAATAAAAATCATGCAAAATAGAAAGAAAACTAAAAATGTGTGAAGTGGGATGTAAAAATGCATACGAGTGCACCTAACACTAAAATGCCCTAAGGATATAGCATTGGACTAATCCTTTCTAGGGATCCCCACTAGCGTTGGACTAGTGAGGAAATGAGAAAAAGCCACAACTAGCGTTGGACTAGTGTGGTGACAGAATATCAAAATTGATAAAACATAAATTAAAATAGTTAAACATAAATCGAAAGCAAATAAACATAAAAAGACATATAAGATCACATAGGAGCACATAACATGTAAGCATGATATCTAGATGCAAAACCCTAAAAAAGTGGTCAAACAAATAAGCATGTAAGTACGCAAAAGCAAATAAACCCTAACTATTACATCGGGGGCTTAATTTACAATTTAAAAGGGGAAATTAAAAATGCTCTATCTATTATACTTTCTATCTAATTACACAATTTTTTCTAAAATATGAGAAAAATAATCTAACTATTACATTGACTAGCTAAATACAAAAATATTACATTTTTATCAAAATAATAATAAAGAAATAATAAGATTTAAAATGAAATCGTGTGAAAGAAATAAATACGCAAAAAGCATGCCAAATAGGAAATATGTGAATAAAATTCATAAAAATCACATAAGGCATATTGGAGCACATAAAAGAAATTAATAAGTAATGAGGGTACCTTTTGAAGATCCGGTACAAATACTTAAGAAAATGAACACATGAGTCAAGATATCTCAATATAAAGCAACAAAGCATAAAAGATGAAATATTGGACAAATTGGGGTAAACATGTAAAGTTTAGCAACTAAGGGACTAAAATAAAATTCTATAAAACTTAGGGGGTAGAAATTGGAAATTCACATAAGTCAAAGGAGTTAGGAATGCAAAATTAAAGTAAATTGGGGGAAAAATATAAATCCTATCAAGGCAGGGGAATAAAATAGAATCTCAAGCAAACTAGGGGCCAAATCGCAAATTTAAGCAAGTATGGGACTCAATTGTAAAATTAGAACTATGTAAGGGGCAATAATCAAATTTCAGCAACTATGGGGCACAGACGTAAATTAATGCAGGCCTAATTGAAAGCAATTAAACAATGAGGGGGCAAGCTGTAATTAAGAGGACTTAATAAAATAAAATAAAATAAAATAACTCCAATTTTAGAGGGACTACTCTAAATGACTAAATTGTAAAAAATAAAAAATAAAAAAATATAAGAGTTTAGGAGGTAAATAACATATATTAAAATGAGCACTAAATTAGAATAAAATTAAAATGTGTGCTAAGATAAAAGTTAAACTAGACTAATTAAATACAATTAGCTATTAACTCGAAACTAAAAACTAAACCAGAATCAAAATTCAATTACACATTTTTTTTATTAAACTAAAACAAAGACAAAGAAAAATAAATCAAATTAATAAAACACCCCACCCCCTCCATTGTCTTCTTCTTCTTCAACCTTCTACCCAATTTCTCTCTCACCTCTCTTTCTTTCTTCTCCACTCGTTTCCCTCTGCTTCTCTCTTCCTTTTCTTTCTTCCCTCCGACCTCCCTCTCTCTTTTTTCTTTCTTTCTCTTCGGTCTCTCTTCTCTCGGTCTGCGTTTCCCTTCTCTCCCTCTCTGGTCTTCCCTTTTGTTCTCTTTTAGTCCGAACTCTCTCCGATCTCTCTTTACTCTCCGAACCCCCCCTCTATCTCTTTCTTTGTCGTCTTCTTCCTTCAGGAAAATAGAAATCCCCTCCTAAATTAGTTTCTCCTAGCCTCCGATTTCTATTTTTGGGGAAAAAAATTTAATGGAGGAGGCCAGCGGTGATAGAATCTGTGTTGATGAATATGATTTTTTTTTGTAACTGAAATTTGTGGTTCATATGACTGATTGTGATGATGTGTACAATTGTGGTGATTGAAGGAGTGGATTTCTGTGTGGTTAATTGCTATTTTTCTACAGGTTTGAGGGAAAAAAAATGGCGTGGGAAGGCTACGCATGGTCATGGGTGGCTGAGTATGTGTGTGTGCGTGCAGAGGAGGAGCTATGGATTTTGATTAGTGATTTGATAGCTTTCTGATGAAAATTTGGGCAGTGGGAGGTGATGTTGGCTGCTGTATGTTGAGGCTTTGGGGCTGTGCGGTTGAATTTGGTGATTTGGGCTGTGATTTTGGGGTTTAGGCAGAGAGAGAGAGAGGGAACAAATCTTGGGTGGTTCACTAACGAAGTTGAAGTCTAGTGAATTGAGTGGTGGTTTGGGAGGTTTTTTGAGCAATTCTATGGGGATTTTGTGGTGATGATGGTGATTGCACAGGGGTGGTAGCAGGCTGTGGGAAATGGGGTTGAGTAGGTCGCAGTGGAATTGGTCTCTCTAGTTCTGTGGTTGGGGACGTAGTGATTGGACGATGTCCATAGGATGGTGGTGAATCATTTTAGTGGGTAAGCCTGAAGCTGGTGATCTAGGGTCTAGTGTGAAGCTACCTGGCAAAATACAGGGGCAGAGACTTGTGGGAATTGGGGTGGTTCAATAATAAGGCCTAACGAAAGACTCAATGGTGGAGTTTGTGTTCGTGGGCATGCTGATTTTTTGGCCGTGGTCTTGTAATTGGTAGTGGGGTTGTGTTTGGATGTTATAAGGCTATTATGGTTTACTTTTTGGGATTTGTAGAGGGGATTGATGAATTGGAGAGTGGCTGTGTGATTTTTTTTTTTGTTTGCAGAATCTGTATTTGTGGTTTTCTTGCTGTTTTCTTTGCAGGCTGTTTGGGTCACAGAGGTGACGGTGGAAAGGTCTTTGGTTGCGTGAATGGTGGGCGGTGATGGTAGAGAGAGGAGACGGTGGAATAGAGGAGGAGATAGGCCGGATGACAAGGGGAAATGGGCTGTTCGGTGGTGGTGATGAAGTGATTAGGCAGGGGATGAAACACGGTAGAGGACAAAAAGAAAAGGTTACAAAACCCAGAAAAACAAAACTAAATCCCCAAGAAAAACAACATGAAGATCCAGCGACAGAAAGAAAATCCAACAAACAAGAACAGGAGGATAGTTCAATAGCTTAAATAAGATTCCTAACAAATATACACTAATTAATCAATTAATCAGATTTACCCAATAAAAATGGAAGAAAAGTAAATGATACAAGAAGAAGAACTCACCTTTTGAACTTTCAAAATGATCTAGTGATGAACAGTTGCTTTAAATTGAAGTTGATGATGAACAGTGCCGGATATGATGAATAGTAACCGGGAATTGAAAAAAAATGGAGTGTGTGTTTTTGGTGTTTTGCTATGTGTTTTGATCCTTAAAGTAGTAAAGTAAAAAGTGTTTTTAGGATTTTTTGATTTTTCTTCATTTGTTTTTTGCTGATTAAAGGGGTATTTATAGGCCACTTGTCTTGTTGACCAAAAATGCTATAAAATAACAAAAATGCCATCGGTAATAAAAATATTAATTTTATTTAAAAAAAATTTAACCCCAAAAATTAAAAATTAATATAAAGAAATGACAGCAATCTCTAAAATTTTCAAAAAAAATTCAAAGTAGATTTCAAAAATAGAAGCTAGAGCTTAAAGCTGATAAAAACGCGCTCGAGGTGTGAAATGATGATTTTGCCCCTAGACAATGAAAATACACAAAAAATGGCTAGTAGCTTAAAAAAATTACCAAAAATTAAAAATAAGCTTAAAACACTAGAAAATGCCTTTATGACTCAAAATTGACAAAAAATGAATTTAAATTGTAAAATGACGATTTTGCCCTTGGACAATGAAAATTCACAGAAAAATAGGCTATTGACCTTGAAAAATTATCAAAAATAAAAAATGAGCTTAAAACCCTAGGAAATGCATTTATGACTCAAAATTGGCAAAAAAATGAATTTAAATTGTAAAATGACAACTTTGCCCTTGGACAATGAAAATTCACAGAAAAAATAGCAACCGTTTCTGAAAAAATATAGAAAATTTAGAAACATGCTTAAATAATTAGAAAAATGAATTTGGAACTAAAGATGAGCTAAATGGTGTTTGTGAGGTGAAATTAGCATTTTGCCCTTGTGCTGGTAAAATATAAAAGAATACCAATTAAATCCAAAAAATCATAAAAAATTAACAAATTCACATGAAAGTAAAATATGAATTTAAAACCCCCAAAAGCTGATAGAAAAATATTTACAGATAAAATTACTACTTTGCCCCCCAAATTATTGAAAAATTAAAATTTGACCCAAAAAACTGCAAACATGCCCCCCAATGTTTGAAAATAAATGGTGTATCAAAATTTGGTATCTACAGTAATAGTTTAATGCAAAAAGAAAAAAAATTCCTCTTCCATCCTATTTTATAACAATTAGTATATATATTCACAAGATGAAAAATACAATAAGTTTTGAACCCAAAATACTCAATCTAAAGGATATAATAAATAATACAGAATAATAATTTTATTTGGAGAAAGGTGAAAAAATTTTCACACCTCATGTCTTCAACTTATGTTTATTATCCAGACAGTGGTGATTCTTCTTTGAGTGAATAGGTATGTCTTGAAATGTTTTAAATCTAAATTACAAGTTTGAATATACGTGTTTTTTTTTTATCCACTACTTAACTAATATGACCATGGGACAAGTATAGACACATCTTTGGTGATTGAAATCCTAACCTATCAAGGTATTTGAATGATGGATTTTAGAATTAATCTCGATAATTTAACTTGGATTATGTTGCAATACAAAACTTCATTTTCAACTTTATTGAACTAAGCAAATAAATATAGAGATTTACAATGGGAAATAGAATACTTTGAGCAATACAAATTTCTTAGTAGATAATTTTATAATTAATTTAGTAAATGAATAATGCATAATTCAAAGGTAATGAAATAGTTTGGATTGTATCATAAGATTGAATACTATATGCTATATGAATGTGTGTATGTGTGTGTGTGTGTATTCTTTTCTTTTTCTAGAAGTTAACTCCAAATGGTTTCTATCTTGCTTCCAATTTGTGAGCTGGTTTGTTTACTTCACTAGAAAAATTCCTTGAGCTCTCAATGTGTGATTGAAATGATCAAATTTCATTAACATAACTTTAGAACTCCCAACAGGTAGACAATTCTTAGTTTAAATTTATAAACACATTTCAATAGCAACAATATATGCAGAAAAATGCACAAAAGAGAAGACCTAGTTGTGAATGAAAATAAACATATCTTGGCATCAACGCTACTCATAGTTTCTCCATACTTTCTCATTCTTGCATTATAAGGTGCTATTTAACACTGAAGAATCTCTTCAATGGACCATTGAACATTGCATGAACGACAGAAGAATGTGGCCTATTTTTTCATGTCTTTGTGCAAAAGTTAGTACAACATGTGTCAAAATAACTTTAAAATTCTAACCATTATCATTTGGAATAAATCTACATTAAATAATAAGAGAATTACACACATTTTGAATTGTGAGGCTACTTTAATCATTGTCACAAATTATTGCAAACTATTTGGCTAACATCATTCTACGTGGAGAGATCAAATTATATATATTCCAAGAGTACTTTAGGACTACCAAATGGAACTTTTATAAAACTCACTATTAAAATTCCTTCAACTTTTGCTTGTGGAAATAGAAAAAATTAATCTTAGGCCTATGTAACCCATGGACTCTTAAACTAAATAGTGTTTACAAAGTTGTTTATGAGGTTGTTCTTAGTTGGAATTTGAAATAGTAAATAGTTTTAAAAAATATAATTTATCAAAACACATATTAACATTATTATATGGTTTTTGAAATTTTAATTATAAAACCAATTCGTTAGTCAAAATAAAAGAGTAGAGAACCACAAAATCCTAACTCACAAACAATGAACATTTCTTAAAGGCTGGGAATTCATTTTTAATCCATCAAAATAAAATTATAATCATTAGTAGTCAAAGTTATACCTCTCTCACTTCTTTAACCAAAATAAAGGATCAATATTTTTCAAATAATTCCTTACCCATCCATTCTAGTCATGATTTTTTAATACTTACAAAAATTTATAAAACAGTACCTACTACCATATGCTCCAAGCACTATTGACATTCCAATTTACTAAAATTAATCTTTAATTCAATTTTGATATTCATTTTTTGGACACTAACTAATTAACATAGTTTTCTATACATTTTATACAACTGATTTTTTCACAAACAATAATTCGTTGAATACCATTCATGTACCATTTTTAGTTGTCACTAATGTACCAAGTATAGGTAATTATGATATGCAAAGTAAGTGTTCCCATCACTTGATATTATTCATTTTATTAAGTTGGTACATTTTTTGGTATGCAATAAATTTTGAAATAATTAAGCATGTAAATAGTTGAATAAGCCTAACCAAGAGCATTAGAGAGTTTAATCAACTCTGGGTAGACACAGTGCATTTGAGTGCTTATGTGTCAAAAGTATATAGCATATCACATATTTACATGTAGATTACTTTGGTTCTCAGACTTTCTCAAGTAGACTACTTATTACCAACATTAGGAGCCATTTGGTTTAAATTACTCAATCACTATTACGATGAATATCGCTAACCTTACTATGATTATAGGCTTTGATGATTCCCCAAAAAATATTTGGTTTAGTAATAGAATAGGTATAAAAATGCTTAATGAGTTTGATAGAGTAATATTTTGAGGAGAATCATAAAGACACCAGTTAATTACTTTGATTCCGATTGAAAGATCGTGATATTTATTTTCCAAACATCAACAATTAGTGTCATTATTACTGACACCTATTCTCTTCCCTGATCCCCTAAACCAAACATCCCCTTACATGTAGGCAGCCAGGAGGCATATTGTCATGTGGATTTTCTCCTATCCCATAAAAGATTAAAGTGTGAATGCCTTCTTCCTTTATATAAGTTAATTTTTTTGTGCATTTACTAAGAAAATAATAATGTAAAATTTTCCTTTCAGAAAACAAACATTCAGTTGTATCTTACTCATTGTATTAAATCAGTTAGTAACAAAGCTTATATTAAAGGGTCACTGGATAATCCTCTTTCTTGTGTTTCTTGGAATCTTCTAGTTCAAGCTGCAAGGTAAAATTTGGCTAGCTTTCAGTTTCATGAGCTAGTTTTTGCTTCTCTCTCACACAAGAGAAGGATGTACGGTAAATTAATTATTTAAAGGTCGAAATGAGCACAAAATATCATATAATCACTCAAGATATTGGCATGGAATTGATGCAGGCTGGAAGATTGCTCTCTGGAGAGTCATTCCTTTGATGCTTTATTAAACATTCAGAAGTTTCTAAGGAATAAGTTTAGTAGGATCATCAGAGCCTCTGTCATTATTATTATTATTATTATTATTATTATTATTATTATTTTGGATTTCTACAATTTATAATATACTTATTGCTAAATAACTTTGTCAAATCTCTATATTTAAGGGACCCAAATTGATATTGTATATTTGAAAAATCCATACTTATTATGTCTCTAAGGTCTTTTGTTAAATATGGTTTCTATGGTGTGTGTAATATTATTAAGATTAAAGAATTTGTTTAAGTAAAGTTTAGTTCTTTAAGCATGTTAGGTTCAATTAATGTTTAGTTCTTTAAGCATGTTAGGTAATTGAACTATTATTGTGTACTTAGGAGTTTTGTGGGGTTTTTTAACTATCAATATCTGTTGACATGAAGATAAAAAACAACATTTTCATATTAACACATATACATCTATCATTGCTTGGATAATCAACACAGACAAATATTGACACAAGGGAAAAGTAGATTACATACCTTGCATCTACTTTGAGGAATCATCATCATCATCATCATCAATATTAAGGTTCCTTAGACAAATGTTATTGACCTTATCAAATATAGCATAATATTTCAACAAATTCAAACAAATAAAAAATTCATAATTAGTCAAAAAAATCCAATTTATATATGAAAATTTGAGAATAATTTTACAAGCATGATAAACAATTACCTTGGTAGAAGCAAATTTAGTACGTGCAAAATCTTCTTTATGCACGTAAATAATTCATAGTATTTTGTCTCTCATAAAGACAAACAAACTCTCTTTTTCTTATTCTAATGATGAAAAATTCTTTTTTCATTATTTTTCTAAATTTAAATGATCACGTTATTTTTGAAATTATTTAATCCTTCCAATCTTTTTATTATTCATTAGTTTCTAAAGAATTTCCAAAGCAGTTTAACAAATTTATTCCTTAAAAAATTAAAGAAAAATGATTTAATAAAACTATATTCCTAAAGTAAATGCTCAATATTAATATTATAGAAATAGCCCTAACAATCATAAGAAAAGGCATCCAGAATATTGCCATTAATTCCAGTGACGAACACAGTCGCTTTAATGCTATTCTTCTAAATTTAATCATGTTATTTTTGAAATCTTTAGTCCTTCCAATCATTTTATTATTTTTAGTTTCTAAAGAATTTCTAAAGTAATTTGTAAAATTTGAAATTCCTTCCAATTCACAAATTTATTCCTTAAAAAATTAAGATAGATGCTTTAATAGAAATTATATTTCTAAAGTAAATATCCAACATTAATATTACAAAAACAACCCTAACAATTATAAAAAGTTAAAAAAAAATATGTAGTATTGCAGTCAATTAGTCTTATAAGTGTACTATGGGAAAGAAAATCTAATTCAGTTGACAAAATTTGCCATTATTCTTTAGTTTTTGAAAATTTCTAAAGTAATTTCTAAAATTTGAAATTCATTCCAATTCACAAATTTATTTCTTAAAAAATAAAGGAAAAATACTTTAATAAAAATTAATTCGTAAAGTAAATATTCAATATTAATGTTACATAAAGCCTTAACAATTATAAGAATCCATAATATTGCTATTAATTTTTTTGTAAAGTTGCTATGGGAAAGAAAATATAATTCACTCAACACAGTCACTTTCTTATAATATCAATTGGTTATTTCTTTTTTTTTTGATAAAGAAAATTGAAAATCCATTAGTATAGAGCAAAAATTCTGCCATTAGAACATTCAAAACAAAATGCGAAAATGACTGATCAAAACATATTTGTGAATTAGTGCCGACAACTTCCTAAATGAAACGAAAATCATGATGGTTACTTTTTTTTCTCCATTTTCCTATATTCTTGTTTGTCTGGCTGTTACTTTTAAAACGAGATCTTACAAAATATATGTAGATTCCTACAACACAACATCTTAATTTGGCTTGATTTTATCATCTTAATTTAGCCTAATTTTATGCAAACCAATTAATTTACAAGGCTTATTTTTTGAACAATTTCTTTATTTAACTTAGTAAGTTCTAGTGGATGAAAAACTCACATTGATCCAGCAATCAATCATGTTTTGTTTCTTCAAGGCAAGCCTTTTTTTTTTTTTCGCTTTGGCTCAAATATCCCATGCTTATCATGGGACTTCAGTAATGTCTTGCTTTGATTTCTTGCAATGATTCTTGACTTTTTTTTTTTTTTGGTTGACGACAGACCATCCATGGCTACATCTATTAGGAAAAAAAAAAGAGAAAAAGAAAACCTTGAATGAGATAAAAAATAAAAAAAGTAACTATCTAATTGACCTCATAAGAATTTTTGTTACCAAAAAAAAAAGATGACCTCAAATTGTTATCTAGAAAAACATTGAATAGAATATTTTTGGAACTAATCGTAGAGTCATGTAGTACTAATTTCGAGACAGAACCTACAAGATTCTAGAGGTTGCAATTAACGCAAATTTTTAGCAATTACTTCAAAAAGCTATTGTTAAAATATGTCAAACCATATTCAATTCTAATATTTAAGAATTCGTTTTAAATTTTCAAAACTCAACCCCAAGATTCTCATTGCAAAAAATTCCTTTATTTTTTTGTTTAGTTAATTTCTAAAATTAAGCCCTCTATAGTTTCATTCCATAACGAAATAAGAAAGTATAATACAACAAATTTCTCTATCTATCTATAGTGTTATATAAATAGTACAAGGTAATTTCCAAAGCCAATCTTTTTATTATTCTTTGGTTTCTCCAGGAATTCTAGGCTCTGTTTGTTTGGTAGTGTTTTTCATAAACTTTAAACATGTTTTTCAACTATCTTTTTTATTACACATGCACATTTACCAAGAAGAATCTTTATAACAATTACAGTAATAGTTTTCAAAAGACACTCTAAAAAACATTCATCCCACTAATTTCTAAAACTAAAAATTCCTTTTAATTTACAAACTTATTCCTTAAAAAAACTTAAGAAAACATGCTTCAATAAAACCTACATTGCTAAACTAAATACGTAATAATAATATTATAGCAATAACCTAACAATTAGAAAGGCAGGCATTTAATTTTAGACAAATGATGTTGCCATAAATTTATTTTGCAATGACACTATGGGAAAGAAAAAGTTAACCACTCGCTCAACTCTCTTCTAATATGTATAAGATTATTAAAAATCCATTTTTCCGATCCGTTATATAATCATTCAGCATAACTAGGAAACGTGAAATATGTCGTTACTCAACTTGCACAATCACTTAAACCATAAAGAGATTTAAGGCTGTCTGACAATGTCTATTTTGATCAGCCATCACAGCTCAGTGCTCACAATAAGGTTCTAGTGCCAAAAATTAGTATTTTCGCAGTCACAGCTATTTAAGACTTTAGAGGCAAAGGGACACAGGCAGTTAGCAGGGATCAGCCTGCCAATGTTTGCACCGCTTGAATTTCAGAACCAAGTACTATGTGACATTTCCATGCAACCATTTCGTGTTGACAGAATGAACGCGCTTTCACAGGTGCAGAACAAGATTGCTCCTGCTAGATTCGGAAAGTGAGCATTCAATCAAGCTCAATCTTCCTTAACTTTGATCTACTTCCAGCAGGATCAAGATTATTTGACTCGACTTCATACATCTTAAATCCTATTCTCATAAAGCATCAAATGAGGAATAGCAGCATAACTAATAAGATGAAGGCAATACAGCAAAATAATCCTTTCTAATTGTTCTGCAACATCGATGGCAAAAATTGCACCACGCACGGTTGATGGAAGGATGTAAAACCAGCAACAGTAATAGTGTTAGTTTTTCAAATCAGTGACACGACAACATGGCAATATGTATTGAAAGTCGTTTCAAAAAGCTTGCTCAGATGGCTAGACCCAAAGGTGGAAGACCTTAATAATCCAGAAAAGGGAACTACTGATAACGGTAGAGCAAGGGGCCTTTAAACGTTCCAATTTCAGAGTACATCCAGAGTCTGATTTTATAGTTTTCATCCTTCAATATAGGCAACTCAAATACAAGTTTTTTTCTCTCTCATAGTCCATATCGCTAGCTATGGAAAAACTGCGATAGGAAATATCCCATTGGAAACCAAGCCAATTGCTGTGACTCACAAGGAACACTCCAAATCACGATTTCACGCATAAAATCTTTCATGATGCTCTGAACATCCTTGATACTTGACCAGAATTGTATAACAAAATAAAGCTATTACTAGTCATTCCAGAGAGCTTGTCACTTAATGTTCACTCGCGCCTTAAACTCAAAAATCATGGGTCAGTGCTGGGCAGCTTACTGAGAACAGAGTGCTCTGGCTTGTGTTCACATTCGAAATCAAGATGGACGAATGCCCGCTCAACTTCAGGAAGTTTCTCAATCTTTACTTGTAGGGTCTCCCCAATAGTATGTGCTTCTTTCAAGGGCAAATCTTCCGGAAGTTCAATATCAACCTATTTTCACAGTAAGGCAGGAAAATATTAGACCTAAAGTAAATCCAAAGAAAGAAATGAATAAAGAATGAAAGTAATTTGTCATAAGACCATTACTGTAGAAGATAATTTCAACTACTAAACATCATATGAATGACTAACCTCTACAAAATACAGAACTCCAAAAGTGTATGCTCGGACTGTGTCAATCCGCTTGACCTGAGGATGTCTTAGGGCAAGGTATGTCAGCTTCTGCAGTACTTCAGGAGGGGCAGATTGTCCCACTAGTGACACTGCATTCACACACCGCATCCCAGGTAAGGATTTCTACTCTTTTGCAAGTGGACAATTGAAATAAATGAAGAATGCAATTGGAAAAACTCACATAACTTAAGATTCCGCAAATGTTTTCATTCAATAATTATTTTCTAAGAAAAAGGAGAAGTCATCATGGCATAGAACAAATAAAGTGAGAGTTGCAATCAGTAAAAAGATATCCAACCTTTATATGTAAAACCAAAATTATTTCCAAGGATGATCTCCAGATTCAAGTTTAGTTCTAAGGTGCAACTTCCTAAAGTTAGCATTTCTTAGTGCAAGAAATAATAAAACAACCTGGACAGAGCATAAAGCTCTTGCTCGTTAACGAAAAATAGATTCGTTCAACAAAGTAATGACTTCTTGTGCAAACAAAGAAAGATAAATGCAAAGTAGAACGTGAAGAGGTCAAACAGATTACCGGCATTTTCTAATACAGTTCCGGACCAGTTCAAGATTGTATAGAGTGCAAGAACAATGGCACCAGCAGGATCAATCCACCAGTAGAACTTATCACCAAGTATTGCTGCCACCAACCCGACTACATTTGTTACAACATCAAAATAATGGTCCTGAAAACGCATTACTAAAACAAGTCAGGCATTTAGCTTATGGGAAGGGAAATAGGTAAAAACAAATACAGTTTGAATACCTTTGCATATGCACGAACAATCTCATTTTTAGAGCTTCTGCAGTAAATCCAGAGAGCAAGTTTCACTACAGTGGCAGTTATCATGATAGAGTACAACCAAACCAGCTGGCCTGAGGTCATCTTATCAGAAGGTTTATCTTCAACTAGTTGTTCTACAGCCTGTATCAACACCTGAAACCCTAATACCGAATGCACAGAATGATTTCAGATGGATACCCAAACCGAAATATGCTTAAAATGCAGAAGTTCAGATAATTCTCGGTGAAAAGTAACATCTGATTCGTCCTTCTTTTCCCTTTTGTGGGGGAAAAAATGACATTGGTACAGTCATTATCAAAAGATGGAGGTTACATACCAAGTGTAGCCATGACAGCAGCAAAAATAATTATGCCTACTGGCTGGACCCTCAATTTGCCGATTGGATATTTATAAATGTTTATGTTCTTCATAGACAGGTGAGTTAGCCACAGTATGCCACCAGCCATAAGATCAAGCAACGAATCCAGTGTTGATGCAGCAATGGCAAGAGATTGACTCTCCACAGTAGCATATATCTATGTTGTACAGCAGAAGCCAGTGCGTCAGAAAGTAGGAAAAAGAACACCACATATACCCACGATTCCAAGAAGTAAGGAAATGAATGGATTCGGTATATACCTCAACTTCTAGGACTGACTATCTTATATTGGCAATGAGGACACTGGCATACTAATTCTTAATATATATCTAGTATTGGTTTAAATCTCTGAGTAAATACCAACAATTCAGGAGAAGTTACTTGAACACAAGAATAAATGACACTAGCCCTGTAATTTGACAGTCGTCACAATCAGCATAAAAAACTATCCCCTTGGTATTTAAAAATAAAAGTTTTGATTGCTCTCTTCATATCGTTTCGAAGGATAATCCCATGTTCTATCTAAAATAGTACAGCTATATTCACAAATCAAACAACTGGCTACATGTGCGCAGCAGTTTAATAATTTTAAGAGTTCCTTAATCAACAGACAAAGTTCGGCAAAGAATTTTCGTATCTTGCAAAGAAGAAAAAAGAAAAAGCAAAGGTTTTGCTTAAACATTTTTTGACTTGAAAGCCTGGTAGAGATAATGAACGACATAAAACCATAAACTTGAAGACTTCTTACGCTACATATATACAACATTCACACAAATGACCTATCATCATATTGGGTAATTTCTAACCCAGATTATCATAAAGTAGAAGGATATCACCTTTAGTGCAAGCAGCAAAATATTTGCATAATTGGAGATTTTCATTGCCAGTTCTTGTTTGTTTTGTTCTTCAAGATCTTCCTCATCAAGGCTCTCAGATGCCACTATAGTGTCAACCTCCTCAAATGATTTTAAAGTGGCAAATTGGCTCTCATAATAATCCTTTTCTCCTACAATCCTCGAAATTAGGAGAACAATCAGATATGCAACAACCAAAACAAGAAATAGAAAAAGAGAAGCTGTTGTTTAGTGTAACTAAAACATATTGTAAATATATCCGTTTTATTTCTGTTAATCTTCCTCTGTGAAGCCTTCTCTCACTATATTCACGCATTGCATAACAAAAGATTTCATATTTACTTAAAGTTTTAGCAGCGTAATCCAACAATCAAGAAAATAAGTAGAGAAAACAGAAAAACTGCTTGGAAGCCCGTAGGATAGCTAAGAACAACAGCTTAATTCGTCATAGATTCTCGATGATAAGAAGCTCCTTACAAAGCCACTCGTCATGGATAATTATTATTTATATCACTGCTGAAGCCAAATTCAGAAAACAAAAAAAATGTCAGCTGTCAATCAACAGCTCTCTAATTTATTTTTCTTTCAATCTCCCTTTTTTCTATTCTAAATGGATTGCTGCAGGTTGCTAAAGATTAACATACCCAATTACTAAGGATTTTCCTTTCCTTTCCCCTTTACGTCATTCTTTAAGATTTGTTATGAGTACTCTTGTTCCGTTTTCCAACCATTCCCCATTTATTAACTTTTCCTATTTCCGTACAATTAATGGACTACCATGAAACAGCATCAGATAGCTTGGCAATGTAATCATCATTAGGTTGAGAGGCTGCCAAGAGAATAAGCAGAGCCATAAAGCAATTGAATTTTGACCTGTCTGATCTAATAGAAAATCAACAACTAATTCCTGAATAGGCAGCCTTTGATGAAAGATAGTGTTACAAAAATCTCTCTGTTTTCTTCCTCTTTTGCTTTTTATAAAGAAACAGTTCACATAAAAGTTAAATCGAACAATCTGAAACTGTACAGCATCCTGTAAAACCACTAAATTCCGTTAAGAGGATTACTCATGACCAAAAAGACCAAAGACATGAAAAAGAAAAAGATAATTTGAAAACATTGATGCTTAGTCATATCTCCTTCAACAATTTCCATGACAGACATTGAACTGCGTAGCAAGCAGACAACCAGACACATAATTCAAAGATTATCTTTTTCTTTTTTCTCTGCTTTTGAGAAAAATCCTTCTCCGACAAGAATCTTGATACGAAAAAGCCTCACACAACAAATCTTAAGTCAAGTTTCTTTTTGAACTCCGAAATCCAAATATAAAAACTTTAAGCAAATCCAGTAAGATCAAAATCAGAGTTCGGACTGTGTATCAGAAGGATTCTTTTATATTCGTTTTCTCCTTCTTTGCTTGGATAACATCCTTTATTAACATCTTTTATTAAAAAGTGCCAAGAATCTTGAAAAGTACACATACTCACACACTCAGATACACACATTCACACCAACAACAAAAGAACCAATAAAAAAAAAAAAGACATTTTAGATTTGAAGAAAAGAAAGAACAAAGAAACACAGAAACAAACCTTGAGTCAAGGCAGAGGCTTTGGAGAGATCAAACGCGGAAGAAGACTCGAGATCAACACCACACCTGACCTTATTAGGCAGCCTTGCAATAAACTCATTCCTGAGTGAATTCACCGAGTACCTTCGGCTGAGTCTCCGGCTGCGCCGCCCAACTCCAGCCAGTAGGATTCTTCCCATCCAACAACAAAGCCTCCTTTACATCATTATCATCATTTTTCTTATCCATTTGCTTCTTTCTCAAAAACCCACCAAGAATCCTTCTACCTGCGACTGTATTTATATCAAATCTCAGCCTCAGAGTATAATCAGTAGCTGATTGGGTTCAGATATTTAATGGGCTTTTGCTAATCACAAAAATATATAAAAATGGTAAACTAAAAGAAAGAAAACGAGAAAAAGATGTCTTTTTTAACTGCGAAATTTTCGTTCACACAATACTTTATTTGTTTTTTTTACGGCAAACAACGACCTGGAAGATTTTTTATAGTACGGTAGATGGTTCTTTTTTGTCATCTTCTCCTAATAAGGGGTATGAAGCCATTCTTTTGTGATTCTTCAGACATCATCACTTTTCTCGGATCCGCTTATGCAATCTTTGATTCCTGATTTTTTTTTTAATTTTTAATGTCACACGTAAATGAGAAAGCAATGGGTGTGTTGAGGTGAGGTGTACTATTTGATACGGAATTAGGTGTACAATTAATAATTATAAGGTACCTATATGATTATATTATAATAAGGAAAAAAAAAGGGTTAATAACAGTTTGCCCCCTGAACTTATGGGGTAGTCACACTTTGCCCCCCTGAACTTTGAATATATACATTTCACCCCCCAAAGTGTCCTATTTGACTTTGACCACTAATTTACAATTTTTTCTTCCAAAACTACCCTTGCCCACTCCTAAACTAACCTTAACTTTATGAATTTTTAGTGGTCAACTTTTGATTATTCTATTAATTTTTTCAACCCTGTTATATATTTCCTGCATCTTATAGAATAGAAAAGATAAATCGATATCTCTATCCAAATCAACAAGAAATATATGAATCGTTCCAAAATATAAAAAATAAATCATGCAAAAATGATAAAACGATATTTCTATCTAAATCAACAAATTTAGACTGCACTTTTTGTTGTTTAATGCTTTTATTTTAGACTGCAATTTAATAGATTGTTACAGTCTTGTGTATATTGTAGCAGGGAAAACATGTTGCTTTTGGAATATTTTATTGCCATATAAAACCTTCTAGTTTGTGTTTTTGTTGGGAAGAACATATTCTTTTCGAAAATAGTAATGGTAAAAATATCATGGCAAATACATATTTATTTGACATTTTGGAGCAATTTATATATTTGTTCTTATTGATTTGGAAAGATATATCATTTTATTTTATTTTTGCTAGATTTACTTTTTACATGTTAGAACGATTCATATATTTGTTCTTGTTAATTTGGATAAAGATATCGATTTATCTTTTCTATAAGATGTGGAGAATATATAGCAGGGTTAAAATAAATTAATAATAGAATAGTTAAAAGTTGATCACTAAAAATTCATAAAGCTAAAGTAATTTAGGAGTGGGCAAGGGTAGTTTTGGAAGAAAAAATTGTAAATGAGTGGGTCAAAGTCAAATAGGACACTTTGGGGGGTGAAATGTATATATTCAAAGTTCAGGAGGGCAAAGTGTGACTACCCCATTAGTTCAGGGGGGCAAACTGTTATTAACCAAAAAAAAATTTGTCACCCAAAAAGTTCGAGTAATTAAATGTTTGAGAGTTAGTAAGATTATTTTTCAACAATTCTGTATTGTAGTAGTATAGTAAAATTTTCTAATAAATTTTATTCCTGAACGGTAATTGGACTAGTCCCTTATTACCTCAATTATCAAAGTCAATTTTTCACTAACGTAATAATTGAAATTGAATTGTAGATCTAGTGAGTAGAAGTCTTCACTATGTCCATGATATAGATTTTGACTAAAAAAGTTGCATCAACTCTGTCTGCATCAAGTTTTATTAAGTAGGAACAGCGCCATGTGCCTTTAGCAATGCCGTGTGCCTTAGTTTAGTATATCGTATTGATAATTTTCATGAAATAAGCAGTTAGTTTTGTTACATACATACATACACACACATACACATACGAATGGTGGTTCAAATCTTATGTCTCTAAAATTTTTTCTGTCCTTCTATTTCCAATTTGTACACTTACCACTTGCATAAATTTATATATACATTTACTAAAATAACCATCAAAGTTTGTGATTTTTAAAAAAGATACAAGGTAGGGACACATGGAATAGAAAAAATTTTGAAGACAGAATTTGCACCTTGCGAACTTACCATGGTTATAAACAATTATTATTTTATAGATTTTATGTAACTAAATTTACTTAGATATTTGGTAAGATTTACTATTCGAATTGTTTCTCCTCCATAGCGCACAGCATTATAATTTGATTTTTCTCCTCCTAATCGACATGTTACTTTCACAATTGAAACACCATAAACACTAGTCTATTATTATGGTCATTGATAGATACCTATCAATTGTAGAAAACGAAATAACCTTGACCCATAGATTTTCCTACATTTGTTAGACCTGTACACAAGAATAATTGGGCTAGGTCTAATATTTAGATGAGTGATTGTTTAATTATATATTTTATTAAAATGATATTCTTTCCGTCTCATAAAGATAAATTCACTTTTTTTTTGCATCTGTTTCAAATTATATGCTTATTTACTTTTTAAAAGAGCAGTTAGTTTGTTATTTTATTAACATACCTACATTTAATGCATATTGAAAAACTAGAGTACTCTAAATTCCAAGGACAATATACTAATATGTGCAATTTATTTGAATGAATGATCTAATATTAATAAAAGATATTTGAAGAAAGTATGAACAAAAAATAATTATTGTAATTACATCAACTAAATTTTTTAATTTATGTAGAAAAAAAAATAATCCTATCTTTATGAGATGGCTGGAGTATAAGTTGATACTAGCTAACCCTACATAATTGATTTCACTCAACGTTATAATAATTAATATGAAATAATTGAGTGGCATAAAGTCTAGTCGGTCCGTCTCCCACTAGGAGGGACAGGAAATAAAGCAATTATTACAACTTTTATCACATCTACGGACCAAATCAGTTCACCTAACCTGAGGAGGGATGGGAAAATAATAGTCCATTTGTTTGGTGTTGTTTTTTTAGAAATATATATACTTTTAAAAATTTTATACATGTTTTTAATTAATATTTTATCTCAAAAATATATTTATCGAGAAGAAACTTTAAAATTGCTATAATAATCTTTTTAAAAAATACCTCAAAAAACAACTATCTAGACGGAAAAAAAGACCTCATCTGCATAACCCATGATCCAATTTTCTCTTCTTTTTCTTTGTTCAATTAGTTCAATTTTTTTAATTTTTAATTTTTATTTTAATTCGATTGGAATAATTTAAAGTTCATAAAATTCTTTTTGCATTCTATTCTAAAAAGCCAAGATTTGCAATCCATAATTTTTATGAAATTTTGAAATTTTGTGCTTCATTTTGTTCAACTAAATTTTGTCTTCAAAAAGGAACATCATACAACCAGAAGCTGCAAATATTTGAATGCATATTTATAAATATTTCCTTTTTTTTTTTGACAATGCACAATCAATAATTCAATATAGCAAAAATTCTCTATTCCTTTTCAGATATTGAAAATTTGATTTTTGCAAAGAAAAATGCATTTTTAGCATATTTAATCTATTTTTTCGCCCCACCAATCTATACTTTAAAATTTTGCTATGTTTTATAAAATTGAAACTTGCCTTTTTTGTAAGTCAAAAGTTTCCCAACATCTATAGTATTGCAAAATTTCTTGTAGTTTGCTTATTACGCTTTGTAATGCGCATCTTAATAAGTTAACAATAACACATGTCCTCAATCATAAAAAAAAAAAACACATGTCCTCGTGTTATTCATAGGTATTACGACGGACTATAAAAAAAACATACTATTATTAACATTCAAAATACTCTCTCCAATAGTTTATCATAGTATAGATGTGTATTTTGTGGCAAGAAATTATAAATTGAACTCTCATTGATTATGTAAATGTAAATATAAATGTAAAGAAAAATGTACAGAAAAAAAAAAGAAAAACCCAACACCAAAATCAATGTCCTGTGCCAAATATTTCCTTAAAATTTTTCCCCAAGAAAAAAAATGATGCTGTAATAATATTATTTGGCCCACAACTTTATTAGGTAGTTACGATAGGCAGAAATTTGGCACCAAGAAAAGGGGGAGTTGGATTGAACGGTACCATAGAACAGCTGATTTCCCAAAAAGAAAAAAAAAATTATCTATTTATCCGTACTGACTATTAACTCCATCATGAATGCTAAATCTATGATGAAAGAAAATATATAATTTTCCAAACATCGTACCAATAATTTGTCCCGCCAATTAATGTGGCGAAACAAGTAGAGCTTTCAATTATTGTGCTCATGCATTTATACGATTTTCTTTTATTTGTGAACAAATCTTTTTATATGTTGAGTTTTTCTACCTTAAACTGTGAAAGAGAGGTGTACCTACTATTGAAATTCTTACAATACTATTCGCTTTCGAATTAAGTATCATATGAAAAATTTCCTTTCAATAAAAAAAGGATACTTATCGCATCTTTTATCAAGTGCTTTGAAACCATAAAATAGACCGTCTCTTAAATCTTGGTACAGGCAGAGTGTTTAGTTTAGGAGAATTAGGGACGAGGAGAGTTAGGGAGGAGAGTGGGTGTCATTACTTGTTGATGTTTGAAAAATAACTACTATTATTTTTCAATCGAAATGATACTGATAAACTTGGATAGTTAAGGTCTCTATGATTTCCTCAAAATACTATTATATCAAACTCAATAACTTTTTTGGAGAGAATGATACCTATTATATTACTAAAAACAAACATGTGAGGGGGAATTGTCAAAACCCATACTCATAGTATGATTGTGATATTCATAGTGATAATTATTGAGAAATTTGAACCAAACGGCTTCTAAATTTTTTCTTGTGATATTAACATTAGGAGAGTTCATGGTTTTTAATTTTTTTTTATTGATCAGCTTTCGGTATTGCACTAATAAACTAATAGGCAGAACGAAATGATTTTTAAATGCGTGAGAATCTTGATTTCTATTCAGTTCTTTCCCTTGCTTTCTGTCACAAATTCCATAAAGATAGTACATATAAATTGATAATTTTTTATGTGAAAAGAATTACTCACTAAAGAGAAAACGAACTTATTACCTAACTTACCAATTTTGGAGTTAGATAGTTGAGAAAGAAAAACCATTCGTATTAATCGGGAAATGCAAAATATAGATGTCATCCTTTCTTATTAATTTATGTCTATCTTTATTTATACTTAGGGATGTTTGGTTCAAAATCTGCAATCACTATCATTATAAGTATTATTAACCTTACTATAAGTATGAGTTTTGATTATTCTCCTCAACATTTTTGGTTTAATAATAGAATGGGTGTCATTATAAAAATATTTGTTTGGTTTACCGAAATGACTTTTAAGTAAATTTTAAAATTTTAAAATCTTTTTTTATGAATACTTATTTTTTAGATTTCTTATTTTGTATCTTTTTAAAGAAAATTTCTAAAAAGACTTCTTCAATTTTAAATATACCCATGCTCTAATTTGAATTTTATGCAAATGATAACTTTAAAAAAAGGTCATTTTTATTGTATTAATATAGAGCACTATACATCTTTGATTTTTAGTTCAAATTTTTTTAAAAAAATTGAATTCAAAAAAAATTTATAAAATTTTTTATAAAATACTAATAAAGAATATTTAAAATCAAAAGACATAGCAGAGAGAGAGAGAGAGAGAGAGAGAGAGAGAGAGAGAGAGAGAGAGAGAGAGAGAGAGAGAGAGAGAGAGAGGAATAGTATATTGAAAAATGGGTAGCTCAAAAAATGCGTATTTTTTTGGGGGATGTGTTTTGCTCTTAATCATAAGGGTTAATGGATTTGATAAAATAGTATTTTGAGAGAAATCATTAACACTTTAATTAATCACTTTCATTCTCATTGAATAATAGTGATAGTTGTTTTACAAACATTAACAATGAATGCCATTACTTATGACACCCATTTCCCTCTTTTATTCCCCTAAACCAAACACCTCCTTAGTTTTCGAGACATTCTAATATTCTATATGTGTGCTTATTAAGAATTTTTATTGTGTGCCCTAAAGGTTTACACAATAAAATACCAAAAAAAAAAAAAAGAAGAAGAAGATAAGATAAGGTCATTATTAAAACTCTAAAATTACCATGTACCTCCTAAATTATAGACACTTTCGTAAAGAAATGCCATCTTATAGAAAAAGTGACACTCCACTTTTTTTTTTTTTTTTTTTTTGGGTGTTGGCAGAAAATATATAGTGTGTGTGCATGTAGTGTGAGTGAGTGAGTTTTTCTTTTTGTGCGCGCGCGCGTAAGATTTGAAGAAGTTGCCATATTGAATGTCATGAAGAGAAAAAATGGAAAACGGGAAGTTTAACATGTTAATGGGAGAAAGGCACATCGAATCACAAAAATTACAAAAAATTGACTATCTAAAACAGGACCTCTACATCACATATAGTATTAGATAATTACATATACATATGTGTGTACACATACATTTGAAACATTATCGTAACAAGTAATACAATTTTTCTCAGATAAAACGGCCATTTAAAAGTTGAGCAAAATCTTGAAGTTGACAAATAATCTTGTTTTCAAATTCACCCACCCAAATAAGCTAAAAAGACATAAAGGCAAAATAAATAAATAATAAAATCTCCGGGAGCCTATCTCAAGAAATATATGGGTTTGATCGGTACAAGTGAATATAGGCATTCTATTGAGAGAGAGAGAGAGAGAGAGAGAGAGAGAGAGAGAGAGAGAGAGAGAGAGAGAGAGAGAGAGAGAGAGAGAGAGAGAGAGTTAAAGTGGGAATTGCTATGGCTCTGTGTGAATTGTTGTACGTAGTAACATATCATTGTCATGTATTTCATCAAATATTTGACCAAATCTTTTTAATTTGTACATTTGACTCTTCTTTGTATGTCCTCCATCGAGAGCAGACTCACCTTATAACCAATTAATTCACTTCCATTTCCATCAAGAAATAGTCTAGATGATATTCCCACTTGTCCATTACATTAGTAGATAAATAATTGACCACGAAATATTTAAGACAAAGTGTTTAATTGACTTGTTTTCTTTTTAATGTCCATTGGACATATTACTTAAATCCCAAAGAGGCATGGACAGAATAACAACAGCCATTCCAGAATTGTCAAGAAATGTATGCATTTCTTATTGTTTATGGATGATCAAATTCTATTGACTTTGAATCGTGCCTTTTAGAGCTTAAAACCTGTCCAGATGAACTGTTCAAAATACAGATATAGATGTGATCTCAACTAACTGGAAAAAGGTAGGATGAAGCTTTTGGTAGTGACATCAAAGATCATGCTTCAGAGCTAATAATTGCTTAAAATTAAGTAAGAGTTCTTTTCAAAAATAAATAAAAAATTAGTAAGATTCATACAAAGATGTTGCATGGCAATTACCAGGAACCTCACGGTTGCCTTGCAATGAGGCAATGGAGACCATGCCACCAACCTCTTAATTTTTTTTCACAATCGATCACCTAAAAAACTCACGTTCTGTTTGAGAAAAACAACTAATAACCCCAATAAGGGTAGAAATATCCATGAAGACCAAGAGGAGTATCACTTCACTGCTTCACTTGTAAATAAAATGGCTGTATATTTTTACTTCCAACCTATCCAGAAAACTGAGGTACTGAGAAACAGTGCATCTCAATGATAAACTCGCAATTGTTTGAGACAACGAATAGTCCAAAGAAGAAAGACAGATGAAATTTTCAAGGCCTGATGGGTAAGAACCAGTATTATAGTTTGTTGAACTCCTAACTGACTAGAAGGACCTGGCAAATAGCTGCAAAATACCAAATTTTTGTTTTTCTAGAAAGAGATCTTTCGGAGTAATTTTGACAAAACAAATTTGGAGGACAGCAGCATGGCACCATCTAAGTAGAAGTGTCTCCATTTCCTTTCAGAATTCAAAATTCCATTTCTATGAAGAAACTGTCTTGCCGAGTGCTAAAGAAGCATTGATAAATTCAAAAATTACCTAAAAGTAGCCTCATGTTGATAGGCCCATATATACATACAATGAATATATATAAGAACAAGAACTAAGACAAGCTTGGAAGTTTTGTCTCCCTCTTGCCTAATCCTAAATATCTCTGCATAAAATTATCTCCAGTAGGCATATCATTTAGTTTATGCGTGTAGATGTCGCGCAAGAAAGTAGCTCAAACATATAATTTACCCTGCAGAATAGAATTCTTCGATTGAACATTCCGCAAACTTTCGGAGATGGGAGGTTTTTCAATGTACTTAATTTCTCTGCAGTTATTTTTTTTTTATAAAAAAGTTGGAAAAAAGAGTGCACGATTATATGTAACTTTCCCATTTGTGATCAACACCCCCCCCCCCCCCCCCCCCCCGGCCCAAAAAAAAAACAACAACCCCCTCCCTTTCTCCTCTCTCTAAAGAGTCCCAGGTGTTGGAGAAGGCTCTATCAAGAACTACATTTTGTTAAAGGCACTGGAAGACCTATCCGTGCTAAAAATGCATATGCATAATGTACACAAGTATGTCAATATATAAGTTTGAAATTACAATGTTTGAATTACAGTAGTTTCACACTGGCTGACAAATGAATTTGACACCCATATTATTTTCTTTTCAATTCCATTTCTTTTCCAGGTTTAGGTTAAAATTATATGAAGGATGGCAGTCCAACAATGACAACAAGAGGCCACAAAGACTGGCATACATAATTTTATGTGTAAACGTTGAACCGGTTGAGCTGAATCTTGTAATGAAATAAGGAAGGAATATTTGAATAAAAGACCACGAAGACGTACCTTGATGATGTATGTCCTTGCTTCCAATCCTTATTTATGTGAAGTAATTACTGCTCCTCAGTCTAGTCAAATCTGATGAGGAACTGCACCATTAGGCTTCCACGCTTGCAATCCCCAAGAATGTCCCAGGAACACACGCCTCACCAAAATTGGTGATCTTCCCTGTAACATTGTTTCCCTACAGTAAAAATCAATGTGCTCTTTCCAGCAAACCATGGTCCAGTTGCTCACACATGCCCTCTTGATCCTCCCAACAACACCACATCACTAACCAAATTCTTTACTCCCCAGTCCACCACTGTAATCACCAAATGCAGACTCATCAGCTTACAGCTCCATGCTTCTCGGCCCTTGTCCTAATTTGATGTTCAAGCCTAGATAATGCTCACTGAAAGATTAAATCTTAGTCAGCTGACACAATCCCAGGTATATTTGCTGATTTTCCTTCCATCCGTGTCTGCATTTTCCTATCAGTTATCTTCAAAACTAAATCAGCCATTTTCCCAGGACATGAACAATGAAAATCTACTGCATCAACCCACCTTAAAACCACAGAATCAACATCCAACCAACATTTTGATCAAAATCGAGGTCAGGAAAAATCCTCTGTGATCAGGTCTTTGACCTTCAAGTTAGGCATCCAGCTATGATACCTAGAACAAACAATGGCTTTTCAGATAGTTCAAGATTTTTGACATTTTGAGGTTCAAGAAGCCAGATCAAAAGATCCCTTTTGAAAGAGTGAATTTTAGGCTCATCAATGATGGGATATTCATACTGGGGATTTTAGGCAAGGGCATGGGCATAACAAAAACACTGGCTGAGTAGGGCCAGAATATTTCACTTAGAGACCACAGCCTGGGCAGATAAGGAGGCCATATGAAGTTGCATCTCCTAATTTCACTCTGATCATGGAGAAAATGGAAAAGTGATACCCAAACAAGTTTATAATTAACTCATTTAGAATAGTTAAAGATAAAGACAGACAGTTGAATACCTATGGGAGGAACAATCTCTACTCCAGAGCATCTGCAGTAAATCCTGAGAACAAATTTCATTACAGCAGCACTTATAATGACAAGAAACAACCAAGCCAGCTGACTTGAGGCCATTCTCTTAGAAGGTCTATTTTCAAATAGTTTTTCCCCATTCTGGACCAACATCTGCAAAAAAGAGAAGCATGACGTGATTAAAAATTAAGGTTTGGATGCTGAAATATTGTTCAGATATCGTTCAGATGCTCTTTGTATAAAGAAAGAACGGTGTTCTAAATCTAAAATACTGGCTTAAATAACATAAGCATGCATGCTTTCTAGTCTTAACAATTTGTTCTATGAGAATGTAGTTCCTTCCCATAAAGCAATAACATCAGCAAATTCACCTAATGTCTCAAAATATAAAACTAACTTAATTTGAAGCAGCGATGTTTATATAAGTTGGTTAGTATGTAGGTTGCTCCTTACAGAACTCACAAAGTTGGGACTGGTAAGGCCAAGAATCTGTCAGCACAAATGTATTCTATTTCTTCTTCTTCCATATGTGTAGTCCTTTGTGCCATCCAAGAATACAGTAACTTTAAAAGAACCCACCTTCTCATACTATCAGGTAACAATTAAAAACTCAGCAAAGCCTTCAAGTATCATTTATAGGTTCTGACATCAAAAGAAAAAACTCATTGAGTAAGATCATCCATATTCAGCAGCACTCTATAGGAAAGCTCTAAAACATTAAAAAGGAAAACGAGAAAATGCTTAGGCTCTTCTTAAATATTTGACATGAAAAACTGGAAGGAGTAATATTAGAATGCCATAAAACCATAAACTCATAACTTTTCAAGCAAAGCACGAACTGAACATTTGTTGATAACAAGAGAGATTTATGTCATACAAGGTAATTCAACCAGCTCGGAATCAAGAAGGAAGACTCACCATTAGTTCAGGAAGCACAATATCTGCTTAATTGGAGACTTTCACAGATTCTTCTTGTTTGGCTAGTACCTTCAAGATCTTCCTCATCGAGGCAGCCAGATGTTGGCGTAGTGTCAACCTCCTTGAATGATTACAAGGTGACAAATTGCATTTGATATTATGTTGTTTCTCCAAAAGTTGGGATCTTCACATTCTGAGAAGGACAAAAACATGGAAAGAGAGCAGCAAAAAGTGCTAAAAGAAACACTGTGTATGTGCAGTTCAATTTTTGTTACAATTTCTTTGTCATCCCTTGAATCATATTCAAATTGTGCACCACACAAAAATTTAAACTTCTATAATATTTGTATTTTCTGAAAAGTTTTTGTAAGTATCATATGAGAATCCACAAAAGACAAAGAAACGAAATTGCTTGGAAATGCACTGCAATTAACAAATCTCGACAACAAGAAACTCCTTACAAAATCAATCAGTATGCATTCTTGAGAATAATCAAACACATAACACTGACACAATAATATTCATGTTTACAAAGAGATTACATGGGTGCATTTCTACTATTTCTGATTGCTCGTGGTTACATGGGTGCATGTCTACTATTTCTGATTGCTTGTGCCCTTCTTCTTGAGTAGGTTCCCAAATTTGCGGAGCAGAGGTTTCCTCTTTTTTTGACTGTGCTGCTTTGTTGGTGAGCTTCCACCATTGTCAAGGTTTTCTGTTGAAGGAAGCCCATTAATCTGGTCATTGCCCTCACTACCATCTGCCTTGGATTCCAAATCCTCCTCAAAAGATTCCTGCTCAGTCTCTCCCTCTGGAGAGAAATCCTTTTCTCCAACCTTGTAGCTCTCCCACATTTTTGAATCAGCTTCTAGAGAATCATCATCTTCCTTATCTTTATTCTCATTCCCTTTGGATTTTCCATTTAAATTCTCTTTCTCAGCATCAGCCTGAAAAGCATCATGCGAGACTTCTTCTGGTTCTGGAGGATTTTCCTCAACAGGATGCTCAGATTGCTTAGTGGGTAGCTCCATCTTTGGCTTCTCTTCAATTCCACCTCCATTTTGTTCGGAAAATTCCACCACCTTTGGAAGCATGTCATAATCTTTTTCACTATCTGTTAACTCACCATTTTCCTCAGCTTGCTTTTTGGCCAAAGCTTCTTCCAGCAATTTAGACAACTCCACAACTTTCTTTTGGGAAACAGCTTCACTATTTCGGAGCTCCTCATTCTCCCGAAGAATATTCTGAAATTCGGTCTCTTTGTCCAGTAAACTTTCTTTCAAGCTCATGCTCTCTGCTTTGGCTTCTCCAAGAACCTCCTTCAAATAAGTGACCTCAGACTCAGCTTCCCTAAGCAAAGTCTTCAAGCGAGTTCCTTCTTCCTTTTTTGCACCAGCTTCATCCTCTGCCACTTTATGCAGATTAACCAGCCTGCTTATTTCTTTTTCCATTGAAGATTTATCTTCTTCAATTTTCTTGAGAGAATTCATCAGTTGAAGCTCCTTGTGCCCCCACTCAGTCTTCAAGTTTTGGTGCTCATGCTTAGATTGCTCATTCGAATTGGTTAGAACATCAATTTCTTGTTTCGCATCATCAAGCAGAGTCTTATACTTCTCATTTGTTTCTTTCAAGACATGCTTCAGATCTTCTATTTGGGTTTCATAACCTTCATGCTCACTTTGGATAGAGAGTAACTTTTCTTTGGCTTCTCTTGCTTCTGAAGAAACTTCATGTAAGGCTGATGCCAAACTTTCCATTGCCTTCTTACTTTTCTCTTCTTCATCCCTAGAATTTTCTAACTCATTTATGAGTTTATTTTTCTCTTCCAACAAGGTTTGCACACTGGAAGCAGCAAGTTTTTCATTGTTTAAGGCCTGAGTTTTCTCCTGCTTCACAGTTTCAAGCTCTGCTGTAAGAGATTCAAACTTCTTTTCCAAGTTGGAAGCTTCTTCCTTTGCCATTTCAAGAAGATGTTCTGATTCATCAAACTCCACTTTCTGTCTTCTAATTGAGATTTGCAATAATCCTACCTTTTCTTTAAGAGAAGCAATCTCAGTTTCTGCATCATGCAACAAATTATTACTTCCTTCAAGTTGTTTCATTACAGATTCAAGAGATTCTGATGCAGATCTTTCCAACCGTCTAGTCTCCTCTGCCTGAAGCTCTGCCTCTTTGACTCTTTTTTCCCATTCATCCATTAAACAGTGTGCATAAGACTCGGCCAACTTAGCAGCCTCCAAATCTACATTAAGTTGCTCAAGACTAGCTTCCTTTTCCACCAATATCTCCTCGTAACTATTTGCTTTCTCAAGTTCTTTCTTCAGAGTCTCTATCTCCAGCTTCAACTCTGCCACAAATTTGGCATTCTCATCAGCTTCTGCTTTCATCCTTGAATCAAGCAAGGATTTTAATCGGACAACCTCAGTGGAGAGAACTTGAACCTTTTCAGCATGAATCTCAGCAAACTTAGTTGCATCATCAGCATGGCTGAGTGCCTGGTTTTTTGCATCAGAAGTCATTGCCAGCTCCTGTTTTATCCTCTGAAGTTCCTGAGTAGTGGAAAGAAGGGTGGCCACATCCAATGCATGTTGATTCCTCACAGCTTCAAGCTCTTTCTGCCATTCCTCGTCCTTCTTCTGAGCTGCCTCAATGCCAACTTGTTCCATCTCAACAGCTCGAAACTTCTCGATCTCAGAATCTTCTTCTGCTCGCTTTTGAGCCACCAAAGCCTCACTGAGCTTCTCATTTGCTTCATCAGCCAACCTCTTGGCTTCTTTCAATTCATCAAGAGCCTGTGATTTCTCTTTCTCCAAGGAAACCAGCTTTTCCTTAGCCTTCTTAAGATCTTCCTGGACAACATTCAGTTCGGCTTGTAGTTCAGACGGCTTCAATATACGAGTTGGAGTTGCTGCAGTTGGTTTCTTCTGGGGAAAAAATACAACCATATCATTTAAAGGACAGGTGCTGAAACTAAACCGTATGCCAACAAGACTCCAAAAGAGACGAGGAAAACTTACGTCTGGAGGAGTACCAAGCTTTGTAGGCTTGCGCTCTACTGTAGGCTTGGAAGTAACAGATCTTGGTGAACGATCCACTGAAATGCGGGTACTTTGCAGAGGGGAAGGTGAATCAGTAGCAGATTTAGTCACTCCCCCCCTGCTGCTGAGTTTGTTAACCCGAGGGGTTGCAGGTAATGCTTTGCTATTGGGAGTTGTTTCAGATAAACTACTAGATCTGCTGGAGTTCAAAAAACGGCACAATTACACACTGGTAGAAGATCATATCATATTCAGTTCTATGATACTCCAATTCAAGATTTCTTATTCAATAAAAAGAAATAAGCAAAATGTGATCTTTACAACAATCAACCAACTAATGCAAGATCTATGCACACATTCCAAGACAATAGACCCCAAAAAAAAAAAAATGGGGAAAACAAACAAGCAAAGATGACAATAATCCCTGGTCATATGAAGTCAATTTCAACAAGAAGATCAGATCCCAGATCCACATAAGCAAATAAATTCTTCCCAGTAACCTCAAGTAAAAAAAAAAATATATATATATATACAAGTACTTAAACAAGGGATGAACTGAACAGGCCAAAATTAGTAATGTAATATAGGCCACAACCTGTGCAAACAACCAAGACAGAGAAAATGGGAAAAATTGTAGGCCCGAACACAGAGAAAATGAGAAGAAAACAGAAGTATAGGAAGAAAGAAATAAAGTCCCACATCAGATCTACAAGAAAAAAACTTACCTGGATTTTGCAGACATGGTGCTACTAGGGAGCGGGAGGGTAAGTCAGAGTAGCTCAGATTGTATGCTTGTCTGAAACAGCAATATTAGCAGTAGTATTAGTACTAGGTAGTATTTGTTTGTCTGAAGGGAGGGAGGAAAGGGAGAGAGTATAGAGACTAGGGAGAGTTTGATTTATGAGGAAATAAGTGATGGATTGTGGTTCAGTTGATAATTGAAGGGAGGAATTTACAGACAAGAGAAAGAGGAAATCATTGATGTATCTATCTGTACTCTGAACAAAAGGGGTTTGGTGTTTATTTGGTTCCCCATGGAGTCAGTCCAGAGTGGCCACACCACCACCATGAAGTACACCACCACTACTGCTCTGTCTACTGAATACTGTCACTTTTTGCGGCTTCAGTTTCCATTTTCATGCTCCACTAAATGGTCAAGTATGCTTTAGTGTTTAAGCATGGATCGATGCAATTTTGCCCATCAATCATAATTTACATCCACTAGTATCGTGTTATCCTCAGTATTCGTATCAAATTGTTCATTTGAATTGTTTTGCACTTTTGCCATCAATACTTTTTAACATGTGAAAGAACTAAATTTAGAAAGACAAGTTTGTAAATAATATACAGGCCAATATTAAAGTTAGTAATAGGTTATGATATTCATTCTTATTAATAGGTCGTGAATCCTTTTTAAAGTCATGATATCTTTTTTTGTTTTTTTGTGTTATCAAATATGACTGGATGATATAATTTTAATTAGAGGGGTGAAGTCGTAAACTAGGATGTAGTTGAATATTTATCGTAATAAATATTATGTATATTACTTGTTACCCAAAAAAAGGAATATTACGTTTATTACTGAATTTAATTATTTTAAAATTTTAGAAAAAATGTGAATTGCACATGCAAAGATATACTAGTTATCGAATGTAAAATATTTTATCACATGTGACGGCAAATTAACATTTGGTATACTGCGCATGATTGCAAGTAAAGTGCATGGCTGTTACAGATTCAGAAAACTGAATCGTCCTGAGTTGGTAAGTTGATTCTTTGATAGGAAGTGCATGAATAATTGAGGGAGTAAAGTGCACTTAATCTTGAAATGATATGATTAGCCGTGAAAATGGAAGGTAGATCTGGATGTTTGAAAGATCTTAGGAGATGCCTCCTCTAACCACCTTCCCAAGCCCACATGGACCATCAACCTCATGGCATATATATAATAAATACAGGTCGGCAGTTCACCATCATAATTGGATGCTTCATATTTTTATTAATAGATAGATGGGTGAAAATAGGTAAGGTGAGTGAAAAGATTATTATGGGCCATCTGTTAGGCACAACTTTGGCAGTTCATACATGTCTTTCTTGTCTTGCTAGGTTTTCACTACTCCTACACTATTTGGCTGCTCTTTGGCAAAGTCAGATTGGAGAAATTGCAAGTGATTGGATGGTAAGTGGTCAAGAAGTAGTCACTTTTTAGTAATCAACCGAAACTATGAAAATTTAATTTCATAATTTACACAAGGAATATTCCAAAAGTTTCGAATGTATTTGATAGAGTGAGTTTCTAAAAACACACTAATGCCTCAAGATGCATCTAAAAAATTTCAAAATGGATAATGGTAGAATTGTATCATTTAGTTGACGTAAAACAGTCGTGTACCTAAATGCAGGTGCAACATTAGTACCGTATTCGTATTTGTGATAGTTGGAGGACCAGCCTGCACGAACAATCATGCGCCGAACTATAATCACCAAAAGGAAAAGAAATCCCTTAACTGTGTAAGTTGGATTCACTATCCATCTGAGAAAAAATTTCCGTGTTAAAAAGCATAGATAAAAAAGACAGCCATTACTTTTTAACTTTAACGACAGCCATTACTTTTTAACTTTAACGACCATAAACAGTAAAAACTTTCCCTACTAATAAAAACCTGTTTAAATAGGCATATCTCTCTAAGGAAAAGTATACAATACACCACGTGCATTGCCACGTGGTGTACTAAAACCAATCACATATCGCCATGTGACAATGGTGGGTCATACATTGTATTATTTGGCGATGTCTGATTGGTTCTAGTGCACCACGTGGCACTCCACGTGGCGCGCGTGGTGCACGCAATACTCACTTATCTCTCTAAAGCAGGCATGATGTACAGAATAGCTCTTTAAGCCAAATTTCTCACTTCTTGGAGAAAGACCTAGAGATCAGCTTATCAGTTTTACAGTTTTATGAAAACTACTCCCATAGCAAACATTTGGAGCAGATGCCTTTAATGACCATCAACAGAAATTAACAACATGAACAAACCATCATATTAAAAAAAATAAGCATTATTGCTTTGCAAATAGAGTTGCACAAGCAGAACTTCAATGTGTCTCAGCGCAGTTTCCTCATTTCTGAAAAAGTTGATCTCATACTGATTTCAGTTTCCATCTACCTCGATTTGAGACCAGATCAATGCAGTTGAATCTCTTGTCTGCAGCTCAATAGAATGTACAAAGGTTGATGCTTTCTTTGGCAGGGTGAACAAGGACAGAGATTAATAACTTCTACTCCTGTTGAAACTTGGAAATATCCATAAACTCCCACACAGCCTCAGATTAACAGTTATTTTTAATCCTCTCAATGGCACTCTTTCATAGCGGTCTCCTCCAATTCTTCTCCTCATTCATTGATAATTGAGAATTTTCATAATTCTGCATTATCTAAAACTGGCAGTCTTAGCAAGAATCAGATGTAGCATCTACTGTTGAAGTTGAAGGTGCATCGGTAGCAATAGTCACAGAGTCACTGGCACTTCTCATATATCTTTCTTGCACTGTTTATTGATGCCCGGCCTACCTTAAAGACAATTTCTGATACTATGAAGCCTGCAACCTCAAAATTGTGTGATCTCTGAAGAAGCAAAGCACTCCAGAAATAATGTCAACTCCATCACGTGTTCAAACACCCAATAAAGCCTCTCCTCTGAGTCCAATGGCGAACCAATCAAGACCAACAGCAGCAATATTAACACAACTTCTATCCTACCAGTTCAGCTCGCTTGGAATTCCATTCTCACCCATTTCCCAAGCTTCTCAACTCGTTCTTCTCCAATAGGTGGCTGAGAAGATGACAATAATATACAAGAAGACACTGAGTGATGAACAGGGATAAAAGAAAATTTCATGCATTCAAAAAATTTCTACCAATTCCAACAATGCCTGTGGCCTCCCCCCCCCCCCAAAAAAAATGCAAGCATCGTTAGTGAAGTTAGGGGAACCATCTCAAGTTGATATCATTAAGCTGGAAAATAAAATTTACGTTTGTGTCAAGAAACTTCTACAAAAAATTATCTGTAATAAAGTTAATAAATTTTTAACTACTCTAGCATCAATAAATTCATGTTTGTGTCAAGAAACTTCTACAAAAAATTATCTGAAACATAGACTCTTGCATCAATAAATTCATCATAACCTTCAAATTGGCAAGAATGAAGGAAAAATTCAGCAAGCAAACATATGAACTGGAAGTTCCAAGAATCAAGTTTTGTTTATTTCAGGTACAAAGTGACCAAGAGATTATAGGGATGGAAAGCTAAGCTTTTGAGTAAAGTAGGAAAAGAAGTCTTATGGAAGTAAGTAACAATGGCTATGTCATTGTGTTCCATGCCATCTTTCAGGTTGTCAAAGAAACTTTGTAAAAACATCAGTGGCATAATGGCCAAGTTTTAAGAGGGGGGAGAAGAGAGGGGGGGGGGGGGGGGGAGGGATGAGCAAGAAAAGAAGACACATTGGCTTAATTAGGACAGAATGACGGGTGAAAGTAAAAGGAGGATAGGTTTAGATAATTACAACATTTTAACACAACTTTTCTTCCAAAGCAAGTTTGGAGATTCATTACAATGCCAAACTTGTTATAAGAAAGGTTATAAAAGCTAATGACCACACTGCCGAACGTAAGGAAGGCAGTGCATGGATATGGAGAAGTTCAGTGAGTACCAGGAAGATGATGAAAGAGAACATCAGAAAGAGAATAGGAGATGGAAGAGCTACAACAGTGTGGAAGGATAAGTGGCTACCAGAGAGTGCTACTGGAAATTTTAGCTCTGAAAAAGAACAAGATTCTAACATCAATTTTGCACGTGAAATGATAAAGGAAAATGGACAAGGGACCGGCTGCATGCACATCTATCAGAAGAAGAAGCCAAAACAATAGGGAAAATCCTTTTGAGCATCTTTGGAGGCAAAGATAGGTTCTGGTGGAAGCACTCTACAAATGGAACCAATACAGTAAAGTCTGGATATGCCTCTGTCAAGAGTAGAGCAAGCAAGTACAAGGAATTAAGACATGAGGAGGGCCAGACCAGTAGAGACACAGTAAGCATAGCAGTGTGGAAGTTCCTATAAAGTCTTAGTGATTCCTGGTTAAATCAATATGTCCCATGTCCACTCTCTTAGTATTAGTCTTGTCTCGTACATCTAGAGGTCTCAACTAAATCAATCGCTTTGCCTCTGTCAAACACAAATTGAAGCACTTAATTTGGAAGTGCCTGTATAAAATACTTCCTGTGAATAAAACAGTAAAAGTGAGAATCAAAAAGGGGAATATGATTTGCAAATGTTGTGGTGATGCTGAAGAGACAATACACATGCTATTTTTATGTAAAAATGCAGAGATCGTTTGGAACATTGCTCCTGTATGGTGGGGTGGATTGTTGGAGTACAAACATAACTTTTGTCAGTGGTGGGAACAACTACAGGAAGCAGCAAAAAGGATCAGTGGAAGAGACTAACCGTGAATATCTTATGGAATATGTGGAAATGCAGGAATGAATAACAGTTTAAATCTGAGCTCAGACGGTGTAGAAAGACAATCAACAAGGCAATTGTCTATGTGGACAGAGTACAAGGAAGCTGATACAGATGTTAAGAAACCTGTTACTCAAGGGTCACCACCAATGACAGCTCAAAGAGAATGGAATTCCCGAGTACAAGGATATATGAATTGCATTGAATCAGGGAAAAAACCGGGCAGCACACGGTATTGTTGCAAGAGACTTCAGGGAAAAAGTAGGTGCAATATGGGCTGTCCCCCAACGCTACTGCAGGGAATCAATTATAGAAAAGTCTCTACCTATAAGTCTGGCTCTATTAAAAGCTAAGGAAAAAGGATGGACAAGAATCCAGATACAATCTGACTGCAAAGCGTGGTGGAGAATATCAAGATTGGAGACAGTCAAGATGCTAAGATCCAAATCATTCTTGAAGACATTAGCATATTCTTTTCTGAATTACCTTCTCTCATACAGCTAGATGTGGAAATTCAGTTGGCCATGTCGTAGCGAAATTTCCTTCACAGCTTGTAAAAAGAAGTTAGGCGGGAATATTTTTTCCCATGTGGCTGCAAAATGCAGCACATTTCGAAGTAATTCCCGTACGCTTATTTTAATTAATTTGACAAATTTAGTTTAGAAAAAAAAAAAAACTGAAATCTTATCACGGTAAAAAGCAAAAGGAATTAATGGGACAAAAGCTGGAGACAAGCTATATATCACAACTCACGCAATGTTTTTTATTAGGTTTAACAAGCTAGATATTGAGAAATCAAGTTGACCAGTAATTCTGTCAGTAGTCAAGTATATTTATGTTAAACCATGTATTCAGCGACCATAATGTAATAATTTGATTTCCTCACCTCAATCAAACTTGTGGAAACAAGAATTTACTTCATAATGTAGTGGTTACATAAAAGCCAACATGAAAGGAACCACATTACGTTCTTCAGACCGAGTTTAAGGACATTCTCTTGCAGAACAGGAGCTCCGATTACTAACACAAAGTCATCTGGTGTACAGGTACCTCAGTCAAGTGACTCACCTTGCCCACAATATTTTCACCTGTCGCATTGACCAAAGTACACTTTCCAGTATTCTGCGCCCAATAGTCCAAACGTGCCCTTTTGATCCTGCCAATCCTACCACATCATCAGCCAAATTCTTTACTCCCCAGTTCTTCAGTGCACTAAATAAAATGCTCAAACTGTCAATTTACTAGCTCCATACTCCCTTACTCTTGTCCTATTCCAATGTTCAAACCCGGTAGGTGAGAATGAACTTGGTAAACGATCAATCTTTGTCTCAACTAAAACTACCCTAGGTACATTCCCTCATTTCCTTCCTTCCACGACCACGAATTCACATCGATCGTATCTGAAACTAACATGGCCACTTTCCTAGAAAACGAAAATCAGATGCATCAACGACCATCAAAACCACAGTCCGAGCCTCACTATTCTACATCAACATCCTTCCTAGAGTACTATCAAAATCGAAGTCGGATAGCATATTTTCGATACTCAATCTTTCGCCTTCCCCATAATGCATCAAATTATGACATCTAGCGCACCTAGAGGATTTCCAGGCAATTTCTGATCTGGGTTTTTCATCTTTTCAACATTTTCGGGTTCTTCATCTTTTCAACATATTCGGGTTCTATATGCTAATGTAAAGGATCCCTTTTGAGGGAACCAGAGATTTCAGGCTCATCAAAGATTGGATTTTTAAAAATTGGGGACTTGTAGTAGTTGGAAATTTTAGGAGTGAAAAACACAGGAGGTTTAAGGTCAGAGTCTTGCATCTAGTCACTACAAACAGGGCAGAGGATGAGACCCTGCGAAATGACGTCATTATCATCCGAAATTTCCATATCTGGATATGTGTTTCACTGGAAAAGATTGAAGTTTTACAGGTTCTGAAAAAGAACAATTAGAACAGGGCTTTAGCAGGGTCTATTAACTTTGTCGGGCTTCTGCAGTGGTTCTGATGGGGGGATTTCTCCCAAGTTTCGAGAAATGGAATAATTTTTCTTGACTTGGATTTTCAAAGATCCGACCCATTTTACCATGCAAAACTTGGGCCGGAATAAAAACAAAGGATTTCCTAGAAGTTAGCTGTTACAGATAATGGAGAGTTGGGCTTCTTTAAGATATATAGCATGCCATTTGAATGGTGGACCTCAACAATTGGATCTGGCGTAAATTGCACGATTAGTAAGTCACGAAATTGTGAGTGTGAATTCTACAATAAATGACGTGAATTCTACTAGTTAATGGAGTTATGATATTTTTTATAATTTTTATGAGATGATATATTTTTTTTGAAACAAAAAAATCTATAATAAATGACGTAAATTTCTCCATTTTTGTGTAAATCATTAACTAAGATGGCTTTTGATAAAACTAAAGTGTGAAATCTGAAATTCAAGTATTGAGAGTATTAAATTGCTAAATTAATAAAATTATATTTATTTAATAATTAACCAAATTTAAATATCTCACTTCATAAATATAATAACTTTATATTAAAATGATGAAACAATTTATAGATAGTGTATGTACGATAAGAAGAGAAAGAAAGAGTGTGTGTGCATTTGTGTGAGAGAAAATGTGATGATACTTGCGTGTAAGAGAAAGTATATGTATGAGCATTAAAATGTGTGAGGATAAAAGAGAGAGTGTGCAAGTGTGTGAAAGGAAAAACTTTATGTATATACATATATGTATGGCGGAGAGAGTATATGTGTATGTGTGAGGAATAAATAGTATATTTATGTATGTATGTGTGTGTGAATGTACGTGCGAGAGAGACTGTGGGTGTCAGAGAGAGATCGTGTGTGCAAGAAGTGTGTGTGGAGATAGAGATGTGTGAGAAAGAGAATGTGTGTATACGTTTGAATTTTGTGTATGAGAGAGAGTGTGTGTGAGTGAGAATGATAGTGTAGAAAGTATAGGTACGATAGAAGGGAAGTTTATATAGCCGTATGTGTGTGAGGGAGAGAATGTGTGCATGTGCTTGCAAATGTGAGTGTGTATGCATGTGAGAGAGAAAAAATGTATATGTGAAAAATGTGTATGTGTAGGAGAGAGCATATTACATGTGTTCAAAAATTATAAAATTAAGTAAAAATTATCACTTAAAAATTTGTATACAAATTAAGGATTTGTTCTCAATAGCTTCTGATTTTTATAAAAACTGATTTTAGAAAAGCAAGAAAATCAGTTGCTTCTGTTTTAGCTTGAAATTCAAAAAACATAGTAAAAAAAGCAGTTGAGAACATTACAAAATAAATTTTTTAAAAATTAAAAGTTAAAATCAAGTAGAAAAAAACTATTGAGATCAAGCCTTAAGTAGTGTTTAATATATTAAGTGATAATAGAATTTTGTTATCACACTTGCTGAATTTAGACAACCTCTTTGTTAATTTTCAGCATTAACTTGAGCTATCAAACACCCCTCATATTTCGTCGATGGGACGTCCATCTCCTTAACAATAGTCATGTATTTGTGGTTATTAACTGTAGAGTTGGAGGAGGATTGTCGACATATATGCACATGATATTTTCAAAGATCATCGATAGCATTAAATACCACGAGTGTACGTTTTAGTATGCGATGATCAAGGTCATATTGTACTAATTTTTGTAATCAAGTATTTCAAAATTTGGGCCTAGTAATTGTTATTGCCCCATGCTATTTCGAAGCAAATGTGATGTTTCATTTATTCTTTGTCAAATTCATTCATCAAAATTTTAAACAAAAGCCAAGAACGTAAAGTGAGTTTCTCTACCCCATGAAATTGTAATCTTGGTTACATAAACTTTAAACACTTGAAATTGTTTTTGGAAAATCAGGATACGTTAACAGACACCTTGGGCCAGAATAAGCTTACAAGATTTCCTACAAGTTAGCTATTTCAATTAGTTAAACTTCTTTGAGATAGCATACGATTTGAATGGAGGGCCTCAACAATTGGATTCGAGGTAAATTATACGTTTAGTAAATCATGGAACTGTTGGTATAAATTATACAATAAACTACATGAATTCTATTGTTTTGGCGTAGTAAGATTTTTTTTTTGTTGTAATTTTTGGAGATGACGTTTCTTGTTGGAATGAAAGATATATAATAAATGACATAAAATTTTTACATACATTCTTGTGTAAGTCATTAATTAAATGGCGTACTGAGTGTTATACTGTAATACCCAACATAAGTGTGGGCTTTTTGGAAACAAATTTCATAAGTGAGGGGTAAAAAGGTCATTTGACCATAACTGGAAAAAAAAACAGAAGCTAAATAAAGAAAAGGAAGCTGCAATCGTGCAGCAAAACAAAGAAAGAAACAACAAGAAGAAAAAGGGAGAAGAAAGAAAAAAAGAGAGAAGAAGAAAGAGAGGGAAGAAGAAGAACGGAGAAAGGGAGCTGCCGATAGTCAACTCTGGCCAACCCCGACGTGGCAGAGAGTCCGGCCAGCAAGGAGAGGCAAAGAAAATGAGAGAGAGAAAAGAGAAATAGGGAAGAAAAGAAATGGGAAAGAATTAGATAAACTCAATAAGGTAATTTTATTATTTGGATCTTGTTTATTATATAAGTTATGATGAAGTATATGATATTTTTGGTAGAAATGATAGCATGCATGGAATAGAAATTGAGTAGATGGAATTTTAGTGTTTATGTAATTTTAGGAAATTGGGGAAAAATGATTTCTTTATATTATTTAGAGTTAATAGTTCTTGTTATGGTGTTGATTACCCAATTAGAAGAGGAAAAAGTTGATTTGAGAAATTAAAGTTGAAATTTGATTATAGTTTAGACCATGCAAGATGGGTAAGTGATTGAGTTAAGCCTTGGGCTTAGATTAAAGTTAGATTATTATTTTCTGATGTATTTTTAGTTGTTAATTTTTTATCAGTAATGTTATATAATAGATTCAAGAGAGCATTTGGCAGAGGAAGCCGCCTAAGGGGGTGATCGAGTCGAGATTTTTGTACATAGCCTATTTTGAGGTAAGTGTAATACATATTATGAATCACTAGTACTATATATTGCTTGCAAAGTATTATGTGAATATTTTAAAGTATGTTATATGTATAAATTGAGATTGACATACATATATATTGATAAATGGATGCATGTTGATAAAATGCATACAAAGTGATTTATTTTGTACATGAAAGTTTAAATGAGCTTGCAAAGTATTTAAAGGTGAATGATTTACGTTGAGTGTATAAGATAATACATTTGGCATATTTCAAAGTATATTTTTATATATTGTTACAATTTAACATCAAAGACTGAGAAAGTGAATGATTGATTGCGACAATGATTTTTGTCAAGTAAGATTAAAAGAATTCAATTGTGTAATTTATGGGAACGTAACTCTATGCAGAACTATTAAAATTTAACAGGGTTATAGTTAATCTAGGTGCACGTAGTATTGCCGGCTAGGAAAGTCCGATGTGATTCCCTCCCTTCACGGGATAGACACCCTTCGTGGGACAAAGACCCTTCATGGGACAGATACCTTCGTGGGACAGCCTTCGGGGACAAATTATCCTTTGTGGAACAATTACCCTTCGCGGGACATTTACCCTTTGTGGGATAATATGTTCTGCATAGTTATGATTCCGAAAAATAATCAAAGCATCAAAGTTGTTTATGAAAATCAAGAATGTGATTTTATTGATTGTTATATGTCATATGTGATGAATACACAGATTTTATACCAAAAGTGGTGATTTTAAGTGATTGTTTAATCTAGAAAAAAAAATGATATTGGATGCATCAATCATAAAGTGTTAATGATGGTTGTTTATTGCCTGTATGATTGCATGTATAACGATTTATAATATATTATGCTTATTGAGTGTGAAAAACTCACCCCTCAATATTTTTCAGTATTTTGTAGAAAGTGCAGGAGCTAGAATCAAGAGGAGAATCGCATAGTCACTTGAATTCAGAGGTATTACCCGGTTATTTTTGTTGTCCCGGGTATAGGATAGTATAAGTATTATTCTGCACTTGTGGCCATGTGATATAGTATTTGGTATTGCAAATATTATTTTTGGAATAGCTGCTTCGTTGGTTGTAAATTTGAATCTTGGGATGTCTATATATAAATATATAAAGTTCTTATGGGCATATCTTTTTATGGTTGAAATGGGTGATTGATATAGGACTACTTAGATGATTGATGACTTGTGTTGGTAGGCTATAAATCTATGGAAAATATGGTGTAAATTGGTGAATGAGATGATATTGTGTATTGTGAATGTATTGGAAATGCTTGGGTTGGCTGAAATTTTGTGTCAGGTATTTTGAAATTTTTGGAAAAGGTCCAAATACAGAGGAGATGCTGCCGAAATTTCGGTAGAATTCAAAGGAAGTTTAAGGCTTACGTGGTTTGGGCGGTTTACTCCACCTCGAACTACATGCCGGTCATGGCTTTTAGGTTTAAGTCGTGACATATACAATCCTAATATGATTCACTTGAAGTTGGGTATCCAGCGATTAATGCGAAATCCATGTGTTTGAAGCAAGATCTACGAGGATTGAGCACGAAGCGCTAATCAAGTGAGGAAGAACAATATGCATTACCAAGGTCTTCAACATGTTCATGATGACGATTTAAGGTGCTCGAAAAGTCAAAACAAGGAGTAATGTATTGGTGCTCAAGGACATGATCACAAATTCAAGATAGAGAATTTTAAGGATTTGTGTCACGCCCCGCGCCTAAGGACATGGACCTGCTATGTCTTAAGTTACGCTAAGGCATAAGGCTAATCAAATCACATATCAACCATTCCAACTACCAAAAATCACTTGAGTATATAAGTTACAATATAACATAAATATCCATCAATTCAAAATAAGACAATCCAAGCCTTCATATACAAACCACGGTATCGTCTATAGACACTAACATCTCAACAACATAACATAATATTGCATAAAGAAAGTCACATGGCTACAAGTATCAATATCTCCAGTACAACTCTAATCTCATCATGAACATAAGCTAAACAAGTAAATAAGCCAACTCCTAAGCATAGCATCCCTAACACACCGGCTAACTCCAAGTTCTAACCCATTGTTCCTCAACGAAGTCATCTGTCACTACATTTCAAAAACATGGAGTGAGCGATAAATTGCCCAGTAAGTAGCACAGGTATTACTTTAGGTTTGAGGGCGGTATGCATATATATATATATCCATTTCAAAACACACAACAGTTATTCGTATAGTTCACAAAATACGTGGTCAAACCATATTTATTACAATTCACATATCATAAACACCATGACAAAATAAGCTCAAGAAGTAATCCGACAAATGATCCTGGATATTCAGTTGTTAACTACAATCCGGTTAACACGGCCAAAAGCTGACTCCCGATTAGCCCGGTTCAAAAGCTAACGATCACCGTTAGCGCAGTCAAAATATCACATCACCTCCATCAAAAAGGAATTAGTCATGTCACAAGTCATTTCACCCAAGAGCCCAAACAAATCATTCATTCACACAAATATATGTCACCACGTATATTCAATTCATAGTAAAATCAAAAGTAGCCACACTCAAGCCATTTAGTATAACAAATAAGGTTTCAAGACTTACAAGTTTGTCAAAAATTATTTTCCAAAATGCAAAGGATACAAGAGCTACTTACTTTGGTCCGAGGTAACTCAGTTAGTCAACAAAAGGGTTAGTCGTTATCTTCGCCTAAAACAAGCCATTAAACACTCAATCATACACTAATTCTATCGAGAAATCACAATTAAAGCTTAGACCTGGACTTAGAATGCAAAGACTAAGCAAAACTGCCCAAAAAGGTGTGATCCACAGGTCTGGGTTGAGTGATCCGTGCCTGCGGATCAGGACCTGACCCGTGGATGGCCATAGCAGGTGAGCTTTGGGTCCCCAACAGTCAGCTGCGCCCGCGGCTAGCTCAACTCGATCCGCGGCTCGCAGCCAGAGGCTGGCCGCGAGGAGAAGCTTCAGCTGCAACTGCGGCTGGCCTCAAATGACTCGCCTCTCGCAACCTGGAACAGCCCAAACACGATTTGACTAACCCAATTCATCAAACACATTGTGGACATTAACCCCAACCTCAAATATGTCAAGAAAATGGCTAAACAATCCACCAATACCATCCAAAACACATAATAATCACAACCTAACAACTAAATCAACTAGCTATCATCATCATGGCAAAAAAAACCTAGAATCTTCCTTAATCATGCATTAACTACTACTAGTCACCACCATTAGACAAACCCACATGAATTAGATGAAGATTAGAGAAATTACCTTGGGTAGGAGTGGGGGAAATGAGGTTCTCTTGATCTCCTTCACTTGGTTGCTCTAGATTATGCAAGGGCTCACCTTAATTAGAGAGAAATTGAAGAGATTAGAAGAGAGAATTTGGATTTAGAGAGGGAGGTAGAGAGAGAAAGTGTTAGGAGGCCAAATGAAGTGTAAGAAACCCTAATCTTACTACTAAAGATGCCCTAGTGACTAAAATGACAATCATTACCCCCACTTATAAAAGATATGACCCTTACACTCCAAAATGACTAAATTATCCAAGATACCTTAAATGAACCCCTAATATTACAATCTGTGAAAGGCAATATCACTTATCTAAATATTATGAAGGGTTTTAAAGACCAAAAAATGTGAAGAAAACACTTTGGAAGAACTCTACAAGGATCTGCCCACAGATTATACTCGTTCAAAGTCGCTGATTTGACCCCAAATGTTGATCATAAATAGAGGTGTTATTCGAGCTGAGTAGAGTCGAGCATCTCATATTCGAATTTGAACTCATTTAAACAAGTTCATTCATTTATTAAACGAGTCAAAATTTGTATTCAAACTTGGTTCGTTTATTTATACAAACGAGTTGAACTCGAGCTATCACGAGTTGATCCGAGCTATGCTTGCTAATAACTAGGTTCAAATAGGTATAAATCTGTTATTCGAGCTGAGTATCTCATGTTCAACCTCTTGCTCGCTTGATAAACGAGTGAGTTTACTCGTTTATCAAACGAGCTAACATTTGTATTCGAACTCGGTTTATTTAGTTATGCGAACGACCAAACTCGAACTTTTACGAGCCGAGATGAGTGGTGTTCACGAACAGCTTGATTTATTTACAGCTCTCATTAGAGACCCACAGTGCTATCACGATTTTGAAGTCACGGATTGCGCTGCAAATTGCAGGTAGAAAGTTTTTTGTAAATCGCGACTTCAGTATTTGTCCACAAATTCAACCGCGGATTTGATTTGGACTTCTATGTAATTTGTGCTATTTTTTAGGATTTTGTTTTAGTTTTAACTTGTTTCTAGATTATTCTTTCAAATAGGGTTTGTAGGTATATTTGCCTATATAAAGCCCTTTTTTTTACTACATTTAGTATAACTTGATGATCAATAAAATTTAAGTTTTCACTTTGAGAGAATTTTCCTAGTTCTTTGTTAAGAACTAAATCAAGACCTCATCAAGGCAACTTGTGGCGGCCTACAAAATTATTATCGCTTCAATTCTTATCAATTTATTTAATTTGGGTCTATGTTTTTACTTGTTAATTTAGTTCTAATCAACAAAGTTTGATTGGGATTAAATTATAATCTGATTATTCAAGACGGTCATTTGGGAATCAAGCAAGCGATTACGGGATTAACGTTGGGTGTTCTTTCTCATATTAGTTAGTAACAGAGTTTTGGAATTTTGAAATTATGTTCTTTTTGAAATTAGATATATCCCTTTTTTGTTTTATGATATGTTTTTTGATATTGGATATATCTTTTTTTATCTCTTGTGTTTGTCCATCGTGTGATTTCATTTTCGCATTCAATCTTCCTCAAATACATCCTTGTCTGTATCATCGTTAATCTTTTTGTGTTCAAAGTTTCTTTCTTGTATTTAAAAATTTAAGACTTAAACTTTCTTCGTTAAAGATCATCCAAGACTTGAATTGTCTAGATTCTTGTGTCAAAGACGTTGAAGATCTGACCTTCTTGAGTTCAAGTTGTTCAAGATTTGATTTTTGTTGTTTGTGTGTTGTTTTATACACTTCTTCAAGGGGGAAAAAAAAGAGTTCTTTGTGAAAGAGGCGTGTTTGTGAAAAAAAAAAAAAAAGTGAAGCAAAAGAGAGACATGCTTTTGAGAAAGAAAGGAAAAAAGAAATTTTTGTAGAGAAAAGGCAAGAGTTGTGAGAACAAGAAATGCCAAAAATTAGATAAAAATATTTTATGTTGTTTCTAACAATTCTTGTAGACCATCAAGCATGGGTGACGAAATTCAAGCAGTTTCATTTTAACGATCAATTAAAGCTTGTGAATGTGAACTTTGATAGGTTGGATTCAAGATTGTTGTGTGTACAAAAGGCCTAATCCAGATTGTATTCTTTTAAGAAACACATTACTGATGAATATGATTATGAGCGCGTTACTTCGAGGAAGGTGAAGAAGCAATTGAAGTCCATACCAGATTTAGAAAGACAACCTTTTAACTCTCCATGGGAATCTAAAGGGTATAACAATGGAGCTGATACAAATCCAAAAAGAGATGTTGCACATGAAGAATCTTTTGCAGCTATTGATGCTATGATCTCTTGGATCTTGAGTAGAGGGGATGCCCCAAATACGTAGGCTATGCCAAAAAGAAGAGGGGAGGGAGAAGCGGATATTAGGTGCACTACGCACTCCACGTGGTGTAGTAAAATCAATCATATATTGCTAAATAATGCCCACCATCACCACGTGACAATAAATTATTGATTCTAGTGCGTCATGTAGAAATGCACGTAATGCATTTAATACTTTCTAGGATAAAGAGAAAAGGAAAAAAAATTAAAGCCCCTAACTTTTGTTCTTAGTTTTTGTTATCTTTATATATAAAATATCACATTCAGACACAGCACATGCAATAATTAGGCTCAACAACATGCATTTCTTTTCTACCAAAAGCTCCCGTCAAGATATGTATATATATACACACACACTCACATGTATTAAAGTAAAAGATCTTTCTACCTTGAAACATTCTAATTTACTCTGTGTAATGTAAATCGAACTCAATCAGAAGTACTCCTCAAAGTATTGCCAATCAAAATTTATTACAAAGGCAACACATTTTGTGGCGCGTGTATATATAATGGAACAATAGAAAACGTGATAAACTAAATTACTTCATCTTAAGTGTGAGAAGCCAGAAATTTTTTCAAAAATATTTGAGACTATACACGTATCTGTTCATGTGACAAAACCAAGGAAAAAAAATTTAGATAACCACACGATTACGTGATGAAGTAATCGCGTAATCAAGCCTAAATTTTTTTTTTTCCCATTTCTTCAGATGCTTGTGTAGTCTGAATGGCCACGATGCGAAACAGTATTGTCCCTTCCAAAAGAAACAAAACACTAACATTTTTTAACTTTCAAGTCTATTTCTCTACAATCGATGAAAACGAATTATTCTTACAGTTCATTTCCAAAAAATTTATAAATGAGATGAATGTTGCCAAACTTGTGATTGTTATCTGTTATTCTTTTGAAAATTTTAGATGTGAACATGGTTTCTTGTCTTAGTTAAAAAAAAAAAGGGTTTCTTGCCTCCACCACTCACATTATTTTACTACCAAATGCCAACCACCCCAACAACCACTCACAATATTTTACTACCAAATGCCAACCAGCTTCTTTGACAAAAGAATCAAAATTTGTCCATTTTCAATCTGACAAATCAGATAAAAGTGTTTTTTTTTTGAGAAATGATAAAAGTGTTAATATTTCGCTGAAACTTAGACGTTGAGTGGATTAATTTTCCGACTATGTTATTGTTCTATTGTGGTCGGTAAAAAAATATTGTAAAATGTAAGCTACATTTCGTCTAAATAAGAATGAAAAGATGATGATTAGTATGCCTAGATTTCCAGATAGGAATGAGAGTCTTACAAAACGCACATGGATGCCGCTGAGAATATGCATACGCTTTTCTATTTTGCTTGCATAAAACATGCAATGACCAAAAATCAAAATTTACAGTACAAAGTGAAATAGGGAAAATTTTAGCGGTATTAAGTGGACTTAGTCTTTTCATAAAATTGCCATAATTGCCACAGACCTCAAACAGGATGAATAGACATATTAAGAATGAATTTGTACGCTGATGTATATCAACCTTTGATACGAAAACAATGATAGACACTAAAGTAAAAAACATTGGTTGCCGTAATATTCTTTGATAGACACCTATGGCTGAATGGTGAAATGCTACAATTTTTTTTTCCATTTCTGGGGTGAACAACTTTTGTTTTTAATATATTTTTCATAAAAGATGAACATAATGCGAAGTTTGTAAAAAATTTCACATGCAACAAGATGTAACACAGATTATTATATATATCAAAGAAAAACAAAAAACAAAAGTTAAATATCTAAATTCAGCTCATGAACTTGAAAAATGAAGTGCAATTTGTTGAAGTAAGTAAAATTTAACTTTTATATTATAAATTGTTTATTGTATTTTTTTGAGATAACTTGTAATGTGCTTTGTTTGTTCCTCTATACTACCAACGCTTTTGAATTGTGTCCAGAATCAAAGGACCCATAATTGAACAAAACCTTGCAACTTCCACTGAAGAAAAATCCAAGTAGTCCAAAGAAACATCAAACTTGAAAAATTGTTCTTAGAATTTTTCCCCGCTTATGATATATTTTTTGTTTTTGTTTTTGTGATACAATGATAAGGACATTACATGTAAAATCCTTCACTTCATCATTGGTCTGTTTTTTAGGTTATCTTTTTGGCATAATTATTAATACATTCAAAATTAAGTCAAGATATATTAGACATAGTTAAAACTAGACTTTTTCCTTTGCAAGTTTATGATTAACTCCGAATATTTTTAATCAAACTTGATCAAAGAAACTCCTGATCAATTTTTTATACTCAAATTTCGTGCAAGACATTTTGTAAAAGCAAAAAAGATCTAGTAACAAATTAATGAAATGGAAATATGTGATAGGTAACTAGCAAAATTACGCCATCTTATATGTGAGGGGATAACAGAATTTTCAAATAAACACAAGAGACTATTATGTTAATTTGCTCATGCGAAAAAATAAAGGATGACACCCAATTACTATATACCAACTACCTGATTAGATGACCAAGCCTGATCAATGACAACATAACAGCCACTTTACCATACAATTACAATAGTTAGATGCAAAGAATGCATGCTAATACATCTTCAGTTCTTACTCGACCTCAAAAAAAAAATGTTATATTTTCCGATGAATCATTCGTCCATCTAAAGTTTACATGCATTGGTTCTTAAGGACGAAAGGGGACATGCATTATTGAGTTGCCACAAGACCTCTAAGGACACCACTAAAAATCATGTATCTTGAAATTGAATTTCTAATACTTTCTTTCCACTCGAGTTTATGTCTACAAAGGCGACTTAGGAATCTTTTACTAACCAGCTCGTGACAAGTTGGCAAGATTTATTATACTTCGATATACCCATCAAATCAGCAAGCCACGACAAAGAAAACAGAGCTACTAAACATTGAATTTGTGGGTCTGTGAATTGTTGTTTCCCTAGAAGATAGTTTATAAGAAAAAGTTGTATAATATAGATTTAGCTAAACTACTTCATTTTGGGGTTAGGGGCTCAATAGTTGTCTAAATCACTGAATTTACACCAGTTATAAAAATAGATAGAGAGTGGTGTAATTATATACTGAAAAAAAAAATTTCACTAAAAAATTCTTACACCACATAATTGCATCACTTATGGACCATTTTACATTACTTATTATACTAATGGTCTGTTAGAACTCATAACTTAATAAATAGTGAGGCCTAATCCCTTTATTTCAGTTGTGAAAAGCTAAAAAGTTTTTGGCAAAAATATGAGACTTGCAATTATTTGATCCTGTAAGAAAATGAAAGCCAACATCTAAAACTAGTATAATAAATAGGTGATGAGATGATCAAACCGCCTAATAATTGATGCTCAAAGTGACCATCCACTTGTATTTTTCTATTAGCTTATTTATAAAGGAATTTACATGGAACAGACGGGCAACTTCCGGGGCAAAACCCTTCGAGTTAATTCATTCGACAAAGCACTGTACAAACCCTTACGCAGGCAAAAACTATTAATTTCTCCTACTTTAGCAATTAGACATGGAATTAGTGTATTGTTAAGAATTTATTAGAACAACATTGTCAAAAACCCTGTGATATTCAAAATTACAAACGTCTAATATAACCAATTTTCTCTTTATTAATATTAACTATACTTAATTTCAAAGGAACCCATATTATCCTGATTTACTAACAAGTACTATGAAAAAAAAAAAACATAAAATCAAGAAATGGCATTTGTTCTTAAAAAAAAAAAAAATCATAGAGCCATTGCAATTTCCTTGATCTAATTTTAATTATAATGCTTCCAAAGAGCACAAACAGTGGTGCTTCGAAAGTGCATGAACAGGTATCAAATGTTGGCGTAAGTAGATTTTTTAATCTCACGTGTTTATTGAAAACATAATAAAATATTTATTAGATAACCAATGTAAAATGCTTTGAAATCTTAGGCATTTATTGTCTCTTGCTTAATCTATTCAATTACCTTGTAATCTCAACATGGCTTGTGAAATGATATTAATTATCGTTTTCTCCAGACCCTTTCATACATAATAGATGAGCAAATGAACTCATCTTTAATCCACCAAAATCGCATCAGTTGTTAACGATAATTTTTAAAAGTCATTTTATAGGCTAAAATTTGACATAGGAGTCTAATAGAAGGCAAATAAGGCATATTTTATTGGTGAATTTAAATATCACAAAAGTATAACTTAATAGAATCTTAAAAAAGTTTGCACAAGTTATTCTATTATGTCATTAATAATTCATAAAAACATATTACACAATGCTTCAAACGTTCTTATGATTTGTAAAGCTTCATAAATATGTATTCTGTAATTAAATATTATTATATAGAATTTGAACATAATGTGATTTTTGTATTTTATATATTTTTGCTACTCTTAGTTTTATATACCAATTTTTTTCTTTATCATGATTGACTGTGAACCAATACAAATGTAGTATTAACTTTGAAATCACATACTAGTTGAATTGTTATTGAAATCACATACTACTTGAATTGTTATTGCTTGTTCAAATAATTGTTTGAGAAAAAAATACATAAAAATATATATATTCATATGTCTTCCTAATCCAAAATGGAGTATAAAATATGGTAATAGAAATGTTAACAAAAAAAGTTTTTTTTTTTCCTTTTCGTAGGGAGTGAGGTGGAGAGAGAAAAGAAAGTCAACAATTGACTACAAACTTAGAAGCAATTTACATACAACTTTACAATAGACTGTTGCAATTCATGACTTAATATATAACTAGTGAGGCCTAATCCCTTTATTTTAGGGGTAAAATACCCTATTCCCCTTGTGGTTTTCGGAAAAATAACATGACCCCTTATGGTTCAAAAACTATACATCACTTCCCTCTGATTTGGATTAAAGTGTCAAAATAACAGAAATTAGCTTTCGTAACGGAGCGTGGGTAAAATATCAAAATTATCCCATTACTTAACTGTTTTATCATTGTGCTTGCATGTATTTTTTTTGAAAAAAATACACTTTACCCCCTTGTGGTTTTCGGATGAACCACATAACCTCCTTATGGTTCTAAAATCTATACATCACCCCATGATAATTTATAGTACTTATACAAGGTAATTTGGACATTTTATCCATGGACCAGTACGAAAGATAAATTTCATCTGTTTGACACTTTAATCAAAACTACAAGGGGTGACGTATAGCATTTTGAATCATAAGGGGGTCATTTGAAAATCACAAGGTATAAAATGTAATTAACCCTTATTTTAGTTGTGAAAAGCTAAAAAGTTTTTGGCAAAAATATAAGACTATTGTAATTATTTGCTCCTATAAAAACGAAACCAAACATCTAAAGCTACTATAACAAATAGGTGATGAGATGGTTAAGCCGCCTGATAATTTAGACACAAAGTGGCTGTCCACTTCTATTTTATATTTGCTTATTTATTAAGAGATTTTACGGGAAAAAGACAAGTAACTTTCAACCCAAAACGCTCCGAGTTAATTTCTCCACCGAAGCACTGGACAGACCCCAATGCCGACAAAAATTCGTTATTGTTAATTAATCATGCTTCAGCAACCAGACATTAAATTAGTGTATCTAATTCTTCATAACCACCCATACCAGCTAAAAGCACTAGTTCCATTGCAAAAACCTTTCCACTGCAAAAAACAAGTTTGTCTCCAAGCAAAGAAAAAATGGCTGACGCTCTTATTGCTGTCCACTATCCAGGTAGTCTTGGAGAAGGCACTCTCTCTTGCCACTAATAGAATTGATTTGCTGTTTGGGTTCAAGGAGGATTTGGCCAGCATGACACGATCTTTTCGCCTGATCCGTGCTGTCTTGGATGATGCAGAGCAAAGGCAAGGCCAGAACCAGGCTGTGCAACAATGGCTCAGGAGTCTTGAGGGAGTTGCTTTTGATGCTGAGAATGTGTTGGATGAGATAAACTATGAATTTCTTCGTCACAAGGTGGAGTCCCGGAACCGACTCAAGCGAAAGGTATGCTGCTTCTTCTCCTTCTATAACAGTATTACTTTTCGTTGGAGAATGGCATCCAAGGTAAGGGACATCAAACTTAAGCTGCAGAACATCAATCAAGAAGCCAATGAATTGGGACTGGTCATGAGTAGTTTCCAAATGGCAGTTGCATTTCCTGTTGCCGCTGGAGACACAACAAGCCGACAAACTGACTCTGTTGTTGCTCCAATGATAGGAAGAGCCAATGATGAAGCAAAGATAGCGGAAATGTTGTTGAGCCCATCCTGAAAAGGTTGTTTCCATTCTTCCTATAATTGGTATGGGTGGATTGGGAAAAACAACTTTGGCTAAATCGATATACAACAAGAAGCAGATTGATGAGTACTTTGACAAAAAGATTTGGGTTTGTGTGTCTAAAAAAATCCAGGTAGTGGAGCTTTTCAAACTCATTCTACTACAATTGACGAAAGAAAATGTTGAAGTGGATAATAGGAATGTCGTCGTTGAAAAGATTCGAGAACAACTAGAGGAAAAAAGATATTTCCTAGTTCTTGATGATGCTTGGAATGATGAACCAGAATTTTGGAATGACTTTTTTAACACCTTTAAGGGACTCAATTCGACCAACTGGAAGCTGGTGTCTGGTTACTTCTCGTCTACACCAATTGGGTAGATATTGTGTCTAGACTTCTAAGAATGGATATCGAACCCTATTTGTTAAGAGGACTATCTGATGATGATTGTTGGTCTATCCTAAAAGAAAAGGCAGTTGCAGGGGAAAGAAGTACCAGAAGAGTTGGAAGCAATTAGAGACAGAGTTATAAAAAAATGTAATGGTCTTCCATTGGCAGCAAGTGTGATTGGTGGTCTTTTATGTTTAAGTGCAAAAGGAGATTGGTTGTCTATAGTGGAGAAGAGTCTTTTGAGTGGAGATCAAAGTAGTGTCGAGCAAATTCTCAAAGTCAGCTTTGATTATCTGTCACCTGCATCTGTTAAGAAATGTTTTGCATATTGCTCAATTTTTCCCAAGGATACTGAGATGGAAAAGGATACATTGATCGAACTCTGGATGGCAGAAGGTTTTCTTCTATCGGATCTGGAAAATGAAACAGTAATGGAGAAATTAGGTGAAAAGTATATTAGAGTTTTATTGCAAAGTTCCTTGTTGGAAGAAACAAGAGAGAAATTCGGTGGGCCAGTATATAAAATGCATGATCTTGTCCACGATCTTGCGAAATCAATTTCAAAGTCCAAGAGCATTAATTTGGAGACCGATGTGATAGACAACAGTCAATCAAGGTTCGCTACCTTAATGTAAGTTCATCTGGAGAAAATCAGTAAAGCTCCTTGAAAACGATATCAACTTCACTTCGGACATTATTTCTGAATAGGGCATATCTGGTAACATATTATCAATGTGCAAGAACTTACATGTTTTAGATTTGTCCAGTGCACAAATTAGGGAGCTACCGACCTCAGTGGCAAACTAATACATTTGCGGCTTATTGACCTCTCGGATTCTAAAATCCAAACTTTGCCAGAATCTCTTTGCAAACTTTATAATTTGCAAACGTTGCAGATTGAATGAATGCCCAGATCTAACATGTCTTCCGAAGCAGGATGGGCAATTTGATTAGCTTGAGACATCTTCACTTTTACACATATAAGGCTGACTTTCAAATGCCACTGGAGATGGGACGATTGACTTGTCTTCAAACACTAGAGTTTTTAACGTAGGTCAAGAGAAGGGTCGCCGAATTGAAGAGCTTGAATGCTTAAAAGACCTCAAAGGCAAGCTGGAGATACGCAATCTTCAACTAGTGAAGGGTAAAGAAGAAGCTAAAAAAGCAAACTTAAATGAAAAGGCACATTTGTTGAGGTTAGAACTTTTCTGGAGCAGCATAATTCGTGAAGGTGACAGCTCATGTGAGGAAGATGTCTTAGAAGACCTCCAACCACACCCAAATTTGCAGGAGTTATTGATAGCAAGGTTTTTGGGTGACCAATTTCCAGGATGGTTTATGAATTTAACAAGGTTAGTGGAGTTGGAACTAAGAGATTGCAAAAAATGTAGAGAACTCCCAGTTGCACTAGGACAAATGCCATCCCTCAAAAATCTCAATTTGAATGGATTGGAAAACGTAAGATGTATCGGGCTTTCATTCTACAGAATTGATGATGATAACAAAAGCACAAGTGAATTATCAAGAAAATTGTTTCCAGCCCTTAAAGAACTCACACTTAGTAACATGGAGAATTTAGTAGAATGGGTAGGAGTAGAAGTGAGGCCAACAACTGGAACAAGAGGTAGAGGTGAACCAGAAGTTGTTGATGTGTTCCCCGTGTTAGAGGATTTGATCATCAATGATTGCCCCCTTCTGATCACTGTTCCAAGTCATTTTCCAGGTCTTAAGAAACTGGAAATCCACAATAACGATCATGTTTTTGTGGCCAAGAATATTCTTAGCAAAGCAACCACTACCCTCTCATACATCATACTAGGAGGTATGGCTGAGCTTACTTGTGTTTCAGATATTGTTGGTGTGGCATCTGCTGGGGCTTTTCAAAATTTAAAAAACCTACACGTGTTGAGTTGCCATAATTTAACAAGCATAATTCCTAAAGCACTACCAAACCTTATGTCTCTTGAGGTTCTGGAGATTCATGGTTGCCATGGGTTGACGAATCTGCCCTGGAGAATGCTACAGTCCTCTACCTCTCTTCAACAACTGTTTGTGGTTGATTGTCCCAATCTTATGTCTTTTCCAGTTGATTTGCAACGAACGCCTTCTCTCTCAAGGGTTAGTTTATGTGGGTGTCCCAAATTGAGAACTAATATGACGCCTAGAGGTTTTGGTTTTCTTACCAGTTTAAGGCAACTGACAATTGGTCCCTTCTCAGATGATGATGATAATAAAGAAAATTCATCAATTTATAATGAATTTGATTGGTCTGGATTAACATCTTCATCGACCCTCCGTTCTTTAATTTTATATGGGTTGCCTCATATGCATTTTCTGCCACATCAGCTCCAATACTTAACCACCCTCACATGGTTATCTCTACGTGACTTTGGAGGAATAGAAGCTTTACCAGATTGGTTAGGGAACCTAGCCTCTCTTCAAACACTGGAGTTATGGGATTGCAAAAAGCTTGGATATCTACCCTCTGTGGATGCTATGAGATGCCTCACCAAACTAAGAGAACTGCTGGTTATAGGTTCTCCTCTGTTAAGGAACGGTGCATTGCTCCCCAAAGAAGCAACCCCCATGACTCCTCCGAATGGTCCAAGATTTCTCATATTCGTTGGCGCCATCTCTGTGACTAACAGTTCAGTCATCAAAATCAAAATCTCAAGTCTTTCTTCATCATCTTAATGTTCTTTACGAGTCATTTTGGTATATCTCTGCCTTCATCATCCTCTCCTCTCTAGTAAACCTTGCTTTTTTCTTCCCTCCTTTTCAATTTATAGTTCAATACTTAATTATACAATTCGTTAGTTGATAACCAAATGCATGAGATTTTCCTGAGTCACTAGGAGATGTTTTGCTTAAAGCAGTAGTAAATAATGTTGATTTGTGTAGTATGCTATTTTATTACTTTTGTTTACTGTATGTGTCTACTTATGTTATAATAGATTCCATGAGAAGAAATAATGCTCAAGGCATCTGTAAATTTGCATAACACATTGCGTTTAGCATGTTAATAGACCAATTTGTCCTAGATTACCATCTCACTCTCAATTAATTTTGTCTTCGTATTCATATTAGTAACTCTTGGCCGTCCTCCTCCTTCCAGGTCCTGTGTCCTCCTTCTTCCAGGTCCAGCCAAGCTGATATTATCACCAAACCTCTTCAGCACTAGCCATCACGTACATAGCCAGAATTAAATTCTTTATTTTTTTTGCATGTGCCACAAATTGTCAATGTCTAAAGGCCGCCTAGAAAGTGGTAATGCCATGTTGAAGCTATGGTAAATTCATGCCTTTCTTCTCAATGTACTTAAGCAGCTACTTTTAGAATTGGAGTTTAAAGTACATTTTCATTTGCTAATTGCACAGATTTTTACAGCAAATTCATTTGATCTGCACCTTCTGAAGTCTTCTCTCGGATTCCATGACATAGTCCACTTGGGTGATTCCGTATTTCAGGTGAATTAAGGCTACATAACAAGTGCTTTAAATTCAACTCAATTTGGGAGATCGCATCCAATTTAGTACACACTCCACCGCTTTACATTTGAAATGTTTTTATTTACTTGCTGATTTGCTAGGCATGGTTGCTCTGAGCTTTAATCTCTTCAAAATGCATTTATCAACCTTATCCAAACCATCTTATTAGTGATTTGCTCTATGATGTTTCCTAGATGATGTGTTTCTGACTCACTTTCCTGTGTTACAATTTTTTTCGTCATAAAGATAACTGGTCAATGAGGAGTTTTTGCAGAGATGTTGGTTGCATTTGGGGTTTTTGTTCAATGGGTTTGGTAATTTTGGATACCACTTTTTTTTATTTCACAATTTCATGTTGACTTCTGATAACTAAAACCTAAGATAAGTTATTGTGTTTGTGACATTTTTTGAGGTTGCAAGGAAGATGGTACTATTATTGCTGTGAAACTGCACAGATTTGGTAGATATCTTTTAGCACAATCAACTCTAAGCATGATTGTTAGAAGCATTATGGTAGTTATAATTGGCTCTACATGTCACTTTTTGCTACTTGTCTCTCTGCTTATCATGCTTATTGGTTGTCATTTTTTCTATGGTACTTCTCTTTTGGATACAAACTAGCATTGTTCCATACTACTGCTTGTATTTATAGACCAAGCAGCAAGACTAAGTACTTTCTACTAATTTAGATTAAATACGACAACAGTGAATTCTTTAGAATAATTTCTCTAATAAAAAAATGAAAAACAATGCTATGCAGTTATATGAAATTTCTCATTTGGTTTTATTGTTTGTTACATGCCTTTTGAGTTTTATTTTTTTATTTTATTTTTTCTTTTGCAGTGGTCTTTGGCTCAAAGCTTAACATCAAAACTCCGATGACTCTTACTTACCGACTTAAATACTTAGCCCTTACTTGCTGACTCAAGTACTTAGCTCTGTAGCTTTTAAAAAGTCTATGTTTCCTTGTTGAATCACATCCTGTTTCAGTTGGATACAAGTATCCAGGATCCCATTCTTATTTGTATTTTTTGTGTCTTAGAAGGCCAAAGCCTGAGATCCTCAGTTTGTGGCTTGGTGCTCTCAAACTGTCAATTGGTCCAGCAACTGTAGTCATGATATGAGGTGTAATTCACTTGTAATAGAATTTAATTTTCTTATCTTTACCAGATTACTCTTGTTTCATGCTAAATTTCTGTTAACTGACTTCTACAACATGCCAATTGCCACCTAGGAGTTGTATCTTAACTCTACAACAGGCAACATGATTTTCACGAGTTTGAATCTTTTGTTCTTGTAGTTGAACATGGCACGTCTAGGATAATGCCATTGCATAGCAATTCACACGTATTTCCAAAATTACTTGGTCTTATGATGTAGAGTAAACAAATGCCAAAGGACTTCCAGAATCAAATGCAAGTGGTGATATTTCCTAATGCAAAAATTTAGATACACAATAGTGTTGTAATATCAAGATGATTAGTGTTTCAAACATATAAAGTGACAATTAAACATAATAGATACATTTCTTGCACACTATATAAGGCAGAACCCACAAAAGTCAAATTTATAAGTGCACATGAATAAATTTTCAAAAAATTATAGGGAGGAAGACTGTGCAACATTGTGGCTCAGTTAATAATTGAAAAGAGGGAGGGAAGAGAGAGACTAGAGAACTAGGGAGAGCATTTTGTGAGGGAAGCAATGAAGGATTGCGGTTCAGTTAATAATCGAAAGGAGGAATTTGCAGACAAGGGAAAGAGGAAATCATCGATGTATCTATCTGTAGTCTGAACAAAAGGCGTTTGGTGTTTATTTGGTTCCCCAGAGAATCAGTCCAGAGTAGCTCACACCACCACCAAGAATTACACCACTGCTACTGCTGCTGTCTACTGTCTACTGAATACCGTCACTTTTGCAGCTTCAATTTCCATTTCATGTTCCATCAATGGTCTAAGTGTGCTTAATTCTATGTAAGTGATGCAATTTTTCCCATCAATCATGATTATATCCAATAGTATCATGTTATCCTTTGAAGTATATGCATCAAAATTGTTCATATGAATTGTTTTGCACTTCTGCTATCAATGCTTTTAAAATGCGAAAAAACTGTAGTCAGAAATAATAACATATTGTGAATACTTAGATACGTACTATGGTATTCATCATTATGAATAGACCACATATTGTAGTTTAAATCATGACATTTTTAAATCACTAAACATTATTAAACGATATGGTTTTAACGAGAGAAATGAAATCATAAACTATGATAAGAGTTAAATATTTACCATAATGAATATCACATATTGTACCGAATTAAATTATATGAAAATTAAGGAGAAGTATGTCTTGCACATGTAAGATGTACAACTTATTTAACATAATATAATTTGTCACATGTGACAGCAAATTAACATCTGTAGTAGTATACTGAGCCTGATGGCAAGTAAAGTGCATTTTACAATTTCAGAAAACTGAATCGTCCTAAGGTAGTAGGTTGATTCTTTAATATTAGATGCATGCATAATTGAGGGAGTAAAGTGCACATAACCTTGGAATAATATGATTAGCTGTGAAGATGGAGGGTAGACCTGAATGTTCGAAAGATTTAGGGGATGCCTTCTTTAACTACCTGTACCAAGTCCACATGGAACATCAACCTCAAGGCATATACATAATGAATACAGGTCGGCAGTTCACATCATAATTAGATACTTCATATTTTTATTCACAGATGGGTGATAATAGGTAAGGTGAATGAAAAGATTATTATGGACCACCTGTTAGACACAACTTGGCACATGTCTTTCTTGTTTTTCTAGGTTATCATTACTCGTGAAGCTGTTACTCGAATAGAGATATTCGTGAACA